>SJYV01017599.1:2358956-2397354 GCA_006410875.1 Neotragus pygmaeus | reverse complement strand
GAAGAATTGACTCATTGGAAAAGACTCTGATGCTGGGAGGGATTTGGGGCAGGAGGAGAAGGGGACGACAGAGGATGAGATGGCTGGATGGCATCACAGACTCGATGGAGGTGAGTTTGAGTGAACTCCGGGAGTTGGTGATGGACAGGGAGGCCTGGCGTGCTGCGATTCATGGGGTCGCAAAGAGTCAGACACGACTGAGCGACTGAAATGAACTGAACTGAACTGAACAGGTTTAGAGGGAGTCTTGAATGGCTGGGTATACATATGAAATGATTTTAGTTTTTCAAAGTGTTGCTTCCTAATGCTGCTATGATGATCCCCTTCTCTCACTGGGTAATGGCTCCCTTAAGGGCATCTTGCCTAGATTACTTAGTTTTCAGGTCAGGTCAGTTCAGTTCAGTCACTCAGTCATGTCCCACTCTTTGCGATCCCATGGACTGCAGCACGCCAGGCTTCCCTGTCCATCATCAACTCCTGGAGCTTGCTCAGACTCATGCCCATCGAGTTGGTGATGCCATCCAACCATCTCATCCTCTTTCATCCCCTTCTCACCCTGCCTTCAAGGAGGCAGTCTCCTTTGCTCTCCAAGGGACTCTCAAGAGTCTTCTCCAACACCACAGTTCAAAAGCATCAGTTCTTCGGCACTCAGCTTTCTTTTTACTCCAACTCTCACCTCCATACATGACTACTGGAAAAATCATAGCTTTGACTAGATGAACCTTTGTTGGCAAAGTAATATCTCTGCTTTTTAATATGCTGTCTAGGTTGGTCATAGCTTTTCTTCCAAGGAGCAAGCATCTTTTTATTTCATGGATGCAGTCACCATCTGCAATGATTTTGGAGCCCAAGAAAATAGTCTCTCACTGTTTCCATTATTTCCCATCTATTTGTCATGAAGTGATGGGACTGGATGCCATGATCTTAGTTTTCTGAATGTTGAGTTTTAAACCAGCTTTTTTACTCTCACTTTCATCAAGAGGCTCTTAAGTTCTTCTTCACTTTCTGCCATAAAGGTGATGTTATCTGCATATCTGATGTTGCTGATATTTCTCCCGGAAATCTTGATTCCAGCTTGTGCTTCATCCAGCCCAGCATTTCACATGATGTACTCTGCATTTAAGTTAAGCAAGCAGGGTGACAATATACAGCCTTGACATATTCCTTTCCCAATTTGGAACCAGTTTGTTGTTCTAAGCCCAGTTCTAACTGTTGCTTCTTGACCTGCATACAGATTTCTCAGGAGACAGGTAAGGTGATCTGGTATTCCCTTCTCTTGAAGAATTTTTCACAGTTTGTTGTAATCTACACAGTCAAAGGCTTTTCTATAATCAATAAAACAGAAGGAGATATTTTTCTGGAATTCTCTTGCTCTTGCTATGATTCAACAGATGTCAGCAATTTGATCGCTAGTTCTTCTGTCCAGTTTGGACATCCAGAAGTTCATGGTTCATGTACTGTTCAAGCCTGGCTTGGAGAATTTTGAGCATTACAGTGCTAGTGTGTGAGATGAATGCAATTGTGTGGTAGTTTGACCATTCTTTGGCATTGCCCTTCTTTGGGATTGGAATGAAAACTGACCTTTTCCAGTCTTGTGGCTACTGCTGAGTTTTCCAAATTTGCTGACATATTGAGTGTAGCACTTTAAAAATAATCATCTTTCAGGATTTGAAATAGCTCAACTGGAATTCCATCATCTCCACTAGCTTTGTTTGTAGTTATACTTCCTAAGGCCCACTAGACCTTCACATTCCAGGATGTCTGACTCTAGGTGAGTGATCACACTATTGTGGTTATCTGGGTCATAAACATCTTTTTTGTATAGTTCTTCTGTCTATTCTTGTCACCTTTTCTTAATATCTTCTGCTTCTATTAGGTCCTTAATATCTTCTGGTTCTGTTAGTTTTCAGTAACTTTTGACTAATAGTACAATCTAATTCTGTCTTTAAAAACACAATTCTGTTACTTAAAAACCAAGTGTTTTTCAATGGAGTACCTTTCATTTGTAAACATTTTAGTGGAAATGTTCAAACATGTACAAAACCCAGAGAAATTCTATTCATTTAAAGACTCAACCTTACATCAATTTAAAAACTCTCCTCTTCTGGAGGCTGGGCAGGGACAAGTGGGGGACCTATAGTGACCTGCTGTCAAGAAACTCATTCCTGAACTTCCTCCTTGGGGCATTTGGAGATTTGATCACATCTTTTGGCTCCGACCCCACCCTGTTGGTGATGTCATGCATCCAGCTTATTGCCTGTGACTCTCCATCCCCTACTCTTTCTTGGCACTGGAAACACCACCCTTCCCATTCCTTGCCAAGATTATCTCTGAGCCCATCTCTCATACTTCTCAGGAACTCAGATCAAAGGTGGGGGCAGCACCCTATCCCCCAATTATGGTCCAGTTCTCTCTCCATGCTTCCTTTTCCCACTACCCCTCCAATTTAGAATTTCATCATATTTATTTATTGACTTACTCCTTTATTTCTTCAACAGTGTTCACTGAGTACCTACTATGGGTCAGTGTTGCTGTTGTTGGGCTAAGTCACTTCAGTTGTGCCCAACTCTTTGCTACCTATGGACTATAGCCTGCCAGGCTCCTCTGTCCACAGGGATTCTCCAGTCAAATGTACTGGAGTGGGTTTCCATTTCCTCCTCCAGGGCATCTTCCCTGCCCTGGGATTGAACCCGTGTCTCTTCAGGCTGCTGCACCGGCAGGTGGGTTCTTTACCACTAGTGCCACCTACTATGAGTCAAGCTCTTGCTCAAAGTGGGGAGCAGGTAGATGTGTTTCTACCTTGATGGAGCTCACAGTCCAGCAGGGAAAACAGACATCAAGTAGGTAATGATACTAACCTGTGATGCTCTATTACACATTTACACACATAGATGTTCATCTTTTAAACTCAGTTTAGACATCACCTCCTCTGGCAGTCTCTCCAGATTCCCCTGGCTGGGTTAAGTACTCTCCTAGGTGCTCACTTAGTATCTTATCTCTCCCTTACACTTCACACACTGCCCATCATTGTGAACATGGCTGTCTTTCCCACAGTATATGGCGGGGCATCTTACGGGCAGGCATTGTCTCATTTATTTCATAATCTCTAGCTCAGTTTCAGTGCATAGTAGATTCCAGCGAATGCTAAGTTAAAGACTGAGTGTATAAACATTTCCATCAGATCCTTCCAAGGAGAGTCCCAATAAATAAACCTCTGAACAATCTGAGAAATAAGTAGAATAAAAGCATAAGCCAAATATCACCTTTAGTAATGCTAGGTGCTCTGCTGGAGGATGTAACTTAGTCTGAGGGCCAAATGGGTCTGTCAGGGAACCACAGCACTAGGCAGATGCCTACCCAGGTGAGGGGCTGTCAGGGGCCGGTAGGGAGGTGGGAGGGGGAATCACGGCAGAGGGGATGCTCCCATGGCAGGCTTGCTCCAGAAGGAAAAGGGCAGAGCTGCACGGAGCAGGCCCAGTTATTCTCGCAGACTTACCGTGTGAACAGTCACCCACCTTCCCAGAGCAAGAGAGGGTGAAAGGAGGAAGAGAGGCCCAGAGAACAGAAGCAACGCTAATCTGGCTCTTTCACAGGAAGGAAACAGCAAATGTCAGCAAGGAATATTCCTCATGAGCAACTATACCCTATTGGTGAAATAAAACTCATATTTTATGGCAAGACAAGAAGACTTAAATGTAAAACTCCCTCTAGTGTATCCTGTGCATCTGCATTAATCAGACCTCCTTAGAAGATTCCCTCTTAACTTGGTAAGGGGTCATGATGGCCCACGATCACTTCCTACATGCTGATCTGGACTGTATAAACTGGCAATATGTCATCTGATGTATAATTCTTTGTCTCAAAAACTTACATAACTGTGCTTTGACCTCTAATGGGCAGAACAGTGCTCAAAGCTTTCTGAAAGACTGTCTCCTACATTATAATCCTTAAAAATAAAATTTTCCCTTTCTTAGATTGACTCATTGATGATTCTCTTTTTGTTGGCAGCGTGAAGCACTTTTCTAGACACTTTTGCTTATGTCAGATTATTCAGCCTGTACAAAGGCAGAGAGAAATAGGTATTATTCCCATTTTACAGAAGATGAACCCAAGGTTCATATTGGCCAAGTCACTTACCTGAGATTGCAAATCATGGAAGTGATAGAGAGAACTTGGATTCAATTGTACTATTACTAATTATGGTTGAGATGTGTTTAGATGCTTATTATGTGCCAGGTCCTGGGACAGGTACATCAACACATCTAATCCTCACAGCAACACTATGAGGTAGGTAATTTTTGTTTTTAATTCCACTTTGTAGACGAGGTTACCAGCTCAGGCCTGAGATTCAATCCAGGATGTGTCCTCCAAAGCTTTGCTTTACCTCCAAACTCTCAGACCATTCCTGCCTCCAGTTAAACATGTAAGCAAATCCACAAATTACCAGAACCACAGGACAGACTGCATCTTTCAGTGGTCCCCAACTTTTTTAGCACCAGGGACCAGTTTTATGAAGGCATTTCTTCCATGGATGGGAGAGGGGAGGTGGGGATGATTTCTGAATGATTCAAGCTCATTTATTGCACACTTTATTGCTAATCTAATGCCTTCACTGATCTGACAGGTGGTACTGGTCTGCAATTCGGAGGTTGGGGACCCCTGCTCTAAGATAAAAAGCTTATTTCTAGGATGGAGATAAAGCCTCCAGGGCCTGGGCCTGAGTCTTGCCACTGCTCAGCTGTGGGTTTCTGGTCACAGCCTCGGTTTAGTCACCTATCAAGGGTGAAAATAACACCCCCATCACAGGTCTGGGCAGACACGGGACAGGGGGTGAGCTTCCCAGCCAGCACACAGGTCCCAGGTTATCTGGGGGATCTGATGGCCGTGCCTCAGGCAGGAAGCAGGTTGGTGGTTCATCTCCATTCCTCAGGAGCTTGGTTCCACTCTCAGTGTTGTCTTGGTCCAGCCCCGTGTCTTGCCTGTGTCTGAGCCTGGAAAAAATGCCAAAGGATTCAGCCACTTCCTCCTTGTGGGATAGAAGGCAGGACACCCTTGGTGTAGACAGGACTCAGGTGGCTCTAGGGGTAAAGAACCCGCCTGCCAATGCAGGAGACATAAGAGATTCAGATTTGATCCCTGGGTCAGGAAGATCCCCTGGAGGAAGGCGTGGCGACCGCTCCAGTATGCTTGCCTAGAGAATCCCACGGACAGAGGAGCCTGGTGGGCTGTAGTCCACAGGGTCACAAAGAGTCAGACACGACTGAGGTAGCTTAGTATGCAGTGCTTTGCCCTTCTCTGAGCCTGAAAGAAATGCCTAAGGGGTGGGGGGGCACGTTCTCTTTGAGGGAGGTGACACTGGGGTCCTGTGATGGAGAGCAAAAGACAAACCCTAGGCTGGGAGAGGACAGAGCGCAATGAGGTGGTTGGAGCCGGGTGGAACTGCTTCCTAGAACACCAGAGATCGCCTATAATCCTCCCAACAAACCTGAAAGGCAAGCATTATCTCTTTTCCAGAGAAGTGAAGGGAGGATACTGAAACCAAACCAAACTAAACAGGTGGCAGGAGAAACTGAGCAGGATCTGGGGCTGGTGGAGGGGGTATATCGAGAAAAGGTGACCGGATCAGGTGGGCCCCGCTCCACACCAGATGTGCTTTGTCTTCTGTTCTGCAAGGAGGAAGGAGGTGAACCCGGGTTTTTGGAGGGCCAGGTGCAAAGCTGATAATGTTCACTCATTTACAAAGAGCCGTGGCCCTGCCCAAGGCCCACAGCTGAGGGTGGTGGAGAAGCCGGGATTCAGGCTGGCCTGACCCCTGCAGGCATGGGGTCTCTTTTCTCTGGTGGCTCAGACAGTAAGGAATCTGCCTGCAATGCAGGAGACCCAAGTTGGACCCCTTGGTTGGAAGATCCCCTGGAGAAGGGAGTGGCTACCTACTCCAGTGTTCTTGCCTGGGAAATCCCGTGGACAGAGGAGCCTGGTGGGCTACAGTCCATGGGGTTGCAAAGAGTCAGACATGACTGAGTGACTAACAGCCTCATCTGGAAGTTTATTAAAAAGGAGGGATCTAGGGCCTTCCCTGGTGGCTGGTGGTTGGGACACCTTGCTTGCCTTGAGAGCCCTGTCCCCAATTTCCTTGCCAGAATCTACCTTTTAGTGAGATCCCCAGGTGATTCGAATGCCTTTACATTTGAGAGGTCCCGTCCTAGACTGTCTCTAAGTTATCCCAACCTTGCTTCATAGCTGCTATTCATGCAGCAAAAACAACTGCATCCATATCTCTACTGCTGTCTGCAGACCCCATCACATTCTGAGCTTCACAGCAACTCTTTAAAATAGGTTTTATTATCAGAATCAATAACTTACCCAAGCTTTCAGGGCTAGTTTAGATCAAGAGAAGTCCTTTCAAGATTTCCCTCTGTGAAATGAAAATATCTCCTGCTGTGTCAATAAACAATAAATGTAATAGCCATCAGTGATGTCTGGCCTCCACATGTGACTGAGGGCTCCCCGAACTGTGACTCAGCAGATGCTGCCATCCCCAGAAGTGACTGCTGAGAAGCTCTGGGGAATGCAAGAAGGAGCCGTCTGCCACTCCTTAAGGTGAACAAGGAAACAGGATATGACCCCTCAAAGCTGAAGTGCTATCCAACCAGCCCATCCCAAAAGAAATCAGTCCTGAACATTCATTGGAAGGACTGATACTGAAGCTGAAGCTCCAATACTTTGGCCACCTGATGCGAAGAACTGACTCATTTGAAAAGACCCTGATGCAGGGAAAGATTGAAGGCGGGAGAAAGGGATGGCAGAAGATAAGATGGTTGGATGGCATCACTGACTCAGTGGACATGAGTTTGAGTAAACTCTGGGAGTTGGTGACGGACTGGGAGGCCTGGTGTGCTGCAATCCATGGGGTTGCAAAGAGTTGGACACGACTGAATGACTGAACTGAACTGAGCTGAAGTGCCTATGAAAGGAATGAATTCAGTGAGCCCAGAGGCTTGGATCTTCCCATACATAGAATGCTAAATTCCTTAACTTGATACCTGATCTTTCATGTTCAGACTGCTCGCTTTGTTGCAAACTTGTATAAAGCCTGACTTCCCCTCCTGTCTCCTTGGAGCTGTTTTCTTAGAGCTACTGAGATGCTGTCTCCCAAGCTCAGAGTCCTAAACCTTCCCACCAAATAAAATAACTCTCTACTTTCAGGTTGTGACAATATTTTCTAGTCGACATGTCTCTTTACCTCTTCCCCCAAAAGAAAACCACAGTGGCAGTTTGGAGGTACTGAGATATGGATACAGGATGTGTTTTTTTTAAAGTGGGCATGAGGTTATGGCAAGTATCAACCTTGTGGAATCCCTGCTGGCCTGCATGAACCCGTGTGCTCCCAAGAGATCAGCCAGTCCTGACTAGGCAGGCTTTCCTCTGAGCACAGAAATCTCTCTTCACTACAGCTGAAGAGCCTGGAGCCTAAGACAAGCGTCTTTGGCCTCCAACCTCAGCTGTCACTCCCTGGCAGACGTGGGTGAAGTGAGCTTAGTGTGTGAAGCACTCAACTCCACGCCACACTCAGTGGTAATTCCTGTTGTTTCCTGGGTCTTAGTTTCTTCATCTGGAAAAGGCAGGTTTTCTGCTGGAATCAGTTGTTTTCAAACTGTGGTCAGAAGAGTTTTAGGGATGTCAGTCTGCATCTGCAACAGGATTTGAGCTGAGATGGAAAAGAGAAAGCACACAGATCTTTTGCTGTCCCTGATTTTATCCAGAGCACCATGATTTTTAATCCATTTTACCTACAGGCTTCCTCATGAGAATTTCTCTAAATACACACACACAGGAACAGACTCTTTGATCTAAAATAATTTTGAAAACCACCGTGATGAGTATTATGAGGTTCTTCCCAACTAACATAGACTATGATTCCAGGCCTGATATTTACTAAGTGAATCACTAAAATATTTGTTGAGTGTCATGATGTCATTCATTGGGTGACATGCCTTGATCTCTGCTCTACCATGTTCATTTTTGGCCGCTGTAGGGAAAACAGATCATAGGGGTATGTGTATGAGAGAAATCCCAATATCCTCTCAATCTTTCTATAGCATCAGAGCTCTGATTGCTACCTGGCTGAGCAGAACAAATGTTTTCCCAGTTAGCTAGGAGTGGCTAGGTTTGACTAAATTCCGACTGATGCATTAATTCGCAGTGGGCACAATGTGTGGGTCCCACAGTTAAAAAAAAGAGGTGTGTCCTCCTCTTCTCCATTTTTTCCTCCCAGCTGGAGGAACCGAAAGTGAACAGGGTGGTGAGCTATGCTGCTCAAAGTAAATACCCTATGGAGGGTGGAGCCACAAAAACAAGGAGCCTGGCTGTCATACAAAGCCAGGACTGCATCCACCCAGGTAGCTACATGAGTGACAAACAAAGCCCTGGCTTGTTTAAGCCACTGTTCATTTGGGTCTCTGTTAGAGTAATTAAGTGTATATACATATACCAACTCTGTACTATACACGTGTATCTATATACTAACCATATTCCATATATATATAAACTGTGGAGGAGGAAAAAATTATTTTCTCTCTACCCTTTTAGGTTATCTGAGACACCCCCTGTAATAAAATGACAAATCAACAGAAGAAAAAGAAAGTTTAGTAAAATGTACATTTCCTGCATACATAGGAGAGACCCGGGAAAACTGAGTAAAAACTCATTGAAATGGCCCAAGCCATCACCTTAAATACTGTCTTTAGCTACAGACAGATGTTACGGGAGGACTTCTCTGGTGGTCCAGTGGTTAAGAATCGGCCTGCCAGTGCAGAGGACATGAGTTTGCTCTCTGGTCCAGGAAGACCCATTCTAAGCCCATGTGTGACAGCTACTGAGCCCACGTGCTATAACTACCGATTCCCGTGTGCCTGGAGCCCATGCTCCGCAACAAGAGAAGCCACCACCAGGAGAAACCCAAGCACCCGCACGGAAAAGTAGCCCCCACCTCGCTGCAACTAGAGAAAAGCCTACACGCAGCAACGAAGACGCAGTGCAGACAAAAGTCACAAACAAAACAACCTTACGAATGGGAAATGTCCTTGTGAATGTGGATGCCTTTTACAAAACGGCTTTTACTTGGTTTTCAGAGCTTCTGTAAGTCCGCAATTTCTTAAGAATAACCAGCCTAAAATAATCTGTATGCCAAAGGGGCGTATTTGGGGGTGACTAATTGCTCCCCTTTGATACTACCTAATGCAGTGGGTAAAAATGGAACAGGGAGATGAGTTAGAAGATTTTGAAATAATCCAGGCAAAGGTAATGGTGGTCTGGAGAAAGGTATAGATTTGGAGGTGTTAACCTAAAACAATAAAGCAGTCAGTTATTTTACCAGCAAAACTGGTTTATTTGGGAGCATCAAAGAACTGCAACTGAGGACACGCAGCTATGGCAAACCACGTGCAAGTCCGGTAAAGCAAAGGAGAGGAAATTCTTTTATTGAGGAGGAGGGGGAAATGGGAGGGGCTGTTATAAACAAAAAAACCTTTGTTTGGACTTTATGTCAAAGCATAACAGCTTTTCATTGGGTGAGTAACGATAGTCTCATTGGCTGAGACTGACAGGTAAGGAGAAAATCTTTTTTCTTCCTACTGCCAGTTGTAGTGTTACTTCCTGTTGGAGATCAGGATATGCCTCTCTCTCTTTTTTTAAATAAATAGTTATTTGACTGTGTTGGGTTTCAGTTGCCACCCATGGGATCCTTGGTGTGTCACTGGGACCTTCCATTGTGCAGACTCTCTAACTGTGGTATGTGGGCTGGTATGTGGGCTTAGCTGCTCCACAGCACGTGGAATCTTCGTTCCCCTACCAGGAATCGAATCCATGTGCCCTGCATTGAGTGGTGGATTCTTAACCACAGAACAATGGGAGAAGTTCCGAGATCTGTCTCTTCCTATTGGGTTCTGTATTGATACCAAGTGGTACGTGTGTGAGAGTGCCTCCTTCTGGCCTCCTGACCCCATTTTATTTGCTCTCTTATTTTCACAGAAGAGGTGAGAAGCTCAGGTGATCCAGAAGATGTTTCAGAGATACAGGAGATGCAATTTGCTGGTCAAGTGAATGTGAGGTATGAGAGAAACAATAGAGTCATGAATGATCCCAACATTTGGAAGAATGTACTGCCAGATGGAGAAGACTAGAAGAGAAGGTTCATTTTGGGCATGGTAGTTTTGACATTCTAACTAGACATCCTATGTTGACTGAGTCTTTGAATTTAGGCATCAGGATTTCAGAGGAGAGGGAATTAATAAAAGCAGAACACTGGGGCAAAAAATGTAAAGAATAGAATTCCACAGTAAAAATCTGATCAAGCTGCTCCTTTGTCATTTTCTGTAATTGCAAGATGGCTTTTAATTAACTGGCTGTATAGACCACTGGGCACTGGGAAACCCACAGGACAAATTACAACTCTCTGCACTTTGGAAAGTGTATCCTTACATCTGAACAGCTCAGCATTCCCAAGGCATTTAATTATCTTCTAAGAAAGCTTTCCAGGGTAAATGGGATTTGGAGAAGTTGGGAAGTTAGGAAAATAGATTGTCAACCAAAAGGCAGAATGGAAAGAGTGGTCAGAATATCTGACTCAGAGTCCTCAAATCTCTCTCTGTGAAGACCTGATGATATGGGACAAATCATCTAATATCCATCCGTCATCTAAATAGACTATCTCCAGTGTCATTTCTTTTCTCTTGAATTGCCCATATTCCTTCCTGCACCATATGGTTGGATGGTGGTGCTTGTCGCCAAGATTAAATGAAAGAGGAAACCACCTGAAACATAAAAGGCTATAGAGTACAAAAAAAAAAAAGAGAGAGAGAGAGAGACACTAGAAATAAAGGGGGGACTTCCCTGGTGGTACAGTGCGTAAGAGTCTGCCTGCCAGTGCAGGGAACACGGGTTCAACCCCTGGTCTGGGAGGATTCCACATGCCGAGGAGCAACTAAGCTGTGTGTCACAACTGCTGAGCCCCCGTGCCGCACCTAGAGAAGCAAGTGAGCCGAGAGCCTGTGCTTGGCAGCAACAGAAGCTGCCGCTGTGAGAAGCCCGCGCATCGCAGTGAGGAGTAGCTCCTGCGTGTCACAGCTAGAGAAAGCCCAGGAGCAGCGACAAAGACCCAGCACAACCAAAAATAAATAACACAGGATTTTAAAAAAAGAAATAAAAGGATATTCTCCCAGAAACAAATGGGTAATGGAAAGTTCTTCTGGCCTGAGAGTTTGGGGGCAATTGATACAGAGGGAGAAAAAGAAAACACATCCTGAGGACTGAACTCGCTAAAGTAAGGGTTTTATGAGAGAGAGTTAGGGACAATAGTGCAAAATAGTTTGTGCCTTGCTTCTCGGGGTCTAACTCTGGGACATGTCAAGTCTCAGGTTCGGCGTGGCACCATGGCCCAGTAATACTCGTCTTTCAGGTTTGAGGTTAGACTTCACTTACTTAAGCAGGCATTCCCTGACCACCATCTCATCTCTACTGCTGATAATATCCTTATTGCTTTGTAACTTTCCATCGTAAATTTTACATTCACCATACTCCTTCTCCAAGAACTTGTCTGTCTTTCCAGCTAAGCTCCATGATGGCTGACACTACATCTATCTGGCTGACCCTTATACCCTCAATGCTCGCTCCACGCATTGGCATTATTTAGTCTCTTTATAGGAAACTAATGAATGTACTGAAAAAATAAATACTGTGGGAGAGCTTGTAACCAGGCAAGTACAGACATCAGTTGGAGGAGAGTTCCTCGGACATGGTAGGCAGTTTCAGACTCTTGTGACTTATTTTGCAAGAGTGAATACACCGCTAAATATAAAATATGGCAGGCCTGAATAACATCTAGAAAAATCCATCACGCTCCAAATTATCTTCTTCAGCAACCTTGAATAGAACCAGATTCTCCTAAGAGAGCAGCACTCCCCATTAATTGGTTGTTGTTCCGTTGCTCAGTCATGTCCGACTCTCCATGACCCCATGTACTGCGGCACGCCAGTCTTCCCTTCTCCATCACCAGCTTCTTCACCATCTCCCAGAGCCTGCTCAAATGCATGTCCATTTAGTCAGTGATGCCATCCAACCATCTTGTCCTCTGTCGCCTCCTTCTCCTCCTGCCTTCACTCTCTCCCAGCATCAGGGTCTTTTCAAATGAGTCGGCTCTTCACATCAGGGGGCCAAAGTATTGGAACTTCAGCTTCAGCATCAGTCCTTCCAATAAATATTCAGGATGGATTTCCTTTAGGATGGACTGGTTGGATCTCTTTGCTTTCCAAGGGACTCTGAAGAGTCTTCTCCAACACCACAGTTCAAAAGAATCAATTCTCCAATATTTAGCCTTCTTTATGGTCCAGCTCTCACATCCATACATGACTATTGCAAAAACCATAGCTTTGACTATACAGACCTTTGTCGGCAGTGTAATGTCTCTGCTTTTTAATATGCTGTTTAGGTTTGTCGCAAAGAGTCGGACACGACTGAGCAACTGAACTGAACTGAGGTTTGTCTTAGCTCTTCTTCCAAGGAGCAAGCTGCTGAACAACCATTGACAGGAGAACGTTGGATCTCACCAAAAAAAGATACCCTGCATCCAGGGACAAAGGAGAAGCCCCGGTAAGATGGTAGGAGGGGTGTAATCTTATTTAGAATCAAACCTCATACCCACCAGGGATACTCAGTGGGTGTAAACAAAAAATGCCCTGGGTATACCAGGACACTGGGAAAGGATCAGTGACCTTCATAAGAGACCGAGATAGACCTGCCTGTGAGTGTTTGAGTGTCTCCTGAGGAGGCACGGGTCAGCAGCGGCCCGCCTTGGGGACAGGGGCTCTGGCTGCAGCAGACCTGGGAGGCACGGTGTGTAGCAAAAGTCCTCTTAGAGAAGGTCACCATTAGTCCCACCATAGAACCGCTGAGCAGACGACCCACAAACTGGAGAACAATTATACCAAAGAAGTTCTTGAATAGCTGCAAAAGTTCTAGGGCCCACAGCAGATTTCCCAACCTGGGGATCCAGCAAAGGAACAGAGAAACTCCAGGGAATTTGACTTTGAAGGCCAGTGGGATTTGATTATAGAACTTCTACAGGACTGAGGAAATAGACCCTTGGAGGGCGCCAGGAGGAAGAAAGGAACAGTGACCCACAATAGACTCAGCCAGACTTGCCTGTGAGTGTCCGGGAGTCTCTAGTGAAGGCATGGGTTGATAGGAGTCTGCCACAGGGTCAGGAGACTGACTACAACAGTCCAGGAGCTGTGGCATGCTGGCACAAGCCTTTTGAAGGAGATCACCATTACCATCATTACCCCTATCACAATTTGACTTCAGGCCAAACACAGCCCCATCCATCAGCAGAATATTGGATTAAAGATTTACTGAGCATGGCCTTGCCCACCAGAGCAAGAACCAGTTTTCCCCACAGCCAGTCCCTCCCATCAGGAAGCTTCCACAAGGCTCTTATCCTCATCCATCAGAGGGCAGAGAGAATAAAAACCACAATCACAGAAAACTAACCAAATTGATCACATGGATCACAGCCTTGTCTAACTCAATAAAACTATGAACCATGCCATGTATGGCCACCCAAGATGGATGGGTCATGGTGGAGAGTTCTGACAAAACGTGGTCCACTCTAGAAGGGAACGCAAACCACTTCATTCTTGCCTTGAGAACCTTGTGAACAGTATGAAAAGGCATTCATGGGTATCAGTCTCCAATAAGGACATGGTCCCTGGAGTACCTGACTTTGAGGAGGCTGGAGATAATCAGATGCTTGGGAGTTTAAAAGATGCAAAATGGTTTTTTTCAGAGGTTGCTCACTGTCTAGTTCTCAGAACAAGCTGAATCTCAGAGAAGGAACATTTCCCATATAGCTCTTGAAGAGGTCTGTTTGGGACACAGATTGACTTCTCAAAGGATTTGACTTGACAACATGTTCCCCCTTAAGGATTGGGTCTGTAATACTGTAGCCATAGTCTAGCCATAATACTGCAAAGTTTCATACTTCTCTGAAGAAAGAGCCTGCCTGGGAGCTGTGTGTTTGCCACAGTAAACCCAAGGTTCTGGCACATCAGTGTGTGTGAAGCTCTTCTCCTTGCAGAGAGGAATCAATGACATTGGATGGACCAAAATCTTGTCTCAAATGAATGCAAAGCTCACTTCAGGACTTCCAGCCCTTCTGCCTCTTCCTCCAAAGAACTGACTTTGCCACTGAAATTGCTGGCACAGTGAGTTCAGTGACAGACCAGGGGGAGGAAGGAACAAGGGAGGTTGGGCTAGTCAAGGGCGAGCCTTATGCTCTGAAGCTTGGCTTTGACACCTGTTGTCTAAGCCACTCTTCCTCCAAAGATGCACTAGCATAGTCAGAGGATCTAAAGTTTGCTAGATTGCAATCATGTGGGAAAGAGGCATTAGTAAGAAATCCGTAGCGTGTGTGTGTGTCTATGTGAATATGTAACACAGCTACTTATAAAACATCAGTGAACATGTAAGATGCTGAGAATTTACCTGTGCTTCTTCCTCCCCTGGTTTCATGATTGATCTTTTCACCTTGCCAAGCCAGCCCATCTATGAATCCTCCTTCCTTACTAACAACTCTACAAAACCTTTTTTTAAAAACCAATTATTTTACATTTTATTCCTATCGCTTGTGGTTCTGGTGTTTGACAGGGTTCAGTGAGGTGTGAGGTGTTTCTTGCTCAGGGCTTCTGATCTCCAATTTCCGTGGTTCCAGTGAGATGGTGGCTGCACCTGGAGTCAGCTTTTATACTAACTGTTGGCTAATACCTCCACTGGGCTTTCCGCCAGAACACACCCCTCTGTGTAACCAGGCTTCCTCATCATATGACCTCTGGTTTCCAAGAGGGAGGCAAAGGCTCAAGCTTCAGAAGGCATGGGGCGTGTCTCATCTATATCCTATGAGTCAGGCAGTTTCAGAGACCAGAAGCAAGGAGAGGGGCCATGGAGCATCACTTTTGGATGAGAGGTGTGTCAAAGAACTTGGAGGCCACTTTTAAAAAGCAGCTGTGCCATGCAGCTTGCGGGATCTTAGTTCCCTGACCAGAGATTGAACTTGTGCCACTTGTAGTAGAAGCTTGAAGCCCTAACTACTGGATTGCCAGGGGATTCCTTACAAAACCTTTTATTTTTTCTTTCAGTGCTATTATTTTCTTGGTTTAGAATAGTCATTGAGAGGCAGTGTTCTGAAATCAGACTTTCTCAGTTTAAATTCCAATTCTACCACTTGCTTCTGTGTGACCCAGGAAAATTAACTTCATTTCTCCCTGTCTCAGCTTCCACTCTGTAAAATGGAGATTAAAATATCTCTAACTACATGGAATTGCTGTGGGAATTAAATAACATTTAAAACAATGCTTGCATATTGTAACTCCTCAGTGATATTCATTATCCTTCTTATAATTATTGTTATTAATATTCATTTGTAGCACTATTTTATAGTTTAGAGGCATAGCTTTCACGGATTTTATGTAGTTAGTGAAATTTGTGGTTTAAATGACAGCTGGATCAAAATGGTTTCTCACCCATTCTCCATTCTAGGGCTTTAAATGTGGCAAGTGAGCTAGGTTGCTCTCGGGATGAACTGGAATGGAAGAAATCAAACTTACCAACCCAATGTCCATATCTCAGAGAAAATCACTATAGCATTAATTAGGCTGCATTGGGCAGCTACAAATCGTGCCCAAACTGGCTTAAGCTACAAGCAAATGAATTAGCTCACATAGCAGATATCCAGCAATAGGGTGAGCTTCAGGGCTGGATGATTCAGAAATCTGATGATGCTATTTTGGTCCTAGTTTCTTTCCATTTCTCCCCTCTGTCCTTCTAATTCTGGTTCCTCTTGTGTTCATACAGTGGTTGCCAGTGGCAATCAGGACACATATCTGCTTTCCCATCCAGTGAGCAAGAAAAAGAGGCTAGATACACATGAAAGATTCTCAGCTGGCATCTCCAAGAGGCTCTCCTCATGACTCAGGGGACTCCCCATATCTACCTAGAAAGGAAGACGGTGTTACCTTCATTCTCTCAGGCCCATCAGCTGGGGTGAAACAGATGTTGGAGATTCAGTCTGTGGCTTCTGTAGGCACCATATGAAGATGGTGCCAGAATTTACCTACTATGGTCCTTGAGTATCAACAAGTGGGGCTCTTCCGTTTATCATGTGTGTGTGTGCGTGTGTGTGTGCATGTGTATGTGTGCGTGCGTGTGTGCTTAGTTGCTCAGTCACGTCTAACTCTCTGTGACCCATAACTTTTGCCAGGGGGCCTAGACTCATGGGACTCCAGGTAGCTGGTCCTCCTTAGGCCTCTGACCCTGGATGGTTGGGGTCTTTTGCTCAGTCCTGACATCCCTTTTATGTATTTAGTTTTCTAATTTGGCGTAGATAACCAACCCTGCTAGTTTTTTCCCAAGAGAGCGGGTCTTTTGAAGTGATCCGTGTACTGCCTTGCCTCAGCCTCCTGGAATGTGACCTCATTCCTTCACCAGGTCAGTACCCTCGTTAAACAACCTGCCCAGTCCTCGTCCAGCAGGCATCCTGTCAGGCATGCACTTGACACAGGAATCCCTCTCCAGGAGCTGGGCACCCTTTACTGTTTAAGAGCATGGACTTCTAATCAAATAGACCAAGATCCACCTGAATTGTCACTTACTAGCTGTGTGGTCTTGAGCAATTTACTTATCTGTCTGAGACTTGACCTCATCATTTGTAGAGTGGAATTTTAACAGTGCCGAATTCATAGCATATTTGTGAGGATTAAATTAGATAATCCATGAGTCTATACCACATAGCCTCAATAAATATTATTTTCCTACTCAAGGATTATTCTTGCTCTTTGGTATGTCATATATTTCTCTGGGATGGAGCAAGGGTAGAGAGAGAGCAAGCGAGTGAACTCAGTGGCTAAGTCATGTCCAACTCTTAGCAACCCTACAGACTGCAGCCCGCCAGGCTCCCCTGTCCATGGAATTTTCCATGCAAGAATACTGGAGTGGGTCTCCATTTCCTTCTCCAGGGATCTTCCTAACATAGGGATTGAACCCACATCTCTGTGTCTTCTACATTGGCAAGTGGATTCTTTACCACTGAGCCACTTAGGAGAGTGAGAAGGGAAAGGGGGATCTGCGTATATCAATACCTTAAAGGAGGGCATGGCAATCCACTCCAGTATTCTTGCCTGGAGAATCCCCATGGACAGAGGAGCCTGGCAGGCTACAGTTCATGGGGTTGCAAAGACTCAGACATGACTGAGCGACTAAGCACAAGCATCTATAATGCACCAGGCACTGCGCTGGCCTGCCTGCTAAACCATATGACGACTCACGTTGTCCTGTAACATTTGTCCCATTTTCCTCTGGATGGAGTGCTGATTGTAGAGGAGACAAACCTAGGTTGGAATCCAGGCTCTGAAACTCACTCTTCATGTAAATCTGGACAAGGCCCTTCCCCTCCATGTCCCCATGAATAGTGGCTGTTTCTACCTAATAGGCTTGCTGCGCAGATTGTATGAGTTAGCGCTATGTAAAAGAAGCTTAGCCAGATAATGCTCAGCAAATGTGAGTTCCTTAATTCCCATGCGGCCCCTGGTTAAGAGCAGGGCTTGAATGGAGAAAACATGGGGACATGCTAGGAAGAGACACCCTAGGGCACTGGGACTCTGGGGGGCAGCTTTCTCCTACTCCCGAGAGAACAAGGCTGTATAAACATCACGAGTGGACCTCCCGGTTGGGCTGGCAAAAAGACGCAGATGGCTGGTCACCTTCATCCCTGGCCTTTCTGCCCCAGGGCTTGGGAGGGGTGGTAATGATACAGCAGGAATGAGTTCAAACAGCAGTTCTGAAGGTCAGCACACCTGGGTTTAGCTCTGGCTCTACCACTTACCAGTCTTGTGATTTTGGTTCAGTCCTCCTAATCTCTGTGAGCCTCAATTCCCTATCCAGGTGGGAATGATATCACGTGCTCTCATTACGCACTGTTGCATGGCACACCATGCCAAAACATAATGGCTTACAACAGCACTTCTTACCTCTTAGGGTTTGGGGTTGACTTGGTTCAGCTGGGTGGTTCCTGCTGATGCTCTCATGCAGTTGCAATCAGATGGCAACTGGGTTGGAGTCATCCTAAGTTTGGACAGGCTCAGTATTCACGGTGGTTTTTTCATTCACCTGTCTGGCACCTGGGCTGGGTGGTGAACTCTCTTGCCATTTGGCCTCTCCACATGGCTAGCTGGGACTTCACAGCACACTGATCTTAAGGTAGTCAGACTTCTCCCACGGCAGCTGGCTTCCCCCAGAGTAAGCATGCCGAGAGATCAAGGCAGAAAGGGAAAGGTGGCTTCTCACCTAGCCTCGGAAGTCCCTCTGGGCCCCTGATGCTGCAGTCCACTGGTTGTAAGTGGGACACCAGGTCAGCCCAGATGCAAGGGGAAGAGATACGGAGGGGTGTCAAAGACAGGCCACCATCTTTAACTCACCGCCCCATGTGACAAACCTGGGTTGGAATCCAGGCTCTGAAACTCAGGAATCAGGGCTGCTGTGAAGACATCGAAAGATGGCATGCTCCAAAGTCATTAGTGAAAATCATGAAAGAGACGTGAGGTTACTGTTTCAGATCCATCCCTTCCTCTCTGTCCTAAATCAGGCCCTCGTCCTCTTTATTCTGCACTGGGAGCCTTCAGAGCTGACTCCTGTCTCCCCATCAAATGCATCCTTCATAAATGCCGGCAGCCTTAGTGATCTCTCCAAATTAAGAGTGCACCTACACCTTTACCCTAGTGGAAACCTGTCATTAGCCCAAGGCCCTCCGCGCTGTGGCTCTCGCTCACCTGGGCAGCCTTGGCTGTACTCGGAACCCTACAGTCAAACTATTCCATTCCCCACTTCAGTAGCTCAGCTCCTTGGCCTACACCATTATTTCACCCCACAACTCCCTTCTCTTTGCACCTCTGCCCAAATCCCCACCTTTCAGGTAACAATTACTCCTAATTAAAAAAACAATGTTGGGCCACACCACATGGCATGTGGGGGGATCTTAGTTCCCTGATTAGGGACCGAACTCACACTCCCTGCATTGGAAGTGCAGAGTCTTAACCACTGGATCACCAGGCAAGTCCCTACTCCTAATTTTAAGATTCCCTTCAAAGCCACCTTCTCCAAGAAGACTGACACCAACTCTTTCCTTCTGTATCTGTTGGATTCAAGCATCCCTTCCATGAGCTTCCATAAAACCAGTGCTCCCTGCAGACTAGACTTCTTGCCATTGCCCCAGCAGCCCAAACATGGCCCTGACTCAGAGCCTTTGCACATGCTGTTCCCTCTGCCTGGGGTTCTCATTTCCTAAAAATTCACTGAATAACTGGCTTCCTCATTTCACTGAGGTCTCCAGTCCAATCTCACCCCCTCAGGAAAGGCTGCCCTGAACAGCCTGTCTAAAAGGGCCAGCCCGCCATCACTTTCCGTCCCCGCCATCTGCTTCTTGCCTTTCGAGGCCCTTACCTGTTCAGTGTCTACGTGGGGCCGTGCGCAGCCGGCTTGCACCAGCTTGCAAGAGCCATAGTGTGCACCTTTCTCAATCGGTGTTCTATCATGCCAGGTTGGTAGCTTGAAATTAGTCATGAGGAGAGCATTTTCAACAGGAAAATAAGCAAATGCTGCATATTATGGGCCTCTTTTTCTGGAGAACCTGTTGCTACACATCTACCAGCACACTGCTGTGCTGTGCTTAGTCACTCAGTGGTGTCTGACTCTCTGCGACCCCATGGACTGTAGCCCACCAGGCCCCTCTGTCCATGGGGATTTTTCTCCAGGCAAGAATACTGGAGTGGGTTGCCATGCCCTCCTCTGGGGGATCTTCCCAACCCAGGGATTGAACCCAGGTCTCCCTCATTGCAAGCAGATTCTTTACTGTGTGAGTCACCAGAGAAGCCCAAGAATACTGGAGTGGGTAGCCTATCCCTTCTCCAGGGGAACTTCCCAACCCAGGAATTGAACCCAGGTCTCCTGCATTGAAGTCAGATTCTTTACCAGGGAAGCCCACCAGCACATGACTGTTGTTTATCTCCTATACTAGATTATAAGTTCCACGAAGGTAGAGCCTTTATTAATCCTGTATTCCCAGCATCTGTTGCAGTACCTGATACAACATGTATATTTAATAATGTTTGTTGAATGAATGCACAAATGCACAAACCAACCATTGAGTAACAATAATCACACTGAACTGTGAGCTGAGGTCCTCGAAAGCAGAAACTGGCTCCTTTTTTCATCTTCTGCATCCAGTACAGAGCCTGGCCCATAGAAGGAGATCAGGAAATGTTTATAAACAAGAGAATACAGTCTGCAAAGGGCTGGATCCATGTTGACTTCAGTTGCACTCTGATGAGCCCCAAAAGACTGGACTGGACAACTGCTCTGGTAGTTTCCATTATGTGCCAAAGACAGAAACCAGTACTAATGCAGGCAGGGGGAAAGCACTGACTGGAAGGCAAGGCTAAAGTTTCCTAATCCCATTGTAGCTATCTGATCTTGGGCAAGTCAATTCCCCAACCTGGGCCATAGTTTTCCTATTGGTAAAATGAAGCAACTAGGAATAGATGATGGGGTCCATTCTAACTCGCCAACTGTGGTTGAGTTTGTGTCTGGAGCTTCCCCAGGAAAAGCTGCTCTAACGTAGGGCAGGTGTGGGAAGAAGGTGGCTGACCTGGCAGAAATGCCCAGAAACCAAGGCCCGTGGTCGCCATTCCAGCCCCTCTTACCTTTCTCTGCCTCGTGATGGTGGCATCTGACTCAAGGCTTCCCTGAGAATAATTATAGCGTGTTGGCCATTTTGCCTACTTAAGCTGGACATGGATGGGGTCTCAGATGGGCTCTCCCGCGCTGGGGAGGAGCAGGAGACTGTACACACCTGGAAACCTGGGCTCATCTGTGACAAATGTCTCGGCCGAGTTTGTCGCCCAGCCCCTTGTTTCCTGCTGTCATTTATGCTCCAAGGAGGAGACCCTTCCCTGGCAGCTGAAAGAGCCCTGAGTGGGATCAGGCTGAAGAGTAGAAGCTAGCACTTACTGAGTACTTACTGTGTACCAGGTGCTGCTCTAAGCTAAGGGTTGGCAAACTATAAATCTGTGACCCAAATCCTATTTTTGTGTGTGTATTTGTTTTTGTATGGTACATGAACTAAGAATGTATTTTACATTTTTAAATAATTCTATATTATCATGTTAGTTGCACAGTCGTGTCTTTGCGACCCCATGGACTATAGCCTGCCAGGCTCCTCTGTCCATGGAATTCTCCAAGCAAGAACACTGGAATGGGCTGCTGTGCCCTCCTCCAGAGGATCTTTCTGATCCAGGAATTGAACCCATGTCACCTACATCTCCTGCATTGCAGGCAGATTCTTTACTGTCCGGGCCACCAGGGAAGACCAAATAATTCTATAGATGTCTCTAAAATAGCCTTGAATTTTGCTCCTCAGCCCATAAAGCCTAAAATACTTAACATCTAGCCTTTTACATACACAGTTTGCTCACCCCAGCTCAAAATTTTAACTTGGATGAACTCTTAGCCCTTACAATAACCTTATGAAGTAGGTTCCTATTATCCCCATTTTACAGATGAGAAAACAGAGGCATAAAGAAGTAAAGTGGTTTACTGAAAGTCAAGTAGCCAAAAAAATGCTCAACCTAAAAGCTGATCATTAAGTTAAGCATTAAGTTAAGTTTTATTGGGGGGTCTTAATGAAAACTATAGTCTGGCAGACAGCCTCTCAGATAGCTCTGAGGAACTGTTCCAAAAAGGGAAGAGTCAGGATATATAGGAGCTTTTGCTGGGAAAGAAAAACAAACAATAAAGAAAACCCCAAAAAACATGTAGTTGAACATCAAAAGATTAACCACACACACACACACAAAACAAAACCTCAAATGAATGATTTCAGTGCTTTTCTATGTATGGGAAGATGTACAGTAAGAATCTGGGCTCGTTGAAATAATTTCATAGATACAATGTATGCGTCTTAACTATCTAGAGCCAGTATCCACCGCACAGACTGCTTCCTGTTTTTCTCCATCCTGAATTCCCCTCGGGGTGCACTGTGGGTGTGTGTGGGAGGGTGGCTGCAATAGCTGGTGGCTTGATGGGGAGTAGGGTGCAGGGACAAACATTCATTGTTTACTGGAATGGCAGGCAACATTCCCTTTCTACATGGTGAAGTCGGTATTTGAACCCAGACAGCTGGTTTTTAAGTTCTTTCTCAAAATCAGACTGCCTGATGTTTTCACTAACTGGCACTGTGAGCTTTAAGAAGTCATTCCACTGTGTCTGTTAAACGAGGTGAGGGCACTGAACTCTACAGAAATTCTAAACTGGGAATGGGAGAGTCCTTGAGACAAATAAACTCAGGGACTCTGTGCCCCCACTGGAAACTACACAGTTCAGCGTTTCTGCCTTTGTGCACAGCTGTATTTCTTTGAGGAGAAAACGCACCACTTTTCTGAGACATGGGACTCCACAATTCAAAATAGATTAGAACTACTGGACTGGCTGTCTTGGAAACTCATTTCCAACTTTAACATCCTTTGATGTTCTTAATTCAGGTTGTCACTTTTGTGCCCCAACAGTGATCTCTTTAGGTTGTCTTTTATGACCAAATGTTATTTATTTCAGGTGCCTTTTTAATGCAAATCTTATCTATTAGATTATGGTTTTCTCCTTACCCTCAAAGCATTACATGCTCATCACTGACAAAAATGAGAAAAGTGGGAATTCCCTGGTGTTACAGTGGTTAGGTTTGGATTTGGCATTTCCACTACTGCAGGTCTGGGTTGATCCCTGATCTGGGAACTAAGATCCCACAAGCTATTCAGCATAGTCAGAGAAAGAGAGAGGGAGAGAGGGAGGGACNCGGGGGTCGGGGGTGGGGAAGGGACTGCCCGGGAACCAGAGGCGCTGCTGCTTTTCTTTCCGTAGGTTTGAAAACTTCTGCACAATTTTACTTGACCCAGAAAGTGACACAGCTGTAATCGGATTTGACCTCTCTCATTCCCCAAACCTACAGCTCCCTGCACTCCCCATCTCTCTTCACACTGTTATACTTGACAAATGATTGTTGGTATTATTATTTAAAATTTTACTTTTTGTTTTATTTCTGCCTGTGCTGGGCTTCGCTGCTGTGGGGGTTCTTCTCGGGTTGCACTGGGCAGGGCTCGTCTGCAGGCTCTTGGGCTCTCGGGCACAGGCTCGGCAGCTGTGGCACGTGGGCTCAGTCGCTTCACAGCACCGGGGATTCTCCTGGATCCAGGGTCGAGCCCGTGTCTCCTGCATTGGCAGGCGGGTTCCTAACCCTGGGGCCACTGGGGAAGCCTTGATATTTTATCATTATTCGCTGGAGTAACTGGGTGTACAGATGCACATGTGTGCAAACATGCCTGTGTATGTGTGTGCACACACGCACATATATGAACAGTCCATAGACTCTTGGTATAGATTTTTTCTTAAGGTTAAAAAAGTGAAGATGTTTAGAGAAAGAGGAGAGAAAAGCACTCAGGTTTGGCTGCAAAGAAAAGCCAGTGTGGGTAGAGTCAGAGTCAGGAGAGAAGTGTGGAGAGGGAACCACCCCACTCAGAGCTCCCACCGACGGTCCCCACGCTCTGGNAAAAGCATACAAACTTAAGAGAAAGTTTGGTTTTTCTGCTGATGTATTCAGCAATTCTAGGTGCATAATCCATATAAGTGGGAAGGACAGGAACTGTGCTTTATAATCCTTTACTGTAATTATTCATATGTTTCTATGATATTTATTCAATCTACTTGCATTGAGCCCCTGCTTGGCAGCCATAACTGTGTGGACTGTGAGCTCCTGAGAGTCAGGGGTTAGCTGCTATTTGTCTTTTACCCTCCCAGCCTGGTATAGGGATGGTACATGGTGGGCACTCAAAGGGTCTGGAATGAGTTAATGATGGGTGGCTGACTGGCTAAATGGATGGTGAATGGATGTACAGGAAACCATCATGTGGGTGGGAAAAGGAGGTGCCGGGTCTCGAGCAGGTTGGTTCTGTTGGGTCTCGGTTGCCTTCTAAGCAGCAGACTCTGTGTTCTTGGAGAAGCTGTTGAGGGCAGACCTCATTTTCCCATCAGTCATAATCTGAAAGGTTATAGCTGAAGTTTAGCTGACAGAGCCAGGACTTCCCACATGAATCCAAAGAAACGAGTCCAATTTCTTGCATCCTACTTAGGCCAGAGGAACAATGAGGGCTTTCTGGCCCTTTGTCTTGGACCCGTACATCCCCACACTGGAAAACAATGAGATCTCCTCTGTCCTGCCTGTACTTTCTCCTTCAACTTCTGAACTTTTCCCGTGTCCCACTCCTCCTCGCCTCTACTTCCGTCCCTGGTGTGAGTCTAGTGACTCACAACTGCTGAGAGCATACTCAGCTCCTGGGACAGACATTTGCAAATGCTACATCCACTGATGAGGGGTTAACACCTAAAATATACAAAGAAAGTCAACATAAAAAAAGTGAAAAATGGGCAGAGGGTCAGAATAGACATCTTACAAAGAAGATATACAAATGGCCAACTGATACATGGAAAGATTCTCCACATCACCAACATCAGGGAAATTCAAATCAAAATCACAATGAAATATCACTTCACATCAGTCAGAATGGATACTGTCAAAAAGATGACAATTATTGGCAAGGATGTGAAGGAAAGAGATCCTGTGTACCGTTAGTAGGATTTTATATTGGTACAGCCACTATGGAAAGCCAAATGGAGCCACCCAAAACAATTAAAAATAGAACTACCACATAATTCAATAGTTTTACTTTTGGGTATTTACCCAAAGAAAACAAAAACACTATTTAAAAGACATGTTTTCCAATGTTCATTGCATTATCTACAATAGCCAAGACATAGAGGCAACCTAAGTGTCCATGGATGTGAACATGGACACTTAGTGAATGGATAAAGAAAATATGTTTTATGTACATGTTAGGTAGATACACAATGGAATATTACTCAGTCGTAAAAAGAATGAAATCTTGCCATTTTTAACAACATAGATGGACCTGATGGGTGTTATATGAAATGAAACAAGTCACACAGAGAATGACAAAACTGCATAACCTCACTTATGTGGAATCTAAAAATATCTTAAAAAAACAGGGACTTCCCTGGCAGTCCAATAGTTAAGAGTCTATGTTCCTAACACAGAGTTCAAACCTGGTCCAGAAACTAAGATCTCACCTACACAGCCAAAAAAAATTACAAAAAAATAAAACAGAAAACCCAGTGAAAATGGACTCATAGAATCAGAGAATAAGCAAGTCATTGCCAGAAGTGGGGGAGAGGGGCAGGTGAATAAAACAGATACACGGGATTAAGTGGTACAAACCTCCAGGTTATATATTAAGTCATGGGGATATAATATACGGCATAAGAAATAATACTATAATAACTTTATATGGGGACAGATAACTAGATTTATCATGGTGATAATTTCATTATGTATGCAAATGTAAAATCATTATGTAATATAGTTGAAACTATCATAATATTGCATGTCAACTATATTTCAACTAAAATTTTTTAAAAAAGACAAATAGGCAGGGAGGAGCAGAAGTACCGACAACAGAAGACTGGGTACTTGAAGCTGTAGAAAGGACAGCTCAAGAGCCGAGAAGAGCATCCATGGCTAGGAAGAGCGGAAGGTTCTGTCCTGCTCTCTAGTTTTGGCCACCAACATGCTCTAGGATGGACTCTCTTCACCTGCACACTACTGATAATGTCTTATCTGTTTTTCCATAAGGGTAAATTCAGCCAAGATGTCAGAGTGCAAAATTGTCTGCTGTTGGATAAAATCTAAGCCATATCATTACTTGGATTCAGTTGAGGGATAACTTTTTTTGTTTAAGTATTTTTTAAAATGTGGATCATTCTTCATTGAATTTGTTATAACACTGCTTCTGTTTCATGTTTTGTTTTCTTGGCCCTGAGGCATGTGGGATCTTAGTTCCCAAATCAGGGGTCGAACTCACAACTCGCACTGGAATGCAAACGGGGGGGGGGGTCCCTGAGAAATGATTTTGATGCTTTCATTTGGCAGCTGTAGAAGAACAAGAGGTTGGGATGTAGTTTGAACTTGTACATTAAGTGTGGTTGAATTGAAAACCTGTGGGTTTGGAAAATTCACATGCTCTATAGCAGCTCGGTGTAAAACAAAGAGCATAATCTCAGAGCGGAAAGAATGTGAATTCCAGCTTTGCTGTTTACTGTTGATATATCCTTGGGAAAGTGTCCTTTTGCCTGAGTTTTCATAAGTAAGAATAACAACATAACCTCATTTAGATGTTGCAAGGATAAAGATAACATATGTTGCGAAGCTGACCGTGACAGCCTCTCAATAAATTGCCAATATTATAAACACTGCCCAGGAATCATGTGTTCCTAGAAAAGAGGAAATTGGTAGCTGAGTATGGGACAGTTTGAATTACACTCACCTTCCTAATCAAAATATAGAGGTTAGAACAGGAACAAGCGCTCCGCACAGCTTCCCAGGGATCGTCTGCTGGAAGCAACCCAATTATATGACATCATTTGCTGAACTGGACCACTGATGGAAACATCACAACCCAGGGGGTGAGGCTGGCACAGAGGCAAGGATGAGGGAGGAGGGATGTCTCTCCTAGACAAAGGCAAGGGAAGATGCAGAAAGAGACAGGAGAACTGGGGGACAGAAGAGCTGGCTTCAAATACAGACCTGAGGAACCATGAAGTGGAGGATGGAAATCATTTACTCAGTAATGCTCTGAGATTGGAAATTTGGATCAGTCTGTGAAAATTACAGAGGCATAGAGTTTTCCTAAATATGATGAGGAACTTTCTCATAAAGATTCTCAGGGCTGGAATGAGTTGTCTTGTGGGGGAGAATGGATGATTCACCAGCCCAGGTAATGTTTAAGCACCTGTTTGGGATTTGGAGAAGAGATTTCTCTCTTCGGGTGGGAGACTGGGATAAATGACCTCTGAAATCCTTTTCAATAATTCTAAGAAGCATCGCTTGGACCAGGCTTGCCCAGAAAAGCAGGTTAGTGTGGGGGTGAGACCACCTGCCCCCAACTCCAGAACAGCTAGAAATGCTAAGAAACAGCATACACCTGCATTCCCCTCTATGAGGAATCACACATCACCTGGCCAGCTCAAGGAAAGGAAACGCCAACACCGTGATTCATAAACATGGGGTCTGGGAAACTTGGCTGCCTGGGGAATGTTGTGACAACATTACCCAATCTCTCCTCATTTGTTGCCAAGTCTCACCGGAAACTGATGCACTCAAAAGCCAGTGAGATTAACTACACAGTTACTAAACATAGAACAACCATACCACTCAGCAATTTTACTACTGGGCACATACCTTGCTGCTGCTGCTAAGTCACTTCAGTCGTGTCCGACTCTGCCATCCCATAGACGGCAGCCCACCAGGCTCCCCCGTCCCTGGGATTCTCCAGGCAAGAACACTGGAGTGGGTTGCCATTTCCTTCTCCAATGCATGGAAGTGAAAAGTGAAAGTGAAGTCGCTCAGTCGTGTGCGACTCTTCGCGACCCCATGGACTGCAGCCTACCAGGCTCCTTCGCCCATGGGATTTTCCAGGAAAGAGTACTGGAGTGGGGTGCCATTGCCTTCTCCAGCACATACCTTGAGAAAACCGTAATTCAAAAGGACACATGCACCCTATGTTCACAGCAATACTATTCACAATAGCCAGGAGATGGAAGCAACCTAAATGTCCATGGACAGATGATGGATAAAGAAGATGTGATACACATATATAAGGGACTATTACTCAGCCACTGAAAAGGAACAAAATAGGTTCATTTGCAGAGATGTGTATAAACCTAGTCTGTCATACAGAGTGAAGTAAGTCAGAAGGAGAAAAACAAATATATTGATACATATGTGTGGAATTTAGGAAAATAGTAGAGATGAAGGCAGGAACACAGATGAAGACAGAGAATCAACATGTGGACACTGGGTGGAAAGGAGGGAGGATGAATTGGGAAACTGTGATTGACATATATACATAACACNAGAACATTATACCAAGTGAGAGAAGCCGGTCACAAAAACCACATATAGTATGATTTCATGTATATGAAATGTCTAGAAGAGGCAAATCTATAGAGACAGAAAATAAATTAGTGGTTGCCCTGGGCTAATGGGGGTGGGGTGTCTGAATGAAACCTGCGATGACTGCTAATGTGGGATTCTTTTGAGATGATGAAAATGTTCTGAAAGTTGTTGTGGCCATGGTAGCACAACCCTGTGAATATATTAAAAACCACTGAATCATACATATTAAATGGGTGAATTGATGGTATCTGAATCGTATCTCAATAAAACTGTCCTTTTCTTAAGTAAAGCTGCAATTTTTAAAAAGTAACTGGTTAGAACTCATAGCATGCATACTTTAAACATTAGAATGCTGAAGAATACTAAAGAAGTCTCTAGACTTCTAGAGATAGAAGACAGACTTCTCATAGTGATACTTCAGCAGGGGCTGGGAGGGGTGGGAGGGAGATTCAAGAGGAAGGGGGTATATGTATACACATAGCTGATTCACTTCACTGTACAGCAGTAACTGAAACAACATTGTAAAGCAATTACATTCCAAAAAAAAAAAAGTTACTAGGTGGCTTTTCTCCAGTGCCAAAGCCCTGGGGGAAGAAGTCAGCTACCTCTAGAAGAAGAGACCTGAATGAGACAAGAGCCACTTAGGGTTTGCAATTTGTGGCATGGAAATCATGACAAGATCATGAAAAGAAGATGGTGAGTAGCAGATATGGAAATGGCCAAGACACAGAGTTTTCGGGTGAGAATGCAGTCAAAAAACAAGCAGAACCACAGACGTCATAGCCAACCTCTCTTTTAAGAAAAGGCGTTAAGCCCCACCCAGATGAACACGCACAAACATTGAAATATGTTGTCTTTCCAGAAAAGTGAGAAATCAGATTCCATTCCCTAGGCAGCTGGGTCCCAAGACACAGTTCGCTAGCCCAACATCTTCAAACTACTCTCACTCATTCAAGACTTCTGAAAGAACAAACTGTGCCACGGAAAAGTGCAGATCATGTTCAAACCCCTCCCCTACTGATTTCTCGCTGAGTGACCCTAAGCCTCAGCTTCCTGATCAGATGAATGGGGACAAGAATAGTTCATAGAATTGTTGGGGGGATCATATGGAATTTATTTATAAATAATAAATAAAAGCATAAATCAATAAATAAAAACATTAAAGTGCCTGACACAATGTTGGCAATAAATGCCAGTTCATATTAATAAGGAAAACTATGGAAATGGGGGGAAAAAAAAAAACCCAAGTAGAAGCAAAATCAGAAAACTTGACTCCAAATATTTCCTCCAAAACCTAATTTGAAGGATTAACTAGATTTAAAATTTTTTATTATAAACATTTTCACAATAGCAAACAAAAAAACACAGAGTTCCCATTGCTTGGCTCTTTTGAATTCTAATAGTCTGCAATACTTGAGTTGCATTTTTAAAGAAATGAAGCATTGAAGATAGGAGTCCTGTGCCTCTTGTCTAGTTGCTGCTCTGCACCTTGTCCGCAGCCCCTGGGATGACTTCCCGCTCTTTCTATGGTTCGTTTCTTGGAGCCTCTGTCCTCCTTCTTCCCAGTGATCATCACAGCCACCTTCTCTCTGTAGTTTCTGCCTTCTGGCTGGCAGGACCACTTGATTCCTCTTGGACCCCAAGCTCCCTCTGAGGAAGGAGAGGAACCCTGGCCAACCTTCAGGCACTGTCCACCGTGTCAATGGCTGCTCCTTATGGCGCCTAAAGCTGATGCTGGTCAGGCCAGAAATAAAGAGTGGGGGCTCTTCCCAACAGGGCGCTAGGCAGCTCCACAGACATCACACCACTGAATCCTCACGTCTCTAAGACGCAATCCTTATCCCTGTTCTATAAGGAAAGAACAAGGTGAAGCACCTGCTCGTGGCCTGGCAGCCCGGAATGCAAACGGAGGCTGCTTTCTCAGCAAAGCAGAGACATCAGGGACCACTTTCGCTCCAGCGTGGGAGGAACGAGTGATTAGCGGCCTAAGCCCTAGCATTTCCAGGTGTGAGCTCACTGGTGCGCTCTATACAATTTTAATAGCTATTTTGTTCTCTTCACAAAAGCAGAACTTTCTAAAAAAGTGTTTGTATAATTAAGGGAAAGAAAAACAATAAAAGACAACCCAAGGAACATGAGATGAGATTCTAACCCCTTCATGCTTTCAGTTCCCTTCCATCTTAATTAATTGACATGTGCATCTGTAGTCAGGAGACCTGGATTCTAGACCTGGCCTCTCTACCTATAAGTATGTGACCATGAACAGGCCCTCTTCCCCTCCACAGGTCTCTGTTTCCACATCAGTAGAGTGGGGATAATAATATCTTCTCTACCTTCCCCTAGGGTGTTGTAGGTGTTCCAACAGAAAATGGGAGTAGAAATGCTAGCACACTCTAGATCCTCTCTAGATACTCTCTGTATTCCTGCATCTGGTGGGGCCGGGGGAATGATAAGGGTTCTTGGGCAGCTCCCCTCCCTAACACCCAGCTCCACGGACGGGCCTGTCAGCAGTCCACACAATCACCAGCTTTGTGCTTTTATGATCTTAAAGCATCCTCACATTCCTGAGAGGGCGGATAATAATAGCTAAGATTAATTCCACCTAGAATATGCCAAACACTCTGTTGAGTTTTTTTTATATTCTTTATCTTGAAACATTAAAATAATTATAGATAAGTATTTTGTTAATAAACACTTTTATTTTTGTGTTTTGTTTTTGTCAATCACCTCCTTGAATATAAAACTGACGTGTTGGTATTGGTCTAATACCAAGGAAAACCAGAACATCAACAACAGCTTAGAAAAGAAAGTATAAGAATAGATGAAGTATGCAGTTCAGTGGAGGGGGAAATCATGTTCTCAATAATAAGATGGGAAATCATCCTTTCGCAGATGTTGGGGAAATGTAGGCATTATTATCTCCATTTTATAACTAAGGAAATTGAGACTCAGGGAGGTGAATACACAGACAGTGAGTGATGTTAAACCAGAATTGGAGGCAAAGTCTTACTATAGAGCCAAAGCTCATTTTCTTTCAACCATAATACACTGATTGCTTCCAGAATCCTTGTCTATTCAGACTATTGTGTGGACTGCTGACAGGCCCATCCGTGGAGCTGGGTGTTAGGGAGGGGAGCTGCCCAAGAATCCTCATCAAACTACAACCTTCCTTCCTACAGTTATGAAAAGTCTGGAAGTGAAGCTGCTCAGTTATGTCTGACTCTTTGTGACCCCAGGGACTGGGGCCTGCCACGCTCCTCCATCCATGGGATTTTCCAGGCAAGAATACTGGAGTGACTTGCCATTTCCTTCTCCAGGGGATCTTCCTAACCCAGGGATGGAACCCAGGTCTCCCGCACTGCAAGCAGACTCCTTGCTGTCTGAACCACCAGGGAAGTGTATTAAAAGCCTGGGATAAGAGCGAAAATAACACTCAGGTATCATTACCTGGTCTTCCTTGAAATGAGGTGCTAGGAAGGTGGATTATGGTGGGGACAGAGGTTTGTGGCTGGGGTAGGTGATGAGAATTGGCCCAGAAGGGAAATACTGAAATGGTCAACAGGAACATTCCTAGAGTATATCTTGATACTACAATACTCTGGGTACAACTCAACATTAATTAAGCCAATAAATATATTACTGAATACCTAACACATGCTGGCGCCGGGGCTACAGTGCTCAGATGTGGTTCCTGCCCTGATATACTCTTGTGAATCCTGAATTCACAGAACCCTTTTGTTAAATATTTAAAAATTAAAAAAGAAAAAACAGAACTAAAGCTAACACATGGTATTTTGCAGACCTAGGTGGGAAACAAAGAATGAAGGGGGTATCAGAGCTGGGGCTTCTCTTACTAAACCCATCTTGGTGTTTGTGTGCTTGTTAGGAAAAATCTGCCAGAACCACAGAATTTAAGAAAGTGTGTGTGGGGTAGGGAATAGGACAGGGGGCAAGTCATCTTTGCCTCTCCCCATCTTTCATAGAAGTTACTGAGGATGGACTCCCATTTATCCCCTTCTTTCCAACACGTAACATGGCTAGAAAAGCCAGAGGTTTGGAGACAAAGCACTAGCCCAGATAAGGCCCAGGCCTTGGGGCTGTCCTAGCTAAGTAGACACCACTGTATACACTGCTCAGCTCTGAGACCCTTTTCCCTTCAGCTTTCCTTTCGCTGGTCTGGGACCCATTGGAATATCAAGCAGGTCGCTTTCAGTTATAGGGGATTGTGGCTACCTAGTCAGTAGTTGCAAGAGTGAGAAGATAGATATTTAAATACTAAAAAGGCAGCTTACTATTTTTATAGTGTCTTACAGCTTATAAAGCTTTGGCATCTACCATCTCATCTATTTACACTGGATCCTCAGGATGATTTATGAAGTAGAATTGATATTATCTCCATTTTAGCAGGGGGAATCACCAAGCCCAGAAAAGTTGGTGTTGTCATTCTGGTGTTAGAGGAATTACAAAAGCACAGAGAAGGGGAATCATCCTGACTGCAGCAAGAGGATCAATCAGGGAAGGCTCCCTGGAGGTGACCCAACAGCTGAGTGTAAAAAAAAAAAAAAATCCACAAAATAGGTGAAGGAGTGGAGAGTCCAAGTAGATGACTTCACAAAGGTTTGAAAATATGATGAAGCCTGGAGAGGCAAGACGAAGCAAGATAAAGATGGTGATGGTGGTGACGATGACAATAGCTAACACCTATCTATGCTTACCAAGTTTGGGTAATGTTAGAAAATGGCACCCCACTCCAGTGTTCTTGCCTGGAGAATCCCAGGGACGAGGGAGCCTGGTGGGCTGCCGTCTATGGGATCGCACAGAGTCAGACACAACTGAAGTGACTTAGCAGAACACACACTGTCCTAAGTGGTTTACTTAGGCTTATTTACATTAATTCTCACACCTATCTTGTTAGATAGATACTTTTATTATACCATTTTATTACAGATGAGGATAGCAAACTAAGGCACAGAGAAATTACATAACTTGAGAAATATGGCCAAAATCACATATAATCTTGTGTGCTAACTTAAGTATGAGTTTCATACTAAGAGCCAAGGGCACCGCCCACTCTGTGCATGAAAGATTCTCAGCAGAGAGAAGATGGGCACAGGATTTGTGATGTAGAAAGCCTTCTCTTGTTCAGGGTGGACTGGGTGTTGGGGAGGTGAAAACTGAGGAGGCTCCTGGTTCAAGAACCTAAACAGAGACAGTGGGAGTAGAGAGCAGAATGCCAGTTTCTTGTGGGTAAGAAACTGACCCCCACGTTTCTGCTTTCTCTGCCTGTAAAGGCAGAATAATATATATCCACCTACCTGCCTCAGGAATTGCTAGAAAATTAATGGGGTAGAAACCTGACTGGCTTTCATGTGTTAAACAACACCCTGAACCACTGCTGGTGTTCTTTAAATGCTGAGCATATAAAATGAGCTCTAACCGGAGAAGCCGGGAATAATTATAGCTTGCTAATCATTGTTAACTTTACCACAGAAATCCTGAACTTTCTCAATGATTCAAAAAAGAGATGGCAACACTTGCATCCCATCCCAGTAGCCACACAGAAGCAGACAAGTAATTTCTCACAAGCTCCATTCATTATTTGCAGTGGTTCAGCTACTTACATGGGGCATAGTGAAAGAAAAGCAATGATTTGTTCTTTTAGAATCAAATTATACAAGTAACTCCTTATAGTCTTGCTGGTTCTTTGAAAGAATGTGTTCCTTTTCATCTCCCTATATTGACCACGTGCAAAAATATTCCCAGTTTGAAGGAGACGGGGAAAAGTGTTTAACAGAACTTCTAATATCCTGGCCACCAGGACACTCGGCTTTTAACTGTGATAAGGTAACAGACCTGTTTCTAAACCTTCCTTCAGATTCGGCACCACTATTTCCATAAGCACTTATTTAAGGTCTCAGAACAGCCAGGCAGAGTTGCAAAGGCATCTCCAAGGAATCTGAGGAAACTGTTCTCTAAGCCTCACCTACACCACCTATGGAATGGGTCTGACAGACAGTGAATACCTGTCAGGACCTGACGTGAGGATGAGATAATGTCTGTGTACTGTAAACTATATGCTGCTGCTAAGTCACTTCAATCGTGCCCAACTCCGTGCAACCCCATAGACAGCAGCGCACCAGGCTCCCCGTCCCTGGGATTCTCCAGGCAAGAACACTGGAGTGGGTTGCAAACTATATAAATACATGCTATTAAGGGAACTCTAAGACTTAAGGGGGTTCGATCCCTCGGTGGGGAGGGAAGAACCATGGAGGAGGGCATGGCAACCCACTCCAATATTCTTGCCTGGAGAATCCCATGGACAGAGGAGCCTGGTGGGGTCCTGTCTGAGTTCAGTTCAGTTCAGTTCAGTCGCTCAGTCGTGTCTGACTCTGCGACCCCATGAATTGCAGTACGCCAGGCCCCCCTGTTCATTACCATCTCTCGGAGTTCACTGTCTCACGTCCATCGAGTCCGTGATGCCATCCTGCCATCTCATCCTCGGTCGTCCCCTTCTCCTCCTGCCCCCAATCCCTCCCAGCATCAGAGTCTTTTCCAATCAGTCAACTCTTCGCATGGGGTCCAGTCTACAGAGTTGCAAAGAGTAGGACGCAACTGAAGCGACTTAGCACGCAAGCAAGGGACTGAGAAAAGAAGCGAGGAAGTGAAAGAACTTAAAGGAGGGACAAGGGCTGAACAAAACCTGACAGTCCCATGCCATCCTTCTCAATACAATTTCTGAGAACTCCAGCCGGGGAGAGCAGCCTGGACGCCCCAGGTTCTCGGCTGGAGGCCGCGCCTAGGGCGGGTCCCTTCTCGGGTGGGGCCGCGCGGGCCGGGGGCGGTACTCCGCCCCCCCCGCGCTCAGCCGAGTATCGGTTTTCCCTTGCCAGGCTTTCGGTGCAGAGGAGACGGGACAGCCTCCGCCTCCCTGATCCTATCGCGGGCGGCGCAGGGCTGGCTGAGCCTTTAGTGAGAAGGGGACGAGAACCCGGGAAGGGGCGGGCGGGGTATCTATCACCCAAATACCAGCGGGTGACTCGGCGGCCAAACCAGCCCGGCAGGTCCGGCGAAGTATAAGAGCTGGAGGGAGCGGCGGACGGCAGACGCCTGGATACCGTCGCACACGCCGGAGCCGGGGCCCTGCGGAGTCTCCAGTCCTCGCCAGCCCGCGCCGGGTTCTCGCTCCTCCGCCCCACCATGGCCCGGGGCCCGGGCCTCGCGCTGCCGTCGCCGTGGCTCCTGCTGCTGGCGGCGGTGATCGGCCACGCGGCCGCGCAGAACCAGTGCGTGTGTCCCACCAACAAGATGACCGTGTGCGACGAGCGCGACCCGAGCGGCCGCTGCCAGTGCCGCGTGCTCGGCTCGAACCAGGCGGTCAACTGCTCCACGCTCACGTCCAAGTGCCTGCTGCTCAAGGCGCGCATGCGCGCCTCCCACAGCGGCCGCGCGCTGGTGCGGCCGAGCGAGCACGCGCTCGTGGACAACGACGGCCTGTACGACCCGGACTGCGACCAGCAGGGGCGCTTCAAGGCGCGCCAGTGCAACCAGACGTCGGTGTGCTGGTGCGTGAACTCGGTGGGCGTGCGCCGCACCGACAAGGGCGACCTGAGCCTGCAGTGCGACGAGGTGGTGCGCACCTACCACATCCTTATTGACCTGCGCCACCGCCCGGACGCCCCCGCCTTCAACCACTCGGACCTGGACGCCGAGCTGCGGCAGCTCTTCCAGCAGCGCTATCTGCTGCAGCCCAAGTTCGTGAGGGCTGTGCACTACGAGCACCCCACCATCCAGATCGAGCTGCGCCAGAACTCGTCGCAGAAGGTCGCCGGCGAGGTGGACATCGGCGACGCCGCGTACTACTTCGAGAGGGACGTCAAGGGCGAGTCGCTGTTCCTAGGCCCCCGCGACCTCAACTTGCGCGTGGGCGGACAGCCCCTGGTCCTGGAGCAGATGCTCATCTACTACCTGGACGAGAAGCCCCCCCGGTTCTCCATGAAGCGCCTCACCAGCGGCCTCATCGCCGTCATCGTGGTGGTCGTGGTGGCGGTGGTCGCCGGCGTGGCCGTCCTGGTGATCACCAACCGGAAGAAGTCAGGAAAGTACAAGAAGGTGGAGATCAAGGAACTGGGGGAGATAAGACAGTAACCGACCTTGTAGGTACCGGCGGGGCTGGGGTGGGGTAGGGTATCGGATTTCAGCAAGGTTTCAGACCCAAGTGAGTCAGTCACCCTTCCTGATTCTTGGCCCCCCGCAGGAAACATTTCTCCTCTCACATTCCTGCCTCCCCCCACCGCCACCATATTTAATAGATCCTGTTCTCAGGGCTACCTCGCTTTCTGACTTCTGTCCTGAAGAAAGCATTTCTAAAATTCCTTCCCTTTCGGTCCAACCAGAAACCTGACTCCAAGAGTTAAGGGAAGTTTGGCATAGGGTTATGTGTGAGAATCAAGTGTCTGTAGGACAACCCAGCCTGGTTTACAAATGCGGAAATCCATGCTGAAGGCTTAAACGCTTTTAGTGGGAAACAGCTGCTGTCTTGGGTTTAAGTTNAACATGAGTCTGAGTGAAATCTGGGAGTTGGTGATGGACATGGAGGCCTGGCGTGCTGCGATTCATGGGGTCGCAAAGAGTCGGTCATGACTGAGTGACTGAACTGAACTGAATGCATCCCTGTCCACAGTGCCACTGCTTGCATGGACATAGACCGCCCCCCGCCCCCTCACCACAATTAGCAAAATGCTACGGACAGACATGGCAGAGTGATGAATGACATACCAGGGGGAGGTAGGACAATTGACGATTCTGTGACATACAAACCAATAGTCTCTTTCTGGTGTAGGGAGTTGCATCCCTCATTGCTGAGGATAATATAACCTCCTCTCAGGGGATACTCCTTCTGAACCTTGGAAACAGACTATTCCAACTTGTACTTTCAAAGGCCAGTATCATGTGGGTGACAGACATTGTCTCTTACCCATATTATCTTTTTAGCTATCAAAATTGAAACAAAGACAAATCAACAGAGGCATTGTTGTGGTTCAGCCCTTAAGTCATGTCTGACTCTTTGCAACCCCATGGACTGCAGGATTCCAGGCTCTTTTATGTTTCACTATCTCCCAGTTTGCTCAAATTCATGTTCTTTGAGTCAGTGATACTATCTAACCAATAGAGGCATAGACACTGTCAAAAGGGTGTTCAAAGGGCACCTAGTCCGATGCCTGGCATGAAGGATCTCCACCACCACTTCCCACCCTAGTAAAGGGAAAGGCCACTGCTTTCTAGTTCTATTGAGACAATGCGGCAAAATGCTCATCTCCTCCAAGATTTCCTGTCACTACCAAGGTCATCTGTGGAGATGCCTCACCCTGAGTTGCTCGGTCCAGTCTTCCATTTATTTCTTTTCTTTCTCCACTTCCCTCCTAAGAGATAAATGATAATAATAAAAAGCACCCATATTTGCAGAGTCTTGGAATGGAAGAGCTCAGTTTGTCCATTGAGATCCTCACAAGTGAAGAGTCGGAGGCCTCAAGATGCTCTGCTCTGAGGCAGAGACAGGCTGAGCTAGTCTTATTATCTCTGGGTTGTTGCTTTACTTTTTGGTGTGTTTGTGCTGCTATCATTTTGCTTTCCCATAGTTCTTCCAGGATTTGATCCAAGAGGACCCCTGGGCCTCGTGCTTTATTACAGAGAGACCGGGGAAGGGAGTCCTGCCTGCTGAGGGCAAAGTGATTGAAAACTTCTACACCGGTTCACTTTCTCTTAAGGTTCTCACTATGGTATCTGCAAAATGTCCTCTGAGTTCTCCCCAGGGAAATAGAGATTAGATGTTATGTCTGTGATGCACATGGTAAGGAAACCTTAGAAAAAGACATAACAGCATCCAATCAATGGAACAAAACACGCACCGTAGTGAATTTCCCAGCAACCCTTCTGGGGGACAGGCAGTGCCATGGTGGACCAGATAACGGTATGCACGGAGCATGCTGGGATCTGAGTCACTGCACAGTCTTCACCTTCTTTTCACATTAGGCTAGGCCAGTGCTTCTCAAACTGGTCTGCCACAGGAATCACTTGGTGCCTTGAAATAACCCTGGTGTCTGTGTCTCACCCCTAAGATTGTGGACTAACTGGTTTGGATGAGACCTGGGCTTTGACAATTTTTGAAAAGGGCATACACACCGAGGAAACCAGAATTGAAAGAGACACATGTACCCCAATGTTCAT
>SJYV01017599.1:2310993-2357084 GCA_006410875.1 Neotragus pygmaeus | reverse complement strand
AGTACTATTGCCTGGAAAATCCCATGGACAGAGGAGGCTGGTAGGCTACAGTCTATGGGGTCGCAAAGAGTCGGACATAACTGAGTGACTTCACAAGCCTCTTGAGAAGCTCCAGCAGGTTGAGACATCCTTCCTATTCACTTCTTCCAAGGAAGAGCTCCTCATACTCTGTTCTGTACTCAGCTCACTTCTGTGAGTCACAGAAATATACTATCCAGAATTGGCTCTCTCCAGGGGTTTAGCCACCACCAGATTCTTCCCCTACCAACCCCGCCCCAACTTAACATTTACCATTTTGAGCTCTAGCCTGGGGCTGCTTTTGACAGGAACGTGAAGAGCAAGTATGATTCACCTTGCAGGTCACAACTTGTCTTCTGAGCCCTGCAGAAGGTTCACTTGATTTCCTTGTTTTGGTCACCAGGGCTGTCTCCACTCTTGCTATTTCCTTAATTGGAGCAGTTTCTTTGGACCCGCCTCATGGCTTGTGAGATCTTAACTCCCCAACCAAGGATTGAACCCAGGCCCTCAGCAGTGAGAGCGTGGAGTCCTAACCACCTGGACCACCAGGAAATTCTGAGAGCAATTCTTTTAAATCGCATACTTTTTACCTGCTTACATCCTTTTGGCGTCACCGTTTTTCGGGTAGAATCACAACATCAGAGCTGGAAGGAGGATCATTTAGTCCAAGAGTCCATTTTCTGGATGAAGAAACTGAGGCCCAGAGAGGAGAATGGGTTTACCCAAGTCTTGCAGATAGTGGTTGAGCTACCCTATAGCTCCAATACCCTGACTTCTGTCTTGTCTAATGTCTGTTCCACTTGTCTCCCTAGTCTCCTCTTTATTTTCACTCTATCATTTTTGTTCTTAAATTGTAGTGCGTTTCCTTTAGTTTCTTAATATCACTTAAATGGGAGCGATACTTTGGTCAAGTATAAAATATGTGGGTTTTGAATTTACCTGCCTTTCAGACCTCTTTTTTCTTGTTTGTAAAACGAGTCTTGTCTACTATGATTGGTTTTAAAAATTAGATATAAGAAAAGATTGAGTACATATTTAGTAAATGATCAGTCTTGATAGAATGACAGCAAGACCCTTCAAGATCCAAATAACTAACTAGTCACAGTTGAACTCTCTCCAATGCAATGCAAACAGCACTTTCAGCCTACTTCCCTAAAGGGACTTCTCTGGCCCTAGGTGTCTGCTCTCAGGAAGATGAGAGCAATCTTTGAGGTTACCTGTTTATAGAGGTGAAGTCACAGTCTACCGGGTCTGTATGAAATGGCTGTCAAAGCTGAGTGAGATACTTTGACTCTGATGTGAGAAAGAAATAAATGCTTTTGTTTTCAAATTATGTCATTGTTGGGTCTCTGTAAGAGTCTTTTATTTTAGCATAATCTTTTACCCAAACAAGTATTGGTGGCCACATTATTATTCCTATAACATACAAAGGAAAAAAAAAAAGAAGACACAAAGTTAAATTACTTACCTGTAGTCACACATCTAATAAGTGGCATATCTGAGTTTAGAGTCCAGGCACATTGGCCCTTAAACCCAGGTTCTTAACCAATGTATTATACTGTCACCTAGAATTTATAAATTTGCTAGCCAGAGTATACTAGCTTCTGTTACAACAGATTACTATGAATCTAGTGGGTTAAACAGTACACATTTATACATAGTTATTAGCTTACAGTTCTCTAGATAAGAAGGCTAGAAAAGACACAGGCTTCATTAGGCTAAAATCAAGATATCTGCATGTTGCATTCCTTTCTGAGGGTGCTAGGGGAGATTTTGTTTCCTGCCCATTCAGTTAATTGGCAGGATTCAGTTCCTTTTCAGTTATGGGACCTAGATGTTTGGTTTCCTCTCACAGGCTGTAAACGAAGTGCTTTCCCCGGTTTGTAGTGGCAGCCTGTGTTTCTTACCTCATGCCCCACTTTCTTCATCTTCAAAACCAGTGATGGCAAGTAGAATCTTCACACTCAATCTTTCTCCATTGTCTCATGTTTTTACGAAAAATGTCTCACTTGTGAGGACCCACGTGATTAGGTTGGGTCACCCACACAGTCCAGGATAAGATTATCTTCCCTCAAGGCCTCTAACTTTAATCATATCTGCAAAGTCCCTTTTGCCATTAATGTAACATATCCACAAATCCTGGGGATTAATTTGTGGGCACCTTGCCTGGGGAGGGCATTATTCTGTCTACCCCTCAGAAAATGCCCTGCTCCCCACAAACCCATGCTCTTAACCATTATACTCTTTCAGGCCTGAGTGCAATTCTGTATTTTGTGATAAAAGAGCTCTCTCCCCCATGGCCCTCTGTTTTCTCCCTTTTTGAACAAAGCCTTCACAAGGAGCAAAATGAACTCTTGGGAGAATTATTCCTGAATCGCACACAGGGTCATGAAAGATGTCTAGCACTGAATAGGCTCTCAAGAAATGTGTGTTGAAATGAAACCATACCAACTACTGGCATTTATTGAACATGTATAATGTGCCAGACNCATAGGAACCTGGAATGTTAGGTCCATGAATCAAGACAAATTGGAAGTGGTCAAACAGGAGATGGCAAGATTTAATATCGACATTCCAGGAATCAGTGAACTAAAAAGGACTGGAATGGGTGAATTTAACTCAGATGACCATTATATCTACCACGGTGGGCAGGAATCCCTTAGATGAAATGGAATAGCCATCATAGTCACCAAAAGAGTCTGAAATGCAGTACTTGGATGCAATCTCAAAAACGACAGAATGATCTCTGTTCATTTCTAAGGCAAACCATTCAATATCATGGTAATCCAAGCCTATGCCCCAAACAGTAATGCTGAGGAAGCTGAAGCTGAATGGTTTTATGAAGACCCACAAGACCTTTTAGAACTAACACCCAAAAAAAGATGCCCTTTTCATTATAGGGGACTGGAATTCAAAAGTAGGAANATGGTAATCCAAGCCTATGCCCCAAACAGTAATGCTGAGGAAGCTGAAGCTGAATGGTTTTATGAAGACCCACAAGACCTTTTAGAACTAACACCCAAAAAAAGATGCCCTTTTCATTATAGGGGACTGGAATTCAAAAGTAGGAAGTCAAGAAACACGTGGAATAACAGGCAAAGTTGGCCTTGGAATACAGAATAAAGCAAGGCAAAGGCTAACAGAGTTTTGCCGAGAGAATGCACTGGTCATAGCAAACACCCTCTTGAACAACACAAGAGAAGACTCTACACATGGACATCACCAGATGGTCAACAAAGAAATCAGATTAATTATATTCTTTCCTGCCAAAGATAGAGAAGCTCTTTACAGTCAGCAAAAACAAGATCGGGAGCTGACTGTGGCTCAGGTTTTTATTGCCAAATTCAGACTTAAATTGAAGAACGTAGGAAAAACCATTAGACCATTCAGGTATGACCTAAATCAAATCCCTTATGATTATACAGTGGAAGTGAGAAATAGATTGAAGGGACTAGATCTGATATACAGAGTGCCTGATGAATTATGGACAGAGGTATGTGACATTGTACAAGAGATAGGAATCAAGATCACCGNGGGGAGCGAGGACCCTGTGGACCCGGCGGGGTGGAGATGGCGAGGCCTGGGGTGGGGGAGGACGACAGGGCGCCCGGGCGGGAATGGAGGGGCGGCGTGTGGAGTCGGGGAAGAGGGGCGAGGGCGAAAGGGGGACGTGGGAGTCCAGCCTCCTTCTCCCGCCTGGTCCCCCTTTGGTGTGAACTGCAGGGACTCCAGGGCGCTACCGTGCAGCGCGGGAGTTGCAAATAGACAGATGGCTGTATTTTCCGGCAAGATGACCTTCCTCTCCCAGCCTTCTCGTTTAGGGGTCCCTTTTAAAAGTTGTGTTTCTAATGTAGTATCGTGTGCTTCACAGTGACACCTTCTCCCGTGGAAAACAGATTCCAACCGATGTAGGCATCTTGAGACTCAAACCTCGTCTACTTCCTCACTCTTAAAGTAGAGAAAAGTTTTCCTACCTAAACCCCAGTGAAAAATAGGACATTCCCTGTCTGAACAGCTGTAGGGTATTGAAACAATTTCTTCATGAACTTGTCTACAGAAATCACTTTTTGTGCTCTTTAAATAATGTCTCTTGCTTGTGTAAAGTGGAACAACAGTTACAATGTGCGTGAGAAATTTTAGTCCAGGGAAATGAAAATACTTCATTGAGAATTCAGGGATTGATCAGCTATAGTGACTCCAACCAATGCAACCAAATCCTCGCTAAAAGGATTTGGGTTCATATCCATCATTCTCAGCTGTGGTGAAAGCGTGTAGGCTGACATTTGGAAGCCTAAGAACCAAGTCTGTTGCCTTCCAATTCATTATTTTTTTAAGCCTTCCATCATGTGTGTACTTTGCTTGAATGATTATTTTAAAGTACATGTCCTATTTTTGCTGATCTGACAGCTGTTGCCATAGAAACTAGAGAAGAAATAGTCATTTTCAGCAGAGTTGTTAAAACTGTCTTCTAGGCTTCAGCTGTGAGTGCCAGTGAGGGCTGTACTTGCGCATTCTGAGATGGTACTTAAAGAATTAAGGATCTGAAATGTTCTTAGAGGCTAACAATCCAAATTGTTTAATTTTCTCACATCATTAATTTAATAATCCTAGAGGTTTGCCAGCTATGTTTGTTGACCTGCTGCTGTTCTTTGAAGAGGATATGGAAGCCCGGATTCCTCTGCTCTGTGAAGTCTAGTCATTGGCTCTTTGAAAATGTATAAATAGACTCCTTCTCCCATTCTTTACCCTTTTTTAAGGATAAAGCAGGGATTACAAACTATCAGGCATTATTTCTGTTCTAAGTGACACTTGTTGGTGATATAAATGATAGTGTTTTTGCTTGTATGTGTAATAGGTATGGTGTCAGGCTTTTGCTTATACCTTCTGTGTCAGTAGAACACTTTACATTTCACAGAAGTCGAGAGTGATGAGCAGGAGTTTGCTTGACATGTGAGCAGAGCTAAGCAGTGTAAATAGATATGCGCAGACAGAGATGAGAGGTTTTTTTCTTTCTTTCTGCCGAGAGGTGTAAGTAAATCTGTGGGTCTGGAACTTAGGAGTTGGTGAAGAAAGGGTGGGGAAGGTGCCTGGAGAAATAGTGGGAAGTGGTAATTTGCAGGGTTTGGTCTACAATATGTAGGAGTTTATTGAAGTGCTTGGAAACCAATGAAAATTACAAATATAGTTGGCTTTATTGGCTTGGGGCTTACAACAGTAGTCACACATTCTGTAAAAATGTAAATAGCACAGAAATACAGAAGATGGAAATGCTGAATCCTCACAGCCATCATCCTGCCACTCCAAATAACCACTGTGAATGCTTTGGTGTATATTCCTTTAGATTTATTTATATTTGTGTATACTGCCATATTTTAAGCATTACTATTTTTGCAAATTAGGTAGTGATTTTTGTCTGGTTTGTTTTTTGTGGTATCCTTGGCATTCAGAGAGGTATGTGGTATGGCATGTAATAGGCACTTATTAAATATTTAATGTATGAATGAATAATAAATAATTCAGAGGTCAGAATCAAAAGGGACAAACATGGCAGTCTAGGCCTATGCCCCAAATTTAGGCTGTAGAGTGTACTTATAAAAAGGGAGTGTGGTTGGTCAGTGACTGAAACTGGTCCCCTAGAGTAATGAAAAGAGTGTATTGTTTTTGCAGTTTGGACTTTTGGTAGAAGACATTCTGTATATAAACCTTAAGTACACTTTCATATTTGAAATCTTAAATTTTTTTTTCTGCATCTGCCCAAATGGTGTGCATAATTGCCTTCCTGAACTATTTTGCTACTCATGAATATACTTTCTTTTTTAAAATTAATACAGTGTATGACACTTAATAAAAGGCCATGTTTTACTGTCCTTTAATAGTCTTACTAAAGTACTTTTCCCCCCAGCCCCAACTAGATTATAACCTCTGTGAGGTCAGGGTTTGAATTTTATGCTATGTCCATAACTCACATACCACCTAGCCAATGAAGAATCTTTNTGTTTTACTGTCCTTTAATAGTCTTACTAAAGTACTTTTCCCCCCAGCCCCAACTAGATTATAACCTCTGTGAGGTCAGGGTTTGAATTTTATGCTGTGTCCATAACTCACATACCACCTAGCCAATGAAGAATCTTTCTAGCTACCCAAATACTAATTTTAAAATGATTTCCAGGCCTAAAATATTTTACCACTTTTCAGCTAGGTTCAAAGGAGACGAAAACTAGAAAATATCTTGTTATTAATGTTAAACTATTATATACAATATCAGTTTCGACTCTACTGATTTAAAATTGGTAGTAATTCAAAAAGGGTTAACTAGAAGTTAACCCTTGCTTAGCATGCTCTTTATTCAGATTATACATTAATAATGCAAGGGCAGAATGTATAAAGTATGTAAAAATGTTGAGCAGTATTCAAATAGTTTGATATATAGATAATACTATTTGTTAAAATTGATGTTCTGAAGCATGTTTCCAGATAATAGTATATTAACCTAGACCGAATTAGATTTATGTATTTTTACCTTCAACTTTTATTGGGCTTCCCCGGTGGCTCAGCTGGTAAAGAACCTGCCTGCCAATGCAGAAGATGCAATTTTTACTATGAAGATTTTGAAACACTAAAGAAAACTAAACAAAAAAAATTTAATGGCACGTATATAACCACCACTTTACACGAAGATTGCTACCATTTTTATTATATCAGATTTATGTCCTGTGTGTATGTGTGTAGGTAATTTTATAAAATTTGGAAGTTTCATTCATGATGAAGAGAGTGTTCAGCAGGTATTTCAGGTATAAGATACTCACCTCCATAACCACATCTTTGTCAACTAAGAAAATAAGCAGTACTTACCTAAAAGAACCTAAAAGCAAATTCATACTCAGATTATCCCAGTAGTTCCAATTGTCTTCTAAGACTAATTTCTTTCAAAGTAGGATCTAATCAGAGTTTACACATTGTGTTTGGTTGTCTCTTTTTAGTATCTTTCAAAAAATATCTTAATGTATAGTTTATACACAATAAATTGGACATATTTAAACTGCATATGTTTGGACTTAGTATATATTTATGAAATCAGCAACACAATCACAATAGTGAGCATTTTAATTGTCCCCAAACTTTGTAATTCCTCCTCTTGCCCCTCTTTATCTCTAATTTCTCTGTAACTAAAAATTAATCTGCATTTAGGCTTCCCTGGTGGCTCAGAGGTTAACGCATCTGCCTCTAATATGGGAGACCTGGGTTCGATCCCTGGGTCGGGAAGATCCCCTGGAGAAGGAAATGGCAACCCACTCCAGTATTCTTGCCTGGAGAATCCCGTGGACGGAGGGGCCTGGTGGGCTACAATCCATGGGGTCGCAAAAAGTCGGACACGACTGAGCGACTTAACTAACTAATGTTATAAAGCTGGAATCATAGAGCATGTTTTTTGGAGGAGAGTAGTGTTTTTTCCTGTGTATGGGTCTGGCTTCTCTCACTTGCTAGTATGGAGAAATAAAATTGTTTTTGTGTATTGCTCTTGTATTCTGCCACCTTAAGCTCATTCTAATAGTGGTTTTTTTTTTTTTTTTTTTTTTTGGTTTGGTTTGTAGATTTCTTTGGACATTTTGGCTACACAGTCATGTTATCTAGGAATAAAGATTATCTGTATTTCTTATCTGGATGCCATTTATTTATTTAGTTATGTACATATTTACTCAATTCAGTCACACTCACCAACATCTCCAGTATAATGTTGAATAGAAGTGGTGGGAGTGGACATTTTTTCCTTGGTCGTGATCTTAGGAGGAAAGTATATCATTTACCAGCAAACGCACTATTGGATATAGATACCTGTAAATATGTTAGTTTACTGAGTGTTTTTAAAGATTGGTTCTTGACCTTTTTGGGGGACTGTGTTGGATCTTCATTGTTTGATTCTAGTTGCAGTGAACAAGGGCTGGCTATTCTCTCGCTGCAGTGTGTGGGCTTCTCATTGCAGTGGCTTCTTCCCAGAGCACGGGCTCTAGGGCCTGCAGGCCTCGGGTTGTGGCTCCCGGGCTCTGGAATGCGGGCTCGGGGTTGCGGCACGCAGGCTTTTTTGCTCCTTGGCGTCTGGGATTCTCTGGATAAGGTATTGAACCTGTCTCCTGTGTTGGCAGATGAATTCCTTATCACTGAGCCACCAGGGAAGCTCCTGGTTGTTGGATTTTATCAAATGCTTTTTCTGTGTCTTCTGAGATGATCATGTGGTGTTTTTTCAGTTAGGGTGAGTTACTTTGATGTATGAATTTTTATTCAGCCTTACATTCCTGGGACAAATGTCACTTGGTCATGATGTATTGTCTTTTTAATATATTGTTGAGTTAGATTTCCTAAAATATTAAGAATTTTTGTATCTATACTCATGAGGGTTATTATTTTGTAGTCTTTCTTTGTAATTATCCTGTTTTTTCTGTCTTTGTTATCAGGTGATGCTCATCTTAAGGAATGGATTGCAAAGTATTCCTTTTTGATTTCCTGAAGGAGTTTATATAGAATTGTTATTTCTTCTTTAAATGTTTAGTAAAATTCCCCAGTGAGCCTTTTGGTTCTGGAATTTGCATTGTGGGAAGGTTTTCAACTACAAATTCAATTTACAGATCGTGTATAAGGTTCTTTAGGCTATTTATTTCTTCTTGAGAAAGCTCTGGTAATTTGTATTTTTCAAGGAATGTGTCCATTTAATCTAAGGTGTCAAATTTAAGATTTTGTCTTTCATTGGTTTTAAGAAATTTCATATACCTTGGAGTAATTTTCTTTGTGTTTTCAGTGTGTGTGATTTGTTAAACTTCTTGATTTGAAGGTTTATAGTTTTCCTCAAATTTGGAAAATTTTCAATCAGTCACTTTAGTCGCTCAGTCGTGTCCGACTCTTTGAGACCGCATGGACTGTAGCACACCAGGCCTCCCGTTCATCAACAACTCCTAGAGTTTACTCATACTCATGTCCATTGTGTCGGTGATACCATCCAACCATCTCATCCTCTGTTGTCCCCTTCTCCTCCCACCTTCAGTCTTTCCCAGCATCAGGGTCNGTTTTCTGAATGTTGAGCTTTCAGCCAGCTTATTCACTCTCCTCTTTCACTTTCATCAAGAGGCTCTTTACTTCCTCTTCACTTTCTATCATAAGGTTGGTGTCATCTGCATATCTGAGGTTATTGATATTTCTCCTGGCAATCTTTGATTTCAGCTTGTGCTGATACTGAAGCTGCAGTATTTTGGTCATCTGATGTGAACAGCTGACTGATTGGAAAGTCCCTGATGCCAGGAAAGATTGAGGGTAGAAGGGGAAGAAGGTGTCAGAGGGTGAGATGGCTGGATGGCAGCACCAATTCAATGGACTTGAACTTGGGCAAACTTTGGGAGATGGTGACACGCAGGGAGGCCTGGCATGCTGCAGTCTATGAGGTCGCAAAGAGCTGGACCTGACTGAGTGAACAACAACAAGAATAATTAGCAGTGTTGAGCATCTTTTCATGTGCTTGTTGGCCATCTGTATGTCTTCTTTGGAAAAATGTCTGTTTAGGTCTTCATATTCTGTTCAGTGAGAAGATAAGTCCCTTTCCCTCTGTCTTGACCTGAGTCAGAAGTATCAGCATTATATTTAAAGGAACAAATTGGTATTTTAAAAATACATTTTGTGTTAGACTTTAGTATTCCATTAAATGCTCTTTGATCCGGTTACTGCCAATTACTGAAACTTTCCCTGGTGGCTCAGCTGGTAAAGAATCCACCTGCAATGTGGGAGACCTAGGTTCAATCCCTGGGTTNTATTTTAAAAATACATTTTGTGTTAGACTTTAGTATTCCATTAAATGCTCTTTGATCCGGTTACTGCCAATTACTGAAACTTTCCCTGGTGGCTCAGCTGGTAAAGAATCCACCTGCAATGTGGGAGACCTAGGTTCAATCCCTGGGTTGGGAAGATCCCATGAAGAAGGGAATGGCTACCCATTCCAGTATTCTGGCCTGGAGAATTCCATGGACCGTGTACAGTCCATGGATTCGTGAATAGCTGGACATGACTGAGCAACTTTCACTTTCTTACTTTCAGTCCTGTTTTTGTTTAATCTATTTCTTGTTCCCCAAATAATTTAGCTGATAAAATAAAAATAGACCTCTTTCAACTAAAATGTCAAGAAATAGAAAAAAGGCCAGATTTGTTGGACATTGTAAGTACATGTTGCTGAGTTAAAAAAAAGTTAGTAAAACCTCTTGGCTTTTTGTTGTTAAGAGGAATTGCTGCATGAGTGGTGAGTAGAAACCCAAGGTAGTTTGGTTGGAGACGTGTTGAAGGAAGACCAACTTTTCAACGTGTTATATTTCCAGTTTGGTAATAAATATTTTGCTGGGATTATTTATAGTTTATATTTTGTGTTACAGATAATCAAGTAAAACAAAGATGAGCTTCATCTATGGACTGCAGTCTGCTGCTAGAAACTGTTTTTTCTTCCGATTTAATTTACTGACCAACTGGAGAAAATGTAACACACAAGCTGTAACCTCACAAGATTTTCATCAGGTGAAAATGAACCATATAGTAAATAAATCTCTGGGCCTGGGAGTAAATCACGGTGATAGATGGACTCCTCTGCCTGAAAACTTTCTCTTCTATAGGACTTTTAATACCAAAAGAAAAGGCTGCCTTTTGAGCACCAGAAGTAAGGAAATTTCGATGATTAGCCGAAAATGTACCGCATGGACTGACTCTTTTTCAAGACAGCTACCGATGAAGGACGTTCCCATAGTTCCTGCTCCTTCAGTGTTGCATCCCTTGAACTGTTTACCCACAAGAGACATCAGGAGTTTCCACACTTCTCCACGGTGCCAAGCTGCTCCTGTTCCTCTGTTGTTGATGATTCTTAAGCCAGTGCAGAAACTGCTTGCAATCATTGTGGGCAGGTAAAATGCTTTTTAAAATATAAGCTTTTATAGTAAAAGTTTATAAAACTGTACTTTTAAAGAAAAATTGGTAGATTTCCCTCCCATGATTAGCATGGAAGTTCAGTTTCTAAATAGTTGGTGTGCATATATATATATATATACTGTCTCTTATACACATCTAGATGTGTATAAGAGACAGCTATATAACATGCTCAAACTTTCCTTTAAAATTTAACACATATGCAATGTATATAATTACTTTAATATCCTTGAATTCTCAGCTTCATCTCTTTAATTTAGGAGGACCACTGGGCTGCGCTAGGTTTCATGTCTTTGCATAGTGGCCTGAAAACTCTTCAGGCAGAAGCTTGGGGTGGTCATAAGTTTCCTTTATCTGTTTTCTCCCTGTCTCTCAGAGATGACTGTTCTTCATTGCCTAATGTCCATATGGTGAAACCTTTGTTTTCAGTTCAGTCACTCAGTCATGTCCGACTCTTTGCCACCCCATGAACGGCAGCACGCCAGGCCTCCCTGACCATCACCGGNATATATATATATATATATGCCTTAATAATCTTGAAATCATTCACTGCATATATAATACAGAAATGTGATCTGTAAAAATTATTCTTATATATCTTATCTAGACACTATTTTAAAGATCTTATAATTACAAAAATCAGAAATGTTTGTTACAGTTCATGTGTAAGAACTGTACTTACAAACATTCCTTTTTAGTTCATGAAATCTGGGGCAATGAATCATGAAACTGAAGAACTTTGCTCCTTTAAGAAAGAAAGAACTAGCCAAGTTAACTCTTAATTAGTATTTGTTTATTTTTCTATTCAATTTCCAACAAATCTTTGTTTTCTCTTGGTGATCCTTTATAGCACTTAATGTTTTTAAAGCTACATAATGCTTTGTATTTAACTTAAAACTCCTCCCTCATAATTAATCTTGTTTTCTATTATTTGCTCCATGAAGATGAAGAAAGGTAAAGTTAAGCATTGTCTCCCTATAAAATTATTTCATATTTGATAGCTATGAAGTGCCTTCTAGCCTTTTTACTTCCATAATAATCAACCCACTTTTCTTTTTATCCAAAATCGAGAACTTGTACTCTAATTTATGGTGTTCTTTATGAGTAAGCTTTGGCACTCAGAAAATATTCAGTTAATTTAGCTCTCAATTTAAGTATGACTTCAAAGAAAGCTAGAGCTGGGCAGTAGTCGAAGTAAAACCAGCTTTTATTCAGAACTTTTGCAGTAGGAGAAAAGAGACCTCAGTATAGAACCAGAGTCGATTCTGAATACACCATGGGCTGTGCAGATAGTGTGGGGGTTGGTAGATGGAAAACTACAGAGAGGAAACATCAGGAGCCAGGAGGGATTCTACTCAAACTGGTCTACCAGAGTTACTGCCGAAGACAGGTGAGAGTGATAGATACCACCCAACCATGGTGCCTATCCATGGCCTGTTTAGAAACCCAGCTTCACAGCAGGAGGTGAGCAGTGGGTCAACAAGCGAAGCTTCATCTGTATTTAACAGCTGCTCCCCATCACTTGTATTACTGCCTGAGCTTTGCCTCTTATTAGATCAGCAGCAGAATTAGATTCTCATAGGAGCATGAATCCTACCATGAACTGGGCATGTGAGGGCTCTAGATTGTGTGTTCCTTATAAGAATCATCCTGAAACCATTCCCTCACCATCACCCAAGGTCCATGGAAAAATTGTCTTCCACAAAACCAGTCCCTGGTGCCAGAAGGGTTGGGGACCACTGACCTGGGGGATACCGGAGAAGGCAATGGCACCCAACTCCAGTACTCTTGCCTGGAAAATCCATGGATGGAAGAACCTGGTAGGCTGCAGTCCATGGGGTCGCTAAGAGTCAGATACAACTGAGCGACTTCACTTTCACTTTTCACTTTCATGCATTGGAGAAGGAAATGGCAACCCACTCCAGTGTTCTTGCCTGGAGAATCCCAGGGACGGGGGAGCCTGGCGGGCTGCCGTCTATGGGGTCGCACAGAATCAGACATGACTGAAGCAACTTAGCAGCAGCAGCAGACCTGGGGGATGATGAATGATAAGTAACAGGTTAGATATCACGAGTAATCAGATATGGAGGATGAGGGATTCTGACTTAACTGACCTGTGCAGAGATGAACAGAGGAGTCCTGAAGTCAAAACATTCATGAGAGTCTAAGTAGAGTTTGGTCCAGGAGAGAATCTTTGTCACAATTCAGCCCAGGTTCTTGGGCTGATAGATCTTTTTAAATTATTTAACTTTTTGTTATTACTGTTATAAATCACCTGAAATTTTGTTTTAGGTTTAGTTTTCATACATTTTAAATAATAGTGTCATACATTTTTAATTTGGAAATAAGTATACTTCATAGCTTGATCTAAGTCTTTTTAGGTTGAAACACTTTAAGGGCCTTTTAGGTATATTACTTAGCAGGACTAAAATAACTTAAAGAAGTTGTTTTATAAAATAAATTTTGTCTAGAGAATGATGTATATATTTTAAATGTTTGTTGAAATTTCACAGATGAACTCACGGGGGGAATTTNTTGAAACACTTTAAGGGCCTTTTAGGTATATTACTTAGCAGGACTAAAATAACTTAAAGAAGTTGTTTTATAAAATAAATTTTGTCTAGAGAATGATGTATATATTTTAAATGTTTGTTGAAATTTCACAGATGAACTCACGGGGGGAATTTTTTGTTCAGGTACTGAAAACAGCATTGTTATTTGAGTCACTAAGTCATGTCCAACTCTTTGCGACCCTGTGGATTGTAGCCCTCCAGGCGCCTATGTCCTTTTGTTTTCCCAGGCAAGAATATTGGAGTAGGTTGCCATTTCCTTCTCCAGGGGATCTTCCAAACCCAGGGATTGAATCTGGGTCTCCTACTTTGGCAGGCAGATTCTTTACCACTGAGCCACCTGGGAAGCCACTGAAAACATTACTGGTTGTCAAAATGTCTGTGACTCCTAGGACGCAGCAGAGAATATTGTTGCCTGGTAGAGTTGGACCTCCTCAGATGTTATCCATCGAATCTCGATTTCTGTGTTTACAGTGCCTGTGCTCTTATTACCTCTCCTTTGTCGTGTTCTCTAGCTTAGTGGAGTTTCTGCTACTGCGCAATATTTGTTTCTAAAATCAGTGCTGAGATAGTTTCCCTTGGATCTGACTCAAGTACCGGCAGATTGTGCCAGATGTCTGATGTCTGACGAGCAGTGGGGGGAGTGGTTAAAGGTGAAGATTTATTGTACTATAAGCCTTCAGTTGTTTATTTGCGCGATTCATCCCTATTATCACATTGCCTTCCTGATTTTCCTCTTATTAACTCTGTGACCTTGGATAAGTTGTTTAACTTCTCTATGCCTCAATTTTCTCTTCTGTAACAGGGTTATTATGAAGATTAAATGAGATGACATACGTACAGCAACTAGAAGAGTACCTTGAATGTGCTCAATAGTCAATAAATGTGAACTAATGGTAGTTAGTGTAAAACAACTTCTCACTTAGCTCGTTTAAAATAACTGAAGAAGAAAATTCAAATGAGCATTAAAATAGCTCTGTATAATTGATTGGTTTTTTATCATTTGGCTAAGAATTTTACAAACTGGAAAAAACCCATCTATACAGAGAAATATAAAAATTCAAGCCTTTAATGACAAAATTTTAGCATGAGCATTAAGTTTTGGTGGTATGTACTGATTTTGTTATCAGAACTTTTTGTTATCAGAATTTTTCTTTTTGCTCTAGGGGCATAAGAAAATGGTGGCAGGCACTTCCTCCTAACAAGAAGGAACTATTTAAAGAAAGTTTAAGGAAGAATAAATGGAAGCTCTTCCTTGGCTTGAGTAGTTTTGGATTGCTTTTTGTAGTGTTTTATTTTACACATCTGGAAGTGAGTCCAGTCACAGGAAGGAGCAAGCTACTGTTATTGGGGAAAGAACATTTCAGACTTTTATCAGAACTGGAATATGAAGCAGTAAGTAGAAAGACTCATTTTTTAATTAGATTCCTTGATACAATATTCAAAGCAGGAGTTTCTTAAACATGAACAATGCACTACTTTTAAATTTTAATCTCTGATGGGGAATTAGCCTTTTTTCCAAAAAGTCTCAGACCTTTCGTGCTTTGTATTCCTGCCATCTACATCGCCTTTCCTCACAATCACCCAGCCAACTCCTGATTGCAACATGTCACCTTAAATGTCACTTTCTCAGGAAAGCCTTCCTTGATTATCCCGACTGGTTGAGGCTGTGTTAGGCCCTATAGGGTACCCTTCATAACAGACTGCATTATGAGTCGATCATCTGTAGCTGGATCACTGCTTGGCTATATTGGGGCTAGGCATCCTACTTTGATTTTCTCTTTGCATACTGTACTTTCCTTTTAAAAACACTTATCATGAGGTTAGAAGCATCATAATTATTTGCATAATTATCTATTTGCTGATCTGTCTCCCTTGCTAGACTAACTTCAGGGGTTCAAAGAGCCTGTTTGTTCTGTTTATCATTTTATTTTAAGTACTGGCACAGTGTACAAAGTATGCTATGTATTTTTTTTAACAAATAGATCTGTAATATGAATTTTTGTATCTTGAAAATTAAGTAGAATAACATAGTTCCCCATCCCCTAAACATCAGTTTGGGCCATTTATTATGTATATATTTCTTTCTCATTAAAAAAAAAAAAAACCTATTCATTTATTGGCTTCCCTGGGCCTTCACTGCTGCATGAGGGCCTTCTCTAGTTGCTGCAGGTGGGAGCTGCGCTCTAGTTGCAGAGTGCAGGCTTCTCACTGAGGTGGCTTCTCTTGCTGTGGAGCACAGGCTGTGGGTGCACAGGCTTCAGCGGTTGCTGTGGGCTCAATAGTTGCAACTCGTGGACTCTAGAGCACAGGCTTCTGTACGCCATGGGCTTAGTTGCCTTGTAGTGTGTGGAATCTTTCATACCAGGGATTGAACCCATGTCCCCTGCACTGGCAGGCAGACTCTCAACCACTGGGCCACCAGGTTGCCACAGTTTATCATGTTCTTTAAAAATTTTTTTAAAAATTATATTCTTTGAATACAAAATAAAGTTGGATTTCAGAAGCCTTAACTCCTTGGAAAGTATCGTAACTCAAGTGGACATCTTATACCCCTAGTGAGTTCCTTGAGGGCAGATCATCTTTCTGTCCCTCATGCTTAGCACACATATGGTATACAGACTTCGTTTTATTGTTATTTGCTTTATTACACTTTGCAGATACTGCATTTTTAAACTTTGGAGGTTTGTGGCAACCTTGTGTCAAGCAAGTCTGTTGGCTTGATTTTTCCAGCAGCATTTGCTCATTTCCTATTTGTGTCGCTTTGCAGTGATGCAATATTTTGAGTCTTTTCATTATTATTTGTTAGGCAAAAGAGATTACGTCTCTCTCAAGGCCTAGATGATGCTTAGCATTTTTTTTTAAGCTATAAAGTGTTCTTTAAGGTGTGTACATTGTTTTTCTTAGGCATAATGCTATTGCACACAATAAACAGTGGGAAACCAAAAATTCTTGTGACTTGCTTTATTAAGATGCTCACTTTGTGGTGACTATCTCAGTAAAGATATTGAGAACTGGAACTGAACCCACAATATCTCCGTGTGCTATATATGCTAAATTAATATTTGTTGAATTTATAGCCTCACTTGACAACTTTGCCGTGGTTAGATTTTTATATATCAATATTTTTATTGATATATAAAAAATATATTTTTATAATGTTGAGCTTCTGAGTTTGTCAGTGGAAAGTTACCATAAAAAAGAAATAACAGATCTTTCACTAAAAAGATTGTTCAATTATCTTTAATAAAGATAAGACCAGTCTCTTTTATACAGGTTATACAGAGATTTGAGATGTTTCTTAGAATTAGCCTAGTCAGAAGCAAGTTTGAGAAAAGTGTTTTATTAAGGTTGATAAAGGCCTAGTGTTAAATTAATGTATGTTCTTCGATTTATATCACTGCTGCTAAGTCGCTTCTGTCATATCCGACTCTGTGCAACCCCATAGATGGCAGCCCACCAGGCTCCCCCATCCCTGGATTCTCTAGGCAAGAATACTGGAGTGGGTNGGCAGAATTTGAACTTTAATCAAGGCTTTGTTTTCGCCAGTCCAGCACTGCTTTCTTTTACCACAGTTATCTGGCTGTTTTCAGTTCAATTTATCATACAGTTCAGGTCGATTAATGCTATTGTAAGTATACACATCTGTTTGACTTGGTATGAATCTAGAAAAATATTTGTTTACTCATATTTTTATTTTGATGCACTAAAAATGTATATGGCTCATTTGTCCACATGAGTAGAAAAAGGTATATTTTCTAATTGAAAGCACAAAGGTAAATAGTGAAAGGATTATAAAATGCTGTATCAGAAATGCAAGTAATATTAACTTCAAGTGGAAAAGATAATGTTATTAATCCATCTAAAAGTCATCTCAAATTCTGTCTTTGCCTTAGAATATTAATAAGATGAGGTAGGCCAAAGTTGTACTCTTCTGGAGTGCAAATAGTAATTATCACCTTTATTTCTTCTGAGTTATAGGAAAATTAAAAAAAATTTTTTCCTAAACAGATACATGCAAGAATCAATCTAAGCAGTTGAAATACATTATATCTTTCTAGAAATGGTTTCATAACTGCAAAATCAATATTGGTCATTTTTAGCTTTTAAAAGGTATTCATTTCAGTACATTAATTTTCCTGGATCTAGATCAATGTGTCATTCAGCATAATATTGTCATCTCTGTCTCTGCAAGAAAAATAATTAGATAAGACATAAAAAGTAAATAGCAGGCTCAAAAATAGGAAATAGTTATTAATATTTCTTTATTAGGCATCTTAGCCATTGTCTACTATGTTTTCTCTTTCAGAAGTTTCCATTTTGATGTTGTTTTTGTTATTCCACAAATATGGATTAAATTTTTTTTTTAGTTTTCTAAGATTATGTAATAACAATTATATTTTTTAGTAATTACAAGGATTTTCTCTTCTATAATGACTTCATCACTTGGAGTTGTATTCTTTAGTGCTAAAATAATTCCATAATTTTTTATCATGACTCTCAGTTCTTACAATGAAGCAAAAATTGCTTTGTGAGGGCAGATTATATTAAGAAGTATTCTAGGTGATTATTTTTAGCTGTCGGCCATGTTTCATACGCTCAAGTAATGTTTCCTATATTGTCAGTGTCAGCATGACAGTAACATTTATTAATTGACAATAGTGGGGAGCGGTGAACAGTACAGTGCATTAAACTTATATGTAGATATTGCTATTCAAAACAAACACTTTAGAACTTTTTTTGCTATAAGCAAATACAAAAAAATCTTATAACTAAATTNTGTCAGTGTCAGCATGACAGTAACATTTATTAATTGACAATAGTGGGGAGCGGTGAACAGTACAGTGCATTAAACTTATATGTAGATATTGCTATTCAAAACAAACACTTTAGAACTTTTTTTGCTATAAGCAAATACAAAAAAATCTTATAACTAAATTTCCTGGTGGGAAGTATCAGACTTTCTTGACTTTTCATATATTAGGTCATGAAGTTAGAAGATTTTTATTTAAAATAATTTCCAATATTTTCCTGAATTGTTCTTGTTTTAACTTCTTCATATGTTCAAGAGTGTTTGGTCTCTGTCTAAAAGTATAAGCATAATAAACACATTTATTTAATTTTTAAAAAAGATTTAGCGACAGTATTAGAAACTGTAACTTCCTGGGTTTGATTCCTTGTTCTTTTTACTAGCAGCTGTGTGAATCTGGGCAACTCTTTTAACCTCTTTTCATCCTAGTTTATAAAATAGAAGACAATTGTACATATTTTACAAAATTAGTATGCTTGTTAATATAAGACTGTGTAAGTTAATGAACCTGTCGTTACATGTGAGTAGTGGTAGTAGCTCAAGCAGATATTAGTTGTATGAGTAAATGAATACATAATGTTTAAGCAAGAGACAGGAAGGATAAAACTCACAGAAGAAAGAGAACTTGCAGTCTTACTTGGTGAAGTTCAGTTAAACACATGTAATTATGTAATGTGGCTACACACAGTGAACTAGAAAATGTCAGCCTGTACTGTCTGAATTTATTAAGTATAATATTTATTGTTTTGATTTTTCTCAGGCAGAAAAGGCTAGCTTGGTTCACTTATTGGATTTCCTAGGTCTGATTTTTCTTACGATGATTTGGGCCGTTTGTCCTCGAGATAGTTTGGCACTTTTGGGCCAGTGGATACAGTCTAAACTGCAGGAGGTAAGTCTGAGACAAAAACTTGAATTTGCAGTGATGAGGATATTTTAATATTACTGTAAAGAAAAAAATATCAGAAATCTTTTCATATTTTATCCTTATCATGAAACATGGGTACTATGTTTTAGTGTCTTACATTTTCTTATTTTTAGTGGATACTCTTAATAATAGGCATTTAAATTAGAAAATACTACTTCTCTTAAATGATGGAGATAGATGGGTAGGAAGGGCTTGGCAGCTTCTGGCTAACATAATTTTTTGGCATCTTTATTTTTTCTACAGAGAGAAAACCCAGTCACAGCCCTTTCTTTCCTTCTGTTGTTTACCTTCAGATGTTCCTTTTGTCTCTCGTAGTGACAGTGGGGTACTCACTGGATGACTCCTCTTTTCCCCAAGTATTTACATTTTGATGGGGAACTTTTTTTTTTTGAGGATAATTGCTTCACAGTGTTGTGTTGGTTTCTCCTGTACTACAGCGGGGATCAGCCATAATTATACATATATCCTATCCCTCTTGAGCCTCCCTCTCCCCTCCCATCGCACCCCTCTAGGTCATCACAGAGCACCAGGCTGGGCTCCTTGTATTGTATAGCAGCTTCCTACTAGTTATCTGTTTTACACGTGGTAGTATATATATGTCCGGAGAAGGCAGTGGCACCCCACTCCAGTACTCTGCCTGGAAAATCCCATGGACGAAGGAGCCTGCTGGGCTCCAGTCCATGGGGTCGCTGTCGTGCCCGACTCCACTTTCACACATTGGAGAAGGAAATGGCAACCCACTCCAGTGTTCTTGCCTGGACAATCCCAGGGAGAGAGGAGCCTGGTGGGCTGCCGTCTATGGGGTCGCATAGAGTCAGACACAACTGAAGCGACTTAGCAGCAGCAGCAGCAGTATATATATGTCAGTGCCACTTTCTCAATTCTTCCCACCCTCTCCTTCCCCACCTGTGTCCAGAAGTCCTTTTTCTGTGTCTTCATTCCTTTCCTGCAAATAGGTTCATCAGCCCTCTCGGGGAGCTCTTAAAACCTGTAAAATTTTATGGGCACAGGGTTGGCAGAAGCTGCCTAATTTCTCCTACCGCCTCATTCCAGCTAAGCTAGTATTTCCTGGTAAATATTGAAAGGACAGTTTTAATAGGTGTTTTTTAACTTTTGCTTTATGCATAATGATAGTCATCTGATAAAATTTGTGGGGTCCTCCATCTTGCTCAAAACAGTATACTACTGAAAGGAGGTCTTGCAATCTTAGTATTTGCTTTGTTAGCTGTGATTATTTTATTTTACATCTTTCATCACATATTTCCTCTTGTCCTGGGAGGTTTGGTTATTTAGGAACAATCTGTTATTTGTGTATATTCAGTGATTTGTGGAGCACCCATCAGAGTGCCATCTGGGTGCTGTTTAAATCTAATCTGTAAAATTCTTTGAGACAAATTGCTTTGGAAATTGAATAACTAAATCTTTTATTCAGTGTTACCGTTTCATTTGGTTTCATTTTTATTGAAATAAAAGTTCTTAAAGGGAAAAAGAAAAAATGGTTATTGCTTAAGTTACAGAATCTCATATTTTGAATTTTATTTTTATCGTTCATGTGCTGGGAAGTCAAAGAAGGTAATGCAAGTTTTCCACCATTTATCAGTAGATGGCTTTTTGTGTAATGGAATCAGAAGATTAAGTCATAAGGAAGATAACTGGAAGCTGTTTCTCTGTTGAAATGCTTGATGATCCTGTTGCTTGAGTATAATTCTTTAATAATTACACTGAAACTCAAGTAAAGATTACTTCTGTTTGAACCCCCCCTTTTTTTTCCCCCTGTATTTTTTTCTTCCCAAGGCCCCTTCCCAATAATTTTGGTGGTGAGGAAATGTTTCTTTCTCTAGAAGTCTTGTTCATGGTGATGGAGGGGATTCTGATAGCGAAGTTATTGAGGGGGAAATGCTGACATTCTTTGTCAGAGAAAGAGAGAGAGGAAGGGAGAAGGAGGGGCTCTCTTTTAACCATTTGGATGTAGCAGCCCTTGTAGAGTGCTACCAGTTAAGGTTTTGAGAGCTATTAATAATGCAGTAGCTAGCATTTATTGAGTACATACTGTATGGTAGGCACCTTGATAAACACTGTAAATTAATTTTGTACAGGGGCTAAGAATACAGGCTCTGATCAGATGGATCTATGTTTGAATTTAATCTCTATTAGATTTAAATTCTGTAGAACTTGAACAGGTTGCTGCACTTGTTATAGGTCTCAGTTTCTTTATCTGTAAATTCAGATAGTAGTAGTGGCTAACTCAAAGCATTATTGAAGGTTTAATGATAACATTTAAAGCAGTATTTCTCAGTATAAGCACTAGTCACATTTTGAATTGACAAAGAATTGACAAGATAATTCTTTGTTGTGGGCAGTTGTCCTCTGCATTGCAGGAAGTTTAGTCGCCTCCACACATTTAAATGCCTCTACCCACTAAATGCCAGTAGCTCTCCCCACTTCTCCCCAGCCCCGGCTGCAGCTGTGACCATCAAAAATATCACCAGACATTTCCAGATGTCCCCAAGGGATAAAAATCATGTTCTGTTGATAACCANCATTTAAATGCCTCTACCCACTAAATGCCAGTAGCTCTCCCCACTTCTCCCCAGCCCCGGCTGCAGCTGTGACCATCAAAAATATCACCAGACATTTCCAGATGTCCCCAAGGGATAAAAATCATGTTCTGTTGATAACCACTGGTTGAAAGCATTTGGTCCAACACCTGGTATAAAGTAAGGACACAACAACTAGGAGTTATTACTTGCTCATTTGAACCCTCTCTGCAACTCTAGGAGTTTGGTACTATATGAAGTACTGCTATACTTTGCCACTATATGAAGTCATTGCTTCATTTTACATGTGATGCTACTGGGCTTAGAAGAGTGGAAAAATATAGCCCAGAGGTAATAGTTAATAAGCAGTCAGGCTTGAACATGTTTCTCTCCTTTTAAAGCCAATTTTTTCAACAGTTTATACTAGTTATACTATTTAAAAATTTTTTTTTATTGAAGGATAATTGCTTTACAGAATTTTGTTGTTTTCTGTTAAACTTCGACATGAATCAGCCATAGGTATATAATTTATCCCCTCCATTTTGAACCTCCCTCCTATCTCTTGCCCCATCCCATCCCTCTCGGTTGATACGGAGCCCCTGTTTTAGTTTCCTGAGTCATACAGCAAATGCCAGTCAATATGTGGGGATACTTGTAGACTGCTTGTGGTGGGCGAAGCCAGTGTATAATATAGTTCAGCAATCTAAAACAGACATGATCGAAAAGGAAGCACGTTGTATCTAATGGTTATGTACTGTGGACTAGATTGATTTAGTTATTTCTAGCTATCACTGACAGGTAATTAATTGCTTCCCCAATTAATTTGAGAAAAGTAGCTCTTTTCTCAAAAAGTCCTTCCTATCAATCCATCTTCTACAAAGTTTTAGTACTTACTGAAAATTAGTATTTAACTGGAAAGCATTCACATAAATACAAGTAATTAGGAAAATTAAAGTTACAATATCTATTTGTATTTTTTTATTGAAGTTGGAAGAAAAGTTCATTTTCCTAACTAAAAAATACTTAGAAATCAAAGAAGAAATTAAGATAATACATCAAAGAAAGAACATTCTGCTATATGGTTAATTTTCTAACTGAAATAAATCTCCCAGTAGTGTCACTGGCTACTATATAGCTATAGTTTTTCAATTTTCTTTTAAGACTGAAAAATCAGAATGTTTCTTGGCCATAATAAAAAAAACCTGTGTCAATAAACTTTCTCAGGGAATCCTCTACATAGTAACTAGAGATTATAATCAGAAAAAAGTAAAAGGACTCTGATACTGTGGACTCTCCAAAAATTTGTAGGCATGGTTTTCTCCTATTCGTTCCTTGTTTTTGAAATATTAATCTCTGATGGGGGAAATAAAGGCTGCATTGTTTTATACCATGGTGTGCTTTTAAAATGTTAATCACAGCATAAGAACTATATCCTAGATAATCCATGAAATTTATTTTAAAAATCTCATTTTGTTGCTGCTTTTTTAATGGAATAAATAGCCTTAATGGAAGCTTTCTTTCTTATTTCTTAGTTTTTGTTTGATCGACCGTATAGCAGAACGCTGGAGGCTGAAGCTGACAAAATTGGACTACAGCTTGCTGCCAAGGTACAAAGTTTAGAAGTTGAAGATACACTGTCTCCTTCACACAGCAAAATACGATTGTGTGTTGTCTTAACGAGGTTTGGCGTGGGCGTGGAGTGAGAGTTTGACTGCATATAGGTTTCACTAACACCTTTTAGAAAATAACGCTGTCTGCTTGCTTTTGGCTGCTCTGGCTCTTTCCCGCTGCCTGGGCTTTTCTCGCGGGGGCGAGTGGGCGCCTCTGTAGCTGTGCTGCGCGGCTTCTCACTGCAGCGGCTGCGCTCGCGGCACACGCGCTCTGGGGCACGTGGGCTGCAGTCAGCTGCCGCGTGTGGGCCCAGTAGTTGTGGTTCCTGGGCTCAGGAGCACGGGCCCAGGAGTTGTGCTGCGCAGGCTCAGTCGCTCTGTAGCATGCGGGTGGGGCGGGGAGGNCTTCTCACTGCAGCGGCTGCGCTCGCGGCACACGCGCTCTGGGGCACGTGGGCTGCAGTCAGCTGCCGCGTGTGGGCCCAGTAGTTGTGCTGCGCAGGCTCAGTCGCTCTGTAGCATGCGGGTGGGGCGGGGAGGGCCTTCTTCCTGGACCAGGGATCAAACCCTTGTCTCCTGCATTAGCAGGTGGATTCCTTACCACTGAGCCACCAGGGAAGCCCGGGATCAATACCTTTTTAAGTCCGTCCCCGCTGGAAGCTATTGCTATCTTTATTTGACTCTTTTCCCTTGTTTTGCTGATCTGAGGAGGCTTTCTGAATAAGATGATGTGTAACTGTTTTTCCCCACTTGAAAAAGGGTTTATCTTGTTATAGCTATAACCTCAGCTGAACAAACTGAATTTTTACCATTTAAGTAAATAGTAGAAGAACAGTCTTATTACTTTGTATCTTTTAGGTTATAATTTTTGTTTTGGCAGATGACTTATTTTTGCTAGCCACAGAGAGCAGCTCTGGGTTCTTATTCTGGTTTCTGTTGGATTGATTTGAAGCTACTTCATGTCTGGCTGCTGTTTTTTATCACCTGTGATAACTGTGAATTAGTAGGATTTAACATTAGAAGTAAAACTGCATTTTTAAAAATTGGTGAAAACAGTGCCACTTCACATGTTAAATTCAAATTGTGTTTGATTCTTTGTTGAGTTTTCAGTAGTTATCAGAAATCCTAACTATTGAAAATCACTCTTACCTGAATTTCTCATTATGAGTTTTATGTATTTAATTTCATAAATCGAGATAAAAATTCAAAGTTCAAAAAATTCAATAAATCCAAAAAAGCAGTGTTCTTTGAATGTTGCATAAGCAAAATTAAATGAATTTTCAGACCTCATAGATTAAGAGGTTCCCAAATAGTGAGCCACAGGTTGACTCTGTCAAGAATATCTCAATTTTAATGTACTATGGTCTGTGAAAATTTCCCTCTAGGTAAGTGCCTTCTATGTTCTGTTTCAGAAATATTTGCTTATCTCAATAAGTGTTCCTGTTTTATTTCCAAGAAGTTTTCTTATGTTGTTAAATATATGGAAGAGGTCAAGATAATTTTTCTTCATGTGGATATCTAATAGACTCAGCATTGATTATTGAAGATTTTCTTTTCTCCACTAAACTTCAATTTCTCTTTCATGAATGTGGGAGGCTATATGTAAGTCTGTTTCTGGACTCCCTGTTGTATTCCACTGGTCCGTTATTTATCTTTGAGCCAATACCACCTTTTCGTTGTAACTGTGTAATAAATTTCGACATCTCATATCTTGATGCTGAAGCTGAAGCTCTAATACTTTGGCTACCTGATGTGAAGAGCCAACTCATTGGAAAAGATACTGATGCTGGGAAAGATTGAAGGCAGGAGAAGGTTAGATTGCATCACTGATTCAATAGACATAAATTGAACAAATTCTGGGAGATAGTGGATGACAAAGGTGCCTGGCATGCTGCAGTTCATGAGGTCACAAAGCGTCGGACATGACTTAGCAACTAACAACAACAACATGCCCAGTAGTGGGATTACTGGATCATATGGTGGTTTTTGGAGAGGAAAATGGCAACTCACTCCAGTATTCTTGCCTGGGAAATAAATCCTATNAGAAGAAAAGGAAAATATACCCATTTGAATGCAGAGTTCCAAAGAATAGCAAAGAGAGATAAGAAAGCCTTCCTCAGTGATCAGTGCAAAGAAATAGAGAAAAACAATAGAGATCTCTGCAAGAAAATTAGAGATACCAAGGCAACATTTCATGCAAAGATACGTACAGTAAAGGACAGAAATGGTAGGGACCTAACAGAAGCAGAAGATATTAAGAAGAGATGGCAAGAATTGGCAGAACTATACAAAAAAGATCGCCACGGCACAGATAATCACGATGGTGTGATCACTCACCTAGAGCCAGACATCCTGGAAAGCAAAGTCAAGAGGGCCTTAGGACGCATCACTACGGACAGAGCTAGTGAAGGTGATGGAATTCCAGTTGAGCTATTTCAAATCCTAAAAGATGATGCTGTGAAAGTGCTGCACTCAATATACCAGCAAATTTGGAAAACTAAGCAGTGGCCACAGAACTGGAAAAGGTCAGTTTTCATTTCAATCCCAAAGAAAGACAATGCCAAAGAATGCTCAAACTACCACACAATTACACTCATCTCACATGATAGCAAAGTAATGCACAAATTTCTCCAAGCCAGGCTTCAACAGTATGTGAACCATGAATTTCCAGGTGTTCAAGCTGGTTTTAGAAAAGGTAGAGAAACCAGACATCAAATTGCCAACATCCGTTGGATCATTGAAAAAACAGAGGGTTCCAGAAAAACATCTCTTTGTGCTTTATTGACTATGCCAAGGCCTTTGACTGTGTGGATCACAACAAACTGGAAAATTCTTAAAGAGATGAGAATACCAGACCACCTGACCTGCCTTCTGAGAAATCTTATGCAGGTCAAGAAGCCACAGTTAGAACTAGACATGGAACAACAGATTGGTTCTAAATCGGGAAAGGAGTTCATCAAGGCTGTATATTGTCACCCTGCTTATTTAACTTCTTTGCAGAATACATCATGAGAAATGTTGGACTGGATGAAGCACAAAGTTGGAATCAAGATTGCAGGGAGAAATACCAATAACCTCAGATATGCATATTATACCACCCTTATGGCAGAAAGCGAAGAAGCACTAAAGAACCTCTTGATGAAAGTGAAAGAGAAGAGAGAAAAAAAAATAGGCTTAAAACTCAACATTCAGAAAACTAAGATCATGGCATCTGGTCCCATCACTTCATGGCAAATAGATGGGGAAACAGTGGAAACAGTGACAGACTTTATTTTGGGGGGCTCTAAACTCACTGCAGATGGTGACTGCAGCCATGAAATTGAAAGACACTTGCTCCTTGGAAGAAATGTTATGACCAACCTAGACAGCATATTAAAAAGCAGAGACATTGCTTTGTCAACAAAGGTCCATGTAGTCAAAGCTATGGTTTTTCCAGTAGTCATGTATGGATGTGAGAGTTGGACTATAAAGAAAGCTGAGCACTGAAGAATTGATGCTTTTGAACTGTGGTATTGAAGAAGACTCTTGAGCATCCCTTGGACAGCAAGGAGATCCAACCAGTCCAACCTAAAGGAAATCAGTCCTGAATATTCATTGGAAGTACTGATGGTGAAGCTGAAACTCTCAATACTTTGGCTATCTAATGTCAAGAACTGACTCATCGGAAAAGACCCTGATGCTGGGAAAAACTGAAGGCAGGAAGAGAAGGGGATAACAGAGAATCAGATGGTTGGATGGCATCACTGACTCAATGGACATGAGTTTGAATAAACTCCAGGAGTTGTTGATGGACAGGGAGGACTGGCGTGCTGCAGTCCATGGGGTCGCAAAAAGTCAGTTCTGAGTAACTGAACTGAACTGAACTGAACCTTGATGGTCAGTTTGAATATCTGGAACTTGACTCTTATTTGTGGTGTGTGTCCTCTATTTGGACACTGATGTATCAGACTCCATTCACTTCTTGCCACTTAATAGTCAGATCACATAATTCTCTTATTCCTAATCCTTTCCTATCAAGCAACCTTCTGATTATAGTCTGGCTTCCTTTGCCTGGACTGCCTTGCCTGCGAGGGAGAGAACATGCTGACTTGAGGACACAGATGCCCTGTGCCCTTGTAATTTGGGTAGCTGTAGTTACTGCTGTCACCTAATAAGTTGGCATTCTGATTTTACGTCAGTCTAGTGAGCTTGGTTAATGGAATCTGTTCCTGAAAGATGGATCTGTTGGTCATGTGCTGTCTCATTGGATATATGAGCTTTTAAGGCCAAGGGCTAAATAGAAATATGGAAAATCCATTAGAATCAAGTTACTCAAGATGCCTCTTTTGTGGTAAGCAGCTTCTCTCCTCTAGAGACACTCTGTGTCTACTCTGCTCTTGGCTGTGAGTGAGTTTGTTTTTTATATTTACATTCTTATAGTTGTAGTTTTTTCATTTAATTTTTATAAAAATTAAAAAATTTTAAATTATCATTACATAAATAACCAGAATGACAAATACAGTTGTAAAAACTGGTAGAACTAAGGTGTCCTAAACACAGAGTAACAGCTAACTGTCCAGCTGAGAAAAAGATAGCCCGATTTTGTTGTGTGTGTTTATTCATTTGTCCCTGTAAAAAGAATTTGACACTTTACAGTCATTTACAGAAATGACTTTTCTTTATTTGATTTCACAAAAAGCTGTATCATGTTCATATATGTTTTGAGTATCTGTTTCTTAAATATGAGAGAGAAAAGTAGTTTTCTTTTGTTTGTGCTGAGCTAGGGGACAGCCCCATGATTATTTTTGATTGTCGTACTGACTGTGGAGGTAGGATTGCTGGTGTTTAATGGGCATGCAGTGGGCAGGGATCTTAACTACCCTGTAGTGGCCCAGAGAGCTCTCCAGAATGAGGTATTGTCCAGCCCCCAAATCTTGAAAGTGCCCCTCTTAAGAAACATAGTTGGCTGATTGCTTCAAGTGATCTGAATAACTGTGCACATAGCACCATCTAGTGGGGGAAATATCAATAGGTAATAAGCAAACCCTCCTTTCATAGCAGGAATGAGAAAATTAAAAAATCTGAACTCTCTGTAAAATGATGATAAGTTATAGAATCCCAGATATTTGAAGCAAGAAGGAAAACTGGAGATAATCTGATTCATCTTCTCCTTTTACAGATTAGAAAATTAAGGCCCAAAGAGGTGCAGTGATTTGTCCGGTAACATACGAGTGTGCGTGTGTGATAAGTCATTTTAGTTGTATCCAACTCTGCGATCCTATGGACTGTAGCCCACCAGGCTCCTCTATCCATGGAGTTCTTCAGGCAAGAATAATGGAGTGGGTTCCCTTGTTACGGGCTTCCCAGGTGGTACTAGTGGTGAAGAACACGCCTGTCAGTGCAAGAGATGAAGCAGACGCAGGTTCAATCCCTGGGGCGGGAAGATCAAGGGCATGGCAACCCTCTCCAGTATTCTTGCTGGAGAATCCCGTGGACAGAGGAGCCTGGTGGGCTGCAGTCCATAGGGTCATAGAGTTGGACACCACTGAAGTGACTTAGCACGCAGTTAGTATTACAGCAAGAGCCATGGCTAGAATTCAGGCCTCAGTTTTCCAGGTTGGTAATCTGAGCTTTTCACATAGCAAACTGACTATTTTTGTGTCCTATTTGTGTTAAAGTCTTATGTTTTTAGTGATTTATTTAAGAAAGAAAAAATAATAAATGAGAACATCTCATTTACTAGGTGTGCCATGAAGTAAGCTCCCATAATGCATGTATTATAGATTACATCTTATTTTGAACCTGATTGTTTCACTTAGAGAAATGAGACAAGCTGTTGTGATTTCATTTAATTTTTTTTTTTAGTTGCTCCGATTTCAGCATAAATTTTTGAATCTCATGATAAAACTTTTTAGGTTAAACAAATAAATGCATGAAAATTTATTAAAATTATGTAGAACTGACATGTTGGCAATCAAAAATGCAGAAAACTTTAAAATAAAATGAATTATAAAATAATGCAAGTTGTCGTTTTTCCTCTTTGTTATGGTACATAAAATTTGTTTTGATAAGTCATTTTTTTTTCTTTTTAAGTGAGTGGGATTGGCACATATTGAGAATAGTTTAGCAATAACCATCCCAGGACTATGTCACATTTAGTTGGAAATTTAGTTTTAAATTATTGACTGGAAAATGTTGTTTAAACAAGAAGTGGGTTATAAGGTGAGCTTTAACAAGTGGTACGATATTGAGAAAAGCAACCTGTAAGAGACTGAAATAAACTGAGACATCCTGGTAGATGATAATGATGATGGTAGTGATGGTAACAATGATGATGATTTTTGACAACAATGATAATAATAGTTCACATTTCTTTATGTATTGCTCATGTTCTGAGTGTTTTTAAATATCCTACCTGTTTTAATCTTCATAGCGACCCTGTGAAGTACAATTATTCTCTCATTTTTATGGATGAAACTGAGAGATGGAGAAAGCAAGTAACTTGTCAAAGGGCTCACAGATAGTAAAGTTTTCCCCTCCTACTTCCGAAATGGAACTTTTTGATAATATTGGGTTGACCAAAAGTTTTGCTCTGTAATATGGTATGGAATAACTCGAACAAACTTTTTGGTCAACCCAGTACTTTAACCTGCTAGGAACAGTTTTGGACATCTGTCCTGTTGTCCATAAAATGAGCATTTTTATATATGTTTTCAGTTCCTTTAAATTTAATTTTAAAATAGCCTCAGTGTCTTCTTCTACATCTAAGAATCCAATTACCCTTCTGCTACAGTTCTTTATAGTGTTATATCAGATGGCTGTTTTATCTACCACATATCTCTGTAGAATACAGGGGAGAATGCCAGAATGACTCGGACAAGTGTAGGGTGTTATTGCCATTCCAAAGAAAAATTCCAAACTGCTAGTGTCAAAATTTACCTCTTAGAAAACATGATATCTGGCAGGAGTTTGGTTGGAGAGTCTAGGTGAATAGAAAGAGCAAGATTTAGAGATACTTTTCTTCTGCCCCATTTCTCTTTCTCTTCCTCTGGGACTTCTGTAATGTATAAATTGGTCTGCTGATGGGTAATATCGCATAAATTCCTTAAGCTTTCTTGACTCTGTTATTTTCAGTTGGTTTGTTTACTTCTCTGACGATATGATTTCTAATGCCTTGTCTTCGAGTTCACTGATCCTTTCTGGATCTAGTCTGATGTTGAATCCCTCTACTGAAAATTTTCAGTTTATTTGTAGTACTCTTCCGTTCCAAGATTTCTGTTTGGTACTCTAGTAATTTCTATCTCTTGGCTATAATTCATGCATTGCTCCTGACCTCGATGAGCAGCTTTATGGTGGCTGGTTTGAATTCTCTATCAGGTAAATCACACATCAGTATCATTAGGGTTGATTTCTGGAGAGTTAGCTTGTTCCTTCAGGACTCATTTCCCCATTTCTTCATTTCTCTTGATTTATTGTATTGGTATCATCACAATGGAAAAAACAGCCACTTCTTTCAGTCTTCACAGACTGGCCTCAAACAGGAGGAGGTCTTTGCTGATCAGCCCAGCCAGAGACTTAGGGCAACCTCTCAAACATTCAGGCCAGTCTGAATATGTCTTTGGTCTTCGTGCTCACCAGGCATCTGAAGTATTCTAGGGTCTGTCCGTGCCCTTAGATAGGTGAGACAGTGGCTAGTCCCTTGGGCAGCTCCTGGAAAGGTAGGAACAATGCATGTGTGGCTCACCTCCTGCTGCCCCAGGGCACTGGGATTGTTGTTGCTGTTGTTGATGTGGTGTATCACATTGATTTATTTGTGGATATTGAAAAATCCTTGCATCCCTGGGATAAAGCCCACTTGATCATGGTAAATGATCTTTTTAATGTAGTGTCGGATTCAGTTTGCTAGTATTCTGTTGAGGATTTTTGCATCGTGTTCATCAGTGACATTGGCCTGTAATTTTTGTGTATATGTGAGATCTTCATCTGGGTATTGGTGTCAGGATGATACTGGCCTTATAGAATGAATTAGGAAATGTTCCTTCCTCTTCAGTTTTTGGGCATAGTTTCAGAAGTAGAAGTGTTAACTCTTCTCTATGTTTTTGGTAGAATTCACCTGTGAAGCCCTCTAGTTCTGGACTTTTGTTTGTTGGGTGTTTTAAAATTATTAATTCAGTTTCATTACTGGTAATATATTTTCTGTTTCTTCCTGGTTCAATCTTGGGAAATTGTACCTTTCTAAGAATTTGTTCGTTTCTTCCAGGTTTTCTATTTTATTGGCATATAGTTGTTTGTAATAGTCTCTTATGATCACTTGTATTTCTGTGATATTGATTGTAGCTTCCCCTTTTTCATTTCTAATTTTATTGATTTGAGACCTCTACCCCCCCTTTTTTTTCCTTGAGTCTGGCTAAAGGTTTATCAGTTTGTTAATTTTTTCAAAGAGCTAGCTCTTAGTTTCATTGATTTTTTTTTCCCCCCATTTTTTTTGATTTGTTGCTGTTTCTTTCCTTCTACTAACTTTGGGTTTTGGGTTTTATTCCCCTTCTTCTGGTTTCTATGTGTAAGTCAGAGTTGTTAATATATTTGAGAGTTTTCTTGTTTCTTGAGGTAAGTGTGTATCACTATAAATGGCCCTGTTAGAACTGCTTTTGCTGTGTCCCTTAGGTTTTGGTTCATTGTATTTTCATTTTCACGTATGTCTAGATATTTTTTGATTTTCTCTGTGATTCTTCAGTGATCCATTGGTTGTTTAGTAGCATAGTGTTAGACCTCTACTAAATCAGTATACTTTTAAACAGTTGAAGAATTTAAAGAAGAAATCACAGGGGAAATTAATAAATATAGAGATGAATGAAAATGAAAATAATATACCTAAAGTTAGCTCTCAAATATACAACCTAACTTTACAATTTAGCTAGAAAAAGAATACACTAAACTCAGAGCTAGTAGAAGGAAATTTAAAAAAGATTAGAGTGGGGATAACTTAAATAGAGAATAGAAAAACAACAGAGAAAAATCAACAAAACCAAAATTTTGTTCTCTGAAAAGATAAAATTGACAAATCATGAACTAGCTGGACTAATAAAAATATAAAGATGACTCAGATTACTAAAATCAGAAATGAAGTTGGGGACACTTTTACTGATTTTGTAGAAATAAAAAGATTATAATAGTGTGCTGTGAACAACTGTTTACCCCAGATTGAATAGCCTAGATGAAATGGACAAATTCCTAGAAACACGAAACCTACCCAGACTAAATCATGGAGAAATAGAAAATCTGAATAGACCTGTAACTACCAGTGCAAGTGGTAAAGAACCTGCCTGCCATTGCAGGAGATGTAAGAGACACAGTTCGATCTCTGAATTGGGAAGATTCCCTGGAGGAGGGCTTAGCAACCCACTCCAATATTCTTGCCCAGAAAATCCATAGACAAAGGGTCCTGGTGGGCTCCAGTCCATGGGGTTGCAAATAGTTGGACATGACTGAAGTGACTTAGTACACATAACTAGTAATTAGGTTGAGTCAATGATCAGAATCTTCCAACAGAGTGAAGTCGTAGATCTGATAGCATCACTGATGAATTCTGCCAAATATTTAAAGAAGAATTGATATTAGTACTACTCAAATTTCCTAATAAGATTGAAGAGGAGGGAACACTTTTTTATCTGTGAAACCAGTATAATCCTAATATCAAAGCAAGACAAAGACGAACTACAAGAAAAGAATATCCCATATGAACATCGGTGCAAAGATTCTCAAAAGAATACTAGCAAATAGAATTCAGAAGCCTATTACAAGGATTATACACTATGGCAAAATGAGATTTATCCCTGGAATGCAAAAATGGGTCAATATACAAAAATTAATCAATGATATGCTATTATCAACAAAATGAAGGAAAAAAGCTGTGTGATTATCTTAATTGATACAGAAAAAACATTTGACAAAATTCAGCACCCTTTCATGATAAGGAACAGGCAACAAAATAGAGACAAAAAGAAAACTATCACTGAGATGAAAACCATACATGAAAAACACACAGCAGCAAAGACTGAAAACTTTTCCTTTAAGATCAAGGACAAGACAGGGATGCCCACTGTCACTTCCATTCAACACAGTAGTAGTGGAACGTTAAGCCAGAGCAAGAAAAAGAAATAGAAAGCATCCAAATTAGAAAAGAAGAAGTAAAGTTATTTCTATTTGCAGATGATATGATCATGTGTGTAGAAAATGCTGAAGACTCTGCCAGAAAAGCGGTTTAAACTAAAAAGTAGCAGGCTACAAAATCAGCACACACAAACCAGTTGTATTTCTATTCATGAACAGTGAATAAAAAGGAAAACTACAAAAATGATTCCATTTGTAATAGCACCCATAAGCGTAAAAGACTTGGGAATTAACTAAGGAGGGAAAAGGGCTTGTACAGTGAAAACTACAAAACATTTCTGGAACAACTTAAAGAAGGCATGAATGAATGGAAAAACATCCTGTGCTTATGGATTGTGAAACCTAATATTGCTAAAATGTCAGACCCAAACCAATCTACAAATTCAGTGTGATCTCTGTAAAAATGCCAGTGATTTTTTTTTTTTTTTTTTTTTTTGAAATGGAAAAACCCATCCTGGAGACTTCCCTGGTGATCCAGTGGCTAAGACTCTGAGCTCTCAATGCAGGGGGCCCAGGTTCAATCCCTCCTAGATCCCACATGCTGTCACTAAGACCCAGTGCAGCCAAAATAAATATNCATGAGCTTAGATGCTGTGAGAAGAATGGAGAGGAATGAGTCTTGAGCTAGTAGCCCCTAAAGAGCATGCTAAGGAGTTCAGACTCTACCAGGAAGTCAGTGACAAGTCACTGAAGGATTTTAGATAAGGTTATTAATATGAGCTGATTGGAAAGACCATTCTAGCTACAGTATAAAGAATAGATTGTTTTCCAAACTTCACTAATTAAAAACTGCAACAAGAAATAAGTATGTCTCATAACACAATGAACATACCAAACAACACCCACTCAGTGAGATACATTGTAATGTTTTCCTATACTACATTAGCTTATTTCATTTTTAAAAGAATGCCAGTCATAAACTACTAGGCTGATTTCTATGAATCACTAATAAGTTGCATTTGGTATCTGACAAACACTGAATTAAGGGGAAACAACACATGAGGCAGAGAGATGCATCAGAATGCCACAGTAGTCCAGGTGATATCAGTAAAGTTGAAAAACCTGAATAGATGCATGAATTACGTGCTGCTGCTGCTGCTAAGTCGCTTCAGTCGTGTCCGACTCCGTGCGACCCCATAGACGGCAGCCCACCCGGCTCCCTTGTCCCTGGGATTCTCCAGGCAAGAACACTGGAGTGGGTTAATTACGTACTGAGCTACTATCAACTGTTGAGCAACTGGATATAAAAACTGAGAGCAAAGTCAAGACTGACTTGCAGAGGTCAGACTGGGTACCTAAGAGACTGGTGTTATTTACTGAGCTAGAAAACAGGAGAAGGAGGTTTAGAGAAAAATATCATGAGTTCATTTTGAATCTCTTGAGCTTGAAGAGTTAAGACAAAAAGGTGGAGATGTCTAGTGAACATTTAGATGTACTGATTGGGAGCTTTTAAGAGAAAAACTGACTTGGAAAAATAGGTTTGAAAATCACTGGCAGATAAGATGGCAATTGCAGACATACTGGTTGATGAGACTGATTGAGAGTATACTTTAAGAAGAAAGAGAATAAAAAATAAAATGCTAATGAAAATCCCCAAAGGAGAGGCAGGGAAAGAGAAACTTGCAAAAGAGAAGTTTGCAAAGGAGACTCAGAAAAATAGTATGATAGTTGCCAGGAGCTTTGGAGTTGGATGAATATAGGTTCAAATCCTGTTTCAATACCTACTGTGAAATCCTAGAAGATACTTATAGAGTTGACATGTCAACATCATGGGTTTGAATAGCACTGGTCCAATTATACACAGATTTTCTTCAACAGTAAATACTATAGTACTATACATCTGCAGTTGGTTGAATCTGTGGATGCTGAACCATTAACATGGAGGAACCATTTTTATGAAAGACTGGTTATAAGTTATATACAGATTTTTTACTGTTCTGAGGGTTGGTGCCCCAAGCCCTGAGTTGTTCCAAGGTCAGCCATATTAAGAGTTTACGGTGGTTTGAAATAGCAAACATTTACTATCTCATCTTTCAGATGGATGAGGAATGGCTTGGCTTGATGGTTCTGACCCCGGTCTCTCATGAGTGTCTAGTCAAGCTATCATATGAAACTTGGGGCTGGAACTTCTGCCCTAGAAGGCTCACTTACATGGCTAACAGTTGTGTTGGCTGTTGGCTGGAGGGCCCAATTCTCTTTTATGTGGCCTTTTATCCTCCAGGGCGTCTCCACTATGTAGGCTCTCTGGTAGGATAGGTGGGACTTTTTTATATGCCTCAGAGAGAAAGAGACTGAGAGACAGAGACAGACTGAAAGACATGGTGTTCACCCAAGAGAGAAACCACAGTCTTCTTATAACCTAATCTCAGAAGTAATACTGCATCACTTCTGCTGTAGTCTATTAACTAGAAGCAAGTTTCTAAATCCAACTCAAACTCTATGGAGGGTATTACAACAGAACATGAATACCAGGAAGTAGAAATCACTTGGTGCCACTCCTCAGTATATACCTTCCAAAAATTAAAACTAGAGATTCAAACAGCTAATTGCATGTCAATGTTCAAAACAGTACAACAGCCAAAAGGTAAAAAGCCCAAGTGTCCATCAACAGAAGACACAAAATGTGGTATAGTCATACAATGGAATACTATGCCACCATAAAAAGGAATGAAATGCTACAACATGCATGAACTCTGAAAACATCATCTAAATAAAAGAAACCAAACAGGACAAATATTGCATAATTCCACTTATATAAAATATATAGACAAATTCAGTGTGAGGAAGTAGATGAGAGGCTACCAGGACCTAGGCGAGGGGGAAATCAGAAGTTATTGATTAATGGTTACATAGTTTCTGTCTGGGATGATGAAATTTTGGAAATAGATAGTGGTGATGACTGTACCTTGTAGCTGTAATTAATGCCATGAGTTATAATTGTAATTTTAAACTTAACCCTTTAAAATGGCAAATTTTATGTTATATATTTTACCACAATAAAATAAATTTCTAAATAAAAATCATACATACATACATCAGAGAAAGTATGATTTTATTTTAGTTTTTAAAAAGTACATGTATACAAATGTCTATTTGTTTCTATACAAACTGATGTACAGGAAAACTCTGGAAGTCATATACCGTAATTTTAATAATCACTATTTCTGGGTGGCTGGGATTATGCATGATCTTCACTTTCTTATTTTAAAGTGTCTATACTGTCTACATTTCATAAAAACATAATTTATAGTCTGATTAAATAAAATAATGCTGATCAACTTATGAAGGAAGTCTACATTCATTTTATAATCAATCAGATGTTGTAGGAATTACTTGACACTTACAACTCTCAAGCTATATTACATTTATGAATATTAAAACAGCAATAAATATCTCCTGCCTGGACTACTACAGTATTCTCCAAGCTGGAACCTGTGCCCTTAGCTTTGTCTCATCGTCTAACCATATCATCACTAAAATAATATTTTTTTAAAAGTAATCTAATCACTTTATTCCCTTGTTTAAAAGCCCCCAAATGACATGGTCAAGAACAAAGTTCCATGAACAGTCTATACAGCCATTTATAGTCTGTCTTCTGCCTATCTTTTCAACCTCTTCTCCTGATACTTACTGCACTGCTAGCAACCTCTACAGCAGCCTCGCTAACAGACATCGAGTTTACATATTGAATTACAACATTTCACATTTCTGATTCTTTGCTCATGCTATTTCATCTATTTTAAATCTCTATCTGGAAATTCTTAGTTATTTTTAACAACTCAGCTCAAAATTCTCTTGCCATGTGAGATCTACTCCTTATACACAAGTAAGGTGAAAAAAAATACATAATGAAAACACTAATCACAAAATATGGACTAGCTTACTAATACCAGACAAAATAATATTATTAGCATAAGGATGGACATGTTAAATGATAAAAAGGTTAATTAATCAGAAAGTAATAATTATAACTGTGTATACATCTAATAACAGGGCTTAAGCACACATGAAGAAAAACTGACAGAACTGAAAAGAGAAATATAAATCCACAATTATAATTAATGATTTCTCACTAACTGATAGAACAAGTACACAAAAAATCAGTAAGGATAAAGAAGATTTGAACAACATTATCAACCAAACTGACCTGACATTTGTAAAACATTTCACCAACCAACAACAGAATATACATTCTTTTCAAGAATATACGAAGTATTTGCTAAGATAGACAACATATTTGGCCAAAAAACAAGTCTTGATATAGTAATAAATAAATAAATAAATAAAAGTCTTACTTAAGTTTGAAATCATTAACAGAAAGATACTTGGAAAATTCTTAAATATTTGGAAATTAAACAGCAAGGTTATAGATCAAACTCATATTCATGGGTCAAAGAGCTCACAAGAGAAATTTTAAAATATGTTCAACTGAGTAAGAATGAAAACACTATACATCAGAATTTGTAGAGTGAAGCTAAAGCAGTACTTAAAGGAAAATTAATAGCTTTAAATGTTTATATTAGAGAAGGAGAAAGGCCAATAACCAATAAATTGACAACCCAGATGAAAATGACAAGTTCCTTGAAAGAGAAAAACCAACAAAATTGACAGTGCTGGAGGTCTCCAAGTTCACCCCCAGGTTTGATGATTTGATATAAGGACTCACAGAACTCAATATACAGCTGTACTCCTAAGATTTATAACAGTAAAGAATGTAAAGCAAAATCAGCAAAGGGAAAAGGCACAAGAGATGAAATCTGGAAGAAACCAGGTACAAACTTCTTTCAAGAGTCCTCTCCTATGGCATGTAGGTATAATCTGAATTTGAAATCAGCTGATTTGTATCTCCTGTTTGTGTCATTTAATCTCTCTCCCTTCACTCTCACATAAATTTTGGAACTAAGTTCTATAAGTTCTTCCTCACATAAAAGGTTACATAATGATGACAGAGGATGAGATGGTTGGATGGCATCACCAACTTGATGGACATGAGTTTAAGCAAGCTCCAGGAGTTGGCAATAGACAGGGAAGCCTGGGATGCTGCAGTCCATGGGGTCACAAAGAGTCGGACGTGACTGAGCAACTGACTTGAACTGAATACATTCATTCAATTTCCAAAAAATAAAGAGAGTCTTCTCCTAGTGAAGTCACATAGGACATGCTTAATTCCTGCAGCGATAACTGTGACCACAAATGTGAACTCTTGTCTAATAGGAAGCTCATTAGAGACTTGGTGCTCAAAGCTTAGTTGGTTGCTGGTCACTCTCTGCCTTGCACGTACCAAAACTACTGACTTCTAGAAAGAAAGCACACGTTCAAAGTAAACTACTTAATAGTTTAAGCACAGTGAATCACTCCTGTCTGTTAGGAAATGGTGGGAACCCTCCCCAAATCCAATTTCCAGTAATCAGTCAACAGCCAAACTGACCAGCAGGTCTTCCAGAGGCCTTCTGCAAACCTGTTATGTCAACTGTTTTCTGCACACTGGCATGTGAAGAAATTGAAAGTCTGAATAATCTGGTAATTTAAAAGCTGAATTTGTTTCTAAAAATATTCCCACAAAGAAAAAGCCTCAATAGTTTCACCAATGAATTGTATCTAATATTTAGTAAACAACAGCAGTTCAACACAATACTCTTTAAGGAGGAAGGAACACATTCCAATTCAATTTATGTGGCTAGTATTCAGCTCAGTTCAGTTGCTCACTCATGTCCGACTCTTTGAGACCCCATGGACTGAAGAAAGCCAGGCCACCCTGTCCCTCACCAACTACCAGAGTTTACTCAAACTCATGCCCATTGAGTCAGTAATGCCATCCAACCATACTGGAGTTTACTCAAACTCATGCCCATTGAGTCGGTAATGCCATTCAACCATCTCATCCTCTGTTGTCCCCTTCTCCTCCTGCCCTCAATCTTTCCCAGCATCAAGGTCTTTTCNAAAAAAAAAAAAAAAGGATCAGTTCAGTCACGTCTGACTCTTTGCGACCCCGTGGATTGCATCATACCAGGCTTCCCTGTCCATCACCAAATCCTGGAGCTGAAACTCATGTCCATCGAGCCGGTGATGCCCTCCAACCATCTCATCCTCTGTCGTCCCCTTTTCCTCTCGCCTTCAATCTTTCCCAGCATCAGGGTCTTTTCCAGTGAGTCAGTTCTTCGCATCAGGTGGCCAAAATATTGGAGTTTCAGCTTCAGCATCAGTCCTTCTAATGAATATTCAAGACTGATTTCCTTTAGGATGGACTGGTTGGATCTCCTTGTGGTCCAAGGGACTCTCAAGAGTCTTCTCCAAAACCACAGTTCAAAAGCATCAATTCTTTATCACTCGGCTCTCTTTGTAGTCCGACTCTCACATCCATACATGACTACTGGAAAAACCATAGCTTTGACTGTATGGACGTTTGTTGGTAAAGTAATGTCTCTGCTTTTTAATATGCTGTCTAGGCTTGTCATAGCTTTCATTCCAAGGAGCAAGTGTCTTTTAATTTCATGGCTGCAGTCACCATCTGTAGTGGTTTTGGAGCCTAAGAAAATAAAGTCTGTCACTATTTCCATTGTTTTCCTATCTGTTTGTCATAAAGTGGCAAATGGGTTCAGATGCCATGATCTTACTTTTCTGAATATTGTTTTAAGCCAATTTTTTCACTCTCCTTTTTCACTTACATCAAGAAGCTCTTTAGTTCCTCTTCACTTTCTGCCATAAGGGTGGTGTCATCTGCATATCTGAGGTTATTGATATTTCTCCCTGTAATCTTGATTCAAGCTTGTGCTTCATCAAATCCAGCATGAAGCATAATGTACTCTACATAGAAGTTAAATAAGCAGGGTGCCAATATACAGCCTTGATGTATTCCTTTCCAAATCTGGAATCAGTCCATTGTTCCATGTCCAGTTCTAACTGTTGCTTCTTGACCTGCATACAGATTTCTCCACAAAAGAGTGGAGCTGGACCTTTATTAACACTGTATACAAAAGCTAACTCAGACCTAAGTGTAAGACCTAAAACAAAAACTCTTAGAAAAAAAGCACAGGGCAAAACCCTTCACAACATTGGTTTTGGTAATGATTTCTTAGATATAACTCCAAGGGCACAATTGACAAGAGAAAAAGTAGACAAATTGGACTTCATGAAAATTAAAAAAAATTTGCATCAAAAGACACCACTCACAGAGTGTTAGCTGCTCTGTTGTGTCCAGCTCTTTGTGACCCTATGGGCTGTAGCCCGCCAGGCCCCTCTGTCTGTGGGATTTTCCAGGCTAGCATACTGGAGTGGGTTGCCATTTCTTTCTTCAGGGGATCTTCCCAACCCAGGCATTGAACCTGGGGCTCCTGCATTTCAAGCAGATTCTTTACCACCTGAGCCACCAGGGAAGCCCTATCCCCAGAGTAAAAAGAGACAACTCACAGAATGGGAGGAAATATTTGCAAATCATGTATCTGATAAGGGATTAATATCTGAATATATAGAGAACTTCTAAAATTCAACAATAAAAACCTGATTCAAAAATGGGCAAAAGACTTGAATAGACATTTCTCCAGAGAATAACTATGTGAATTGACAATAAGCACATGGAAAGATGTTCAACACCACTGATAATTAGGGAACTGCAAGTTAAAACTGCAATGAGATACTACTTCACATTCATTAGCAAAGCTATTATCAAAATAACATGAAATAACAGGCGTTGGCAAGGATATGAAGAAATTGGATGGAAATGTAAAATGGTCCAGACACCATGGAAAGGAAATGTTGGTTTCTGAAAAAATTTTTAAATTACCATATGATCCAGCAACTTCACTTATGGGTATATTCCCTGGAAGATTAAAAGCTTGGTCTTGAAAAGATATTTGTACACCCATGTTCATAGCAACATTTTTCACAATAGCTAATGTGGAAGCAACCCAAGTACCCACTGACAGTTGAATGGATAAACAGAATGTGGTACATACATACAATGAGATATCATCCAGTCTTAAAAAGGCAGAAAATTCTATAATATGCTATAACATGGATGAACCTTGAGGACATTATGCCCAGTGAAATGCCAGGTGTAAAAGGACAAATGTTGTGTGATACCACTTATCTGAGGTATTTTAAGAGCAGTCAGAGTCATAGAGATAGGAATTGTAATAGCAGTTGGCTGGGGCTGAGGGGAGGGAGGAATGGAGGGTTGTTGTTTAATAGGTATGGAGTTTCAGTTTCACTAGATGAAAAGAGTTATGAGTCTAGTTATGGGTACAGATGACTGTACAACAGCGTGAATGTATTCAGTACCACTGAGCTGTATGCTTAAAAGTGGTGAAGATGGTCAAATTTGGTATGTGTATTTTACCACAATAAAAAAAGAGTGATGTTGCTTTAAACATTGACTAAAACTTACTTGAATTTCAGATTATTTTTTCTTTTCATTTTCTGAGTATTTAAAAATGGCTTTAATGGTGTTTATTAAAAATGATGTGGCATAGATGTTGACTGTCTAAATTAGCGTACAGTGTTCTTTATCTTTTCGTGTGTCACAGTTGCACTGTTTTAAGGCTGATAGCACATTAAGGCTTTTGATAGCACGTTTTAGTCAATACAGTGTAATTTTTAAAATTGTTTTAATCAAAAGTAAAACTGGTTGGGAAATACAATATAATTACTTTTCTCCCAGACACTTTTTATAGGAAAAATAAGAAGTGTGAAAAAATTGAATAAGTTTATAGTAATATTTACTAAATCAACTTATGTAGGATTCAGAAAACAAATTTTAGTATGAAATTAATATACTTTAATACATTTCAGAAATAAAAGTCTTGCTCCTCCTCCACCATCAAACACCCCATTTATCTCTTAGGGTACCTACTATTAATGTTTCTTAAATAGCTTTCCAGAAATGATCTATGAATAGATAAATATATGTATATGGGTATATTATGGAATTGTACACACGCATACACAAAATCTATATACCCTATCTTTTTTTTTTTAAAGATTCATTTTCTATAAGGTATTTTGAATGGCTTAAATATGTTCTTCAGTAAGTTCAAGGAAAAGTAGACAAATTGATGTGTACATTAAAACTATAACTGTCTTTAACAGAAAACAACAAAATTCTGTAAAGCAATTATCCTTCAACTAAAAAGTAAATAAATAGAAAAAATACATTACTCGTACATTCATAAATGTTCACTTCAAGTGGATTGACGAGGTAAATGTAAACAGATGTATTAAAAATAAATTATAGAGTAATATCTCTGATTTCAAACTTGTGAAATCCTTCTTAAGCATAAATACAATAAAAGAAATTTGCAAAGGAGAAAGTTAAGCTTTGGCCAAAAAAATATCAATAAATAAAACCTATAGTGTAGGTTTCAGTTCAGTTCAGTTCAGTTGGTTAGTGTAGGTTTAATATCCTTTAAAAAAGATTTCCAAGAGGGTATGACTCATTTTAAATGTAAATGCATGCTAATAGTAGGTGGAATCAAATAGCATAAAAACATTAACTTTTTTCTGGAGTCAACACTTTAATCTTACATTCTAAAATGCAGAACCATTTTTGTAGTAAGATATAATGCAAATAAAATTGGAATTTCATATAAAAGTGTAACTGTCCTTATTTGAGGTCTTCTAATTATTTTGGTGATATATAGATGAGTAAACTTTCTTTATTATAGTTTGTTAACAGATTAGATTTTAAAATCTTATTATGAAAACCTAAAAAATTTTAATTTGTATGGAAGATTTTTGCCCTTAGTATACGTTCTTAATATCCGTCATACTTCTTGGGAGTGGGATTATTGTGAACGTTGTATAGTGGGAAGGGCAAAGGAGGAGGATGCTTTACCATATTTTTAGAGTTATTTTATTTTAAGCAGTGAGCATATTCTACTTTTATTAAAATGATAATGGTAAATATTTTTAAGAAATGTAATGACATAAAGGTAATTTTAAAATAATGTCCTCATTACTAAGCTAATGTTGTGCTTTTATTAATTTTGGCTTTAGGCCTGTGTGGACGTCAGAGCCAGTTCAGTGTTTTGGCAGCAGATGGAATTTGCAGAAAGCCTCCACGGTCATCCCAAGTTGCCAGAATGGTTATCTACTCACCCTTCTCATGGCAATCGAGCTGAGCACTTGGATAGGCTCATACCTCAGGTGAGCTAACACTACATAAGGCAAGCCTTTATTGTTATGGTATCATTTATTTTTAATACTGTTACTTCTTGTTTCCAAGAAAAAGAGCACTAGCCTGTCAGCCATTCTTATTACCATCAGTTTTCAGAGGATTTCACTGAAAAGTAAAAAATCCTTCTAGTCCACAAGTCCTGGTGAATAAATTGGTATTTATAGTTGACTTTTCATGATAGTCAAGGTTTAGCACTTAGTATCATAGTTTTTAGTTTTAACTGATTTGGTTAAAGTCTAAAAGTCAGGGTATGTTTTTCATCATACTGATCATAATCTTAGTGATTTAAGCTTATCATTAAAAATACCAGTTAATGAATTGTGTGAAATTTTGGGTTGAGTATTAATTCCAATAGTGATGCTGGAATTTGGTTTTCCTTTTTTTTTAGGAAAAAAACCCCTTCAGATTAGTTTGCTTTCTGGTTATTTCTCTTAAAAGATAGAATAAAGTATGTGCTGTGTGCTCTTTTTTTTTCTTTGTAGAACTCATTAATGGATCAAGCTGAAACACCTTTCTCCCAAGTAGTATTCACTCTCTTCTAAAAATCTTTCGATTTAACATATTCAGAATGTTTTCTGTGCTTTCCACATAGGTACAAAATGAATGTCAGTCATCTCTAAGGTAGCCTACATCCTCTCTTCTGCCTCACTTGCTTAAAAGCAGAATATTCATTACCAATTTAAGAATTAGTCTTGGGCTAATTGCTAAAGGGATAACACAACAGATACAGATATATTTATTATAAACGTCTCTTTAAATATGACTTCAAATTCAGAAGAACAAACATTGAATACCCGCTATGAGAAAGATCCAAAAGAAATAATACATAGTCTTGATATTTTAAGATGCTAAAATAAGTAAAAAATGATTCAGAATACAATAAAGAATGTTATTTATCATAAGAAAAGTAGAATACAATGGTATATACGGTGAAGGAAGAATAACCTTATTACTTGGTGTAATAATAATAACCTTATTTTGAGGGTAAGCCTCTTCTTTGTGGTAAAAAACTACCACAAGATTACTTCATTTATTCATGTGATCAACATTTATTAATACTCATTGCTAATGTACTGTTCTGTGTTGTATTGTGCCGGAGAGTGAGCAAGGAACAAAACAGCCTCTTGTTTTCTTAGAGCTAACATTCTAGTTAAGGAATGCAAATAATAAGCCAACAAACATACATATAGTATGTCAAGCAGTTATAAGCACGTTGCAGAAAAACAAAGCGGATGAAAGGTGGGAGAGAGGCCTGGGCAACAGAAGGCATACTAGTCAATGTTTGTTTGTCAAGGAAGACTTTAATACACAGAATCTGGAAAGAAGCAAGGGAGCAAGTCCTGTGGATATCTGGAGGAAGAGTCTTCTAGGCTGAGGAAGCAGCTAATGCCCAGGACTGGAAGTGAGACTGTGCCTGCTTGGTATATTCAAGGAATAGCAAGACATGGGGGCTGAAAAGAGTAAGGGAGGGGAGAATGGCTGAGGTGTGAGGGGTCTTCTAAACCACTGTAAGGTCTTGATTCTTAATTTCAAGTGATATGGGAAGCTAAGCGAGGGCTTTGAGCAGAGGAGGCTTGCTCTGGCTCAAGTGTTTTATAGTGATCACTGGGTCTCTTTTGTGGACTATAGGGGAGCAAGGGTGGAATCAGGAAGCCTATTTAAGAGGCTCTTGCAGTAATCCTGGTAAGAGATGATGGAGGCAGAAGAGCGGGTGAGAAATGGTCAGATTTTGGATGTATTTCGAAAAGAACGATGACTGGATTTGTTGATTTTTTTTTTTTAGCTTACTTTATTTATGCCTTTTATGAGCCCTGGGTCAGCCAGACATAGGTTATTGAGACCTATCCTAAATACATTTCATTTATACTCTTAACTTTAAGGAAAACTATGTGAGAAAGAAAGAGCAGTGAAATTTACTTGATATAATGTGTAGTAGTTATTCACCTTGAGAGACAGCATGGGACTGGGACAATCAGTTTCATAAGTAACTGATTTGTGTTGAAGAGCACTGACTCTTAAGAGTCTTCTTAGTAGCACCCCAGACCCAGGAACCTCATACTACCCTGGGAGTGGCTTAACCTATCTCTAAATCCATAATAACCATATGGCTTTCTCTTAGAATTTCCTTTGCTTTTTGCTTAATGAAATTCTAAAAATACATGGTTTGCTTAAATTGGATAATGAGTTCTACTTATCTTTTATCTGAAGCCTGTCCTAAATCCCAGGTTTTTGTTTCATCATCATATAACTAAGGATCTTTAAAGAAGTAGTAAATGTTCTTTAGAAAAGTCTTTAATAATGAATTGAGTAGTGAGTACCAAAAAAAAAAAAAAAAAAAAAAACGGTTGGAGAAAAAA
>SJYV01017599.1:2288945-2310888 GCA_006410875.1 Neotragus pygmaeus | reverse complement strand
AAAAAAAAAACAAAAAAACGGTTGGAGAAACATATGTTTTTTGGAAGCCAGTGATGAAGGAAAAAAGTAAGAGATATTTTTCTTCTAAAAATAAACTACTCTAGTTCAGAAACTTAATTTGAAAACCTCATATAATTTCTTGTATTTTTCCCCCCAAGTGATTAAGTTCAATTTGAAGGTAATAAAACTCTACTACAATATTGGGAGTAATTCAGTGGTTGAAGTGAAACTGATAGTACAAGAGTATATTGTTAATTAGAATACATAGTCATAATTCAGAGATCGGAATTCCCTACAATCATAGGTCTAATTTCTGTAATGAAAGAAAATGATTCCTCAGGCAATATATGGGATTATGTGAGTCTGTGTCCTCTTAGAGACTACCTTTTTTGTGTTAGCTCTTCTTTAAGGTTTCTTTCCTACTAAAGTGAGGACCGTGTTGGGTTCCGCCTAAAGCTCCTGTCCTTTGCCATTTCAGACAGTGATGTACCTCTAAAGGGTGGTTGGGAATATTGCACCACTGTGCAGAGGTGTCTTGGTCAGAGATGAGGATTTCAAAGTCACCAGGAAATGGTGGTGGTTAAAGTGGTGAGAGTGAGTTCACTTAGGAGGTAAGCAAAGGAAATGCTCCTGGACACCTAACTGTGTTAGATAGAGTCCATACTTAATTGACAGGAAGAAGAGCCTGTAGTAGATTAGGTTCATAGGAAGAGAAAAGACCAAGAAAGTCAGGAGAATGAGATTCTTTGGTCCTCCGAGAATACAAATCTTGGTTACTTTGATGTTTTAAAATTTACGTTTTAATGATTGTATGTTTTTCTTCTTTATTGTTTTCCTGTAGATCATTACAGGAGTGTATTGTCTTACCATAGCATATTAATGTTTATGATGTTTTAAATCTATATTTGATGCATTTTTCAACAAATATTTATTGATTACCTCTTACGTGCTAGATTATAGGTATTGTAGGTGGTGTGACCACAATAGACAAAACCCCCTGCCCTCAGGAAGTTTATTTGGCAGTAAAGGGTGAGAGACAGTGAATAGAATAAATTAGTAATATACAGAAGAAATCACCAATATATTGCATGTTAGTAATAAGTGTAAGGGAGGGAAATAAAGAAGGAGGAATTGTGTATTATCTTGGGCTGCTATAACAAAATCCATAGACTTGGTAGCTTAAGCAGCAGAAATTAATTTATTCACAGATTTGAAGGCTAAAAGTACAAGATCAGGGTTCTGCCTTAAGCAGCAGAAATACACTTTCCTCAATTCTGAGGGCTGGAAGTTCAATAATAAGGCTCTGGTCGGCTCAGTTTCTGGTGAGGCCTCTCTCTGTGTCTTGTATATAGCTGTCTTCTTGCTGTGTCCTGCGTGGTATAGAAAGAGTGATTGCTGTTTGTGTCTCTTCCTGTTCTTAGGAGGCACTGTTCAATCACAAGGGTCATACCCTCATGACCTCATCTAAACATTACCTCCCAGAGGCCGCATCTCTAAATGCCATCACATTGGGAATTAGAGCTTCAGCATGTGCATTCCCGTATGTTCATTCCATAGCAGATAGGTAATGTGTGAGCAGAGGTAGTCATGGTTGCTGGAATAGCTGTTTGAAATGGGGTTCGGTCATAGAAGGTTTCACTGGGAAGAAGGTATTTGAAGGAACACTTGAAATAAGGGAAAGAGTGAGTCATGTAGCTTCCTGCTAGGAGGAGCTGTCCAGGCAGAGGGAATAGTAAGTACAAGTCCTTGAGCAGGAGTGAGCCAGCTATGTTTGAGGACCAGCAAAGAAACCAATGTAGCTGCTGAGGGTTAAACAAGGGAAGGTGGAGGGAGCAGGTTTTATAGGCCACCAAAAAAAAAAGGTGGGGGCTAGGTTTTACTCAGAGATAGAGCAGCAGTGGGATCTTCCCTGGTGGCTCAGTGATACAGAATCTGCCTGCAGTGCAGTGCAGGAGTCATAGGGGGCTCAGATTCCATCCCTGGGTCAGAAAGATCCCCTGGAGGAGGGCATGGCAATGCACTCCAGTATTCTTGCCTGGAGAATNGATCTTCCCTGGTGGCTCAGTGATACAGAATCTGCCTGCAGTGCAGTGCAGGAGTCATAGGGGGCTCAGATTCCATCCCTGGGTCAGAAAGATCCCCTGGAGGAGGGCATGGCAATGCACTCCAGTATTCTTGCCTGGAGAATTCCATGGACTCAGGAGCCTGGTGGGCTACAGTCCATGGGGTCACACAGAGTCGGACATGACTAAAGAGAGCCTCAGTGGAGTGTTTTGAGCTGAGGACTAGAGGAGTAACAGGATCTGTGTTGTATGTGAAAAGAGTGTGATCTACAGCTCCTAAAAAACAGTATAATCATGTAATTTTGGAGTGTTTTAGTTTAGTATATTGTTCAGAAAATAAGTCAGTTCCTTTTTTTGTTTTGTTTCTAAATCAAGCCTCCAAATTGGAAAAAAAAATCCTTGCTTTTTTAAAAAACGTGAATTCTTAGATAATGCATGTGTAAATGCCTAGTTAAATATAGTCCTGTGATCCACTGGTATTTAAAAAGGATAAATAAAGAGTTATAGTAATGATATTGTTTGTAGTTAATGATACGGTATAATTTTATTTACTTGAAATAATCAGTTAAATTTAGGAAACACATATCCCACATATTCCGTTACCATAACAACTTGGGTGAAAAATTGAAGAACAGATGTTATATCAACCTGTTGATGTTTAATAGTATGGCAATTTTAAAATTATATTCAAATTTTAAATTTATATATACCATACATAGTCCTTGAAAGAGATACCTTATTTAATTTTGCTCTGTAAGTATCATTATACTATCTGAATAGATGTTAATAAGAAAAATTGTATAATAACCTGGGGTTGAAATTTACTTAAAGGATTTATTTTACAACTGAAAGAATTTATACTAAATTTTTTTATATTTCTTCTCTCACCAACTCTCTGTCATCCTTTCCTTGGCATGGGGAAGGGGATAGAGAATAATAGAGTATATAGGGAAAGTATTTAATTTGGAATTACTAGTTGTCTGGGGTTACATTATTATAATTTTGAAAAGGATTTATTTTTTAATACTCTTAGAACTTTCAATGTCACCTTTATTTGTAAACTGTTTTTTAAATCTTGAGTTTCAAATTTACTACATTTAATTTTTAGGTACAAGAATCACTCAGTGGCAGACCATAAATGCATTCATTTTAATCTCATTTTATTTCAGATTCTTTAAACTTTCAGGAAGCTGGGGGTTTTAACTCACGCGTAAATCATTCTTACATATTTATAATTGGACAAAGTAAATGCATAAATCATTAATATTATACATCTCATACAGAGAAAATATGAGAGTGTTTAACATTGAAATGAAATGTCGTTGTTGGCCAATGTACACAAACATACTGTTCACCTTATAGAATTTCATTTTGTCTGACATGAAGAGTGTTGAGGAAAAGGCAAATATCATAGCAGCTACTGTAATTGAATTGGCCTCTGAATCATATAAAACCAGTAAGCCTGACAGTACCATTGTCTAAAACCTTAAAAAAATATTATGGTGCATTTGATGTGTATCTACTTGAGGCTGAAATGAATGGGCTATTAGAAAAAAATTGCTTTTGGGAGGAAAGGGGAGAAAAGTAATGATATTTTTAGAAAAACATGTTTAAGAAATGGAGGTGATTTTTTTTTTTCTCCTTGAAATGTCTTGGTTTCTGTTTTCAAAGGAGGCTTTTAGCCTAACCATGAGGCTTCTTTGGCGTTAATTTTTTTCCTGTTCTCTTTCCTATTTCTTTTTTGAACTTAGTTTATTTTTTATGCATATGTAATTGCTGTTTTACTTGATATGTAGTACCAGATATAGTTCATTTCCTTTTCTGTGGACAAGTATCATTTACGGTGTTTTAAGTTTTCTACAACTTACAGTGTGGTAAAATAGCTCTAAGGCCATGAAAGACAGAGATAATACCCAAGGATGCACTTGGCAGGACACCAAATGATCTTTTACTACCCATTTCAAATTCTTTCACAGTTTTTCTCTTTGTTTCCTATTGTCTTCTGTTAACCTTTCAAGTAGACCTCATATCAGATCATCCTGTCAGACTAATAAAAAACAAGTTTTCTGGATATTTTTAAGTAGCCACATATTGTATTGTGTTTTCTGTTGTATTTCCTATTCCTTGAAGTGGTAACCTCCTATTTCCATTATTTTCTGTTTCTAGTGAGTTTTTGCACTGAGGTTATTGATACTAAAATTTCAAATCTTTTGAAAAGTATATGCTTACCTTCAGAAATTAAGGAAGAGAGTTGGAAATTCAGAAGGTGTAAAGGGACTGCTTTCATATTTCAGGAAAAACATTTAAACCTCTCATGAGCCATTTAGAATTAAAAGATATTGATGCAAAATCAAGGTTGAAGTTATAGAAGTGTAAAAATGACAAAGGAAAAGTGAAGACAGAAAAAAAGTTTTTTTTAAAAAAAGATTTTTAGTTTTATTTTTGATGGTAAAAATGTTAACATATATGAAGACAGAGAATAACGTAAATAATTTAGTGAACCCCCATTTTCACTCACCTTCAGTAGTATTAACTTTTTATACATTTGCTTCATTTGCCCCTTCTCTTATTTCTTTACCCTGAAGTATTTTAATGCAAAACTTATAACATGAGGGCTTTCCCTCCTAATAACTTCACTATGCACTTTAGAAAGTAGTGCTGTTTTCTTCTGTAATCATACCATCATCATAGCTAAGAAAATTAAGTAATTTCCCCTTAATAAAGTTAAATATCCTTTATATACTCAAATATGGCCCCAAAATATAGTTCTATAATTAGTTTATTCAAATCATGATCCAACAAATCCATATAGCATTTCCCTGCTTTGTCCCTTAAGTCTGTGATTTTAGAACAGTCTCCCTGCCCTTTGTTTTGTTTGTTTTTAAACATGTTATTGATGTGTTGAATAAATTTAGACCCACATTCTAGAAGAAGGAACTCAGAACAGCCATGTCAGCGCGAATGGAGCAAAAGATGTTGCAGGCACATTTTTCTCCTATTTAAGAGTAGATTTAAGACGTAGGTAAGAGGGTTTTTTTTTTTTTTTTCTTTTAAATCACAATGATGATGAGTGCATAAGAGTTGAAAAGAAGGTTGGTCACAGATAATTGTATTGATATTTAATAAATAGGTAGTGTCTGAGAGTCCTCCACTAATAATACCACAAAGATCTTCATCTCAACTAAATCTAGCATTAACGACAAAAGCCAAAGCCCCCCAAATGCCCATTTTCCTCGAATAAGATAAGCTCTAAATAATAGAAAAACTAAGAAAACAAAACCAAATCTCAAATCTCAAACTAATTAAAAAAATTAACTTCATCAGAGATACTTCCCTGGTGGCTCAAGTGGTAAATAGTCTGCCTGCCAATGCAGAAGACTTGGGTTTGATCCCTGGGGCAGGAAGATCCCCTAGAAGAGGAAATGGCAACTCACTCCAGTCTTCTTGCCTGGGAAATCCCATGGATAGAGGAGCCTGGAGTGCTGCAGTCCGTGGGGTCACAAAAGAGTTGGACACGACTTAGCTAGTGAGCACGTGCAGAGGCAGCACCATGTAAAGCTGCATGGTAAGGCTGATTCAGCTACATGGAAAGTGACAGGAAGAAAGAATGACTTTACAAATGTAAGACACACCCACTTCAAAAAGTTACTTCACTTGTGAATACTGTAGAGTAGGTATTGCAAAGAGCGGAATTGATGCTCCAGAGCAAAGACTTACTGATGCTCAGAGATAGAGCAACATACATAGCACAACAAAACTAAAACATCCGAAGCTAAAAAAGGTGTTTAAAAAATGGAAGCATGTTGAAGACACAGGGAAATCCAAGCTGCATGTAACAGTGATAAGGGCCATCTGTTTTGTCTTTTGACAAGACAAAAGACATTTCTTTGACTTGTTTCTATATCACATTTTTAATTTAGGTAACATTTCTCAGGAAAAGTTTTTAGACGAATCCCAGAGCATCACACAAGAGAAGCCTGACGTGAACATACCTAGATACATACATTTATCAAATGTTTGCCCTTCATTGCAAAGACAGGCTTTTACAAGATGCCGTGGTGTAAAGAGAAATTTTAAAAACACTTAATGAGACTTTGGATCTTACTTTTCAGACTTTGGAGAAGTGTAAGAGTTTAGAGGGGAATGGAACAAAACCAACCAAACAAAAGCCAGTGGAGTGAATACGTTTTGCTGTGGTGTCTAGCCAAACCAGCTTTTCTTGCTTTTAAGATGGTGTGTGCTCAGTCACTCAGTCGTGTCTGACTCTTTTTTTGACTCCATAGACTGTAGCCTACTAGGCTCCACTGTCCATGGAATTTTCCAGGCAAGAATACTGGGGTGGGTTGCCGTTTCCTACTCCATGGGATCTTCCTGACCCAGGGATCAAATCCACATGTCCTGCATTGACAGACAGATTCTCTACCACTACACTACGTGGGAAACCCCTTTTATGATGAAAGATCCCTTAATAAATGAAACATATACAACAAAGTGTCAGTGAAGTACTCAGTAGCAATAGTGAACTTTCCAAATCCACTGATGCTTGAGAATTAGATAAAATATATAGTTTAACTTGCTATTTAGCAATATATAGGATTGTGATTATAGCTTGCACCCTGCTCTTCTTAGGAAACCAAAGATCACGTAAAGAAATTAACAGAGAATCGAGTTGAAGAGTACAAAAATAAGATTTAATGGACATTAGAAACTAAATGCTTGGAAATGAATGTTTATTTTCCTCTTTACTGCATGCATGCTTAGTTGCTCCAGTTGTGTCCAATTCTTTGCTACCCTGTAGACTCCAGCCCACCAGGCTCCTCTGTCCGAGGGGTTATCCAGGCAAGAATACTGCAGTGGGTAGCCATTCCCTTCTCCAGAGGATCTTCTCAACCCAGGGATCGAATCTGGGTCTCCTGCATGGCAGGTGGATTCTTTGTCATCTGAGCCACCGGGGAAGCCCTGTGGCGTTCCAGGTAGCGTTCGTAGTAAAGAGCCTGCCTGCCAATACAAAAGACATAAAGAAATGTGGGTTTGATGCCTGGATCAGGAAGATCCCCTGGAGAAGGAAACTGAGATAGCAATCTCTCCTGGATGTTTAATGAATGTTTTATGTATTTGTGTGGAGATCACGCCTCCTTCCCTCTTGGCCTAAGAAAGGGAAACTTTCTCCTTCCCTCCCTCCACTATAAGATACTTTAATGATAAGTATTTAACACGGAGCCCAGGATTTCAAAGTAGTTCATATCATAAAACCAATTTAGATAAAATACCTGGCACAGTGCAAGACACATAGAAAATAAATGGTGAATGTTAGTTTCTTTCAGTCCTAGTGGGACTCTTTAGGCTGGCTAATCCCATATTTAATGCTAGGTCTTCCATGGGATTCTTAGAACTGTATATTCTTATGTGAATACATTCCTGCTTTCTCTTAGGCTGTAAAAACTCTTAGGAATGTTTTTCCTATGACATTTATCATAATGATTTATTCATAGCTTATGTTCTATAAACGTTTGTTTAAAATTCAGCATGCATTTATTAAGTACTATTATGTGCAGTGCATGGAGTTAAATACAGAAAACAAAGTAAGGGAAAAAGCATATTCTAGTTATATAGTAGGAAAGCATTGCTTACTTTAAGAGAGGAAGGCATATTTAATAAGATAGATTTGAATTTATAAAAAATAAAAAGTGTTGATACCACAAAGCATAATAAAATAAATGTGGAAAGGAAAGTGAAAAAAAGAATGTTTTACCAACATATGTGATAAAAATCTTACTATGCAAAACAGATGAAGACTTGATGAAAATATATGTGGTCTGTAACAGGATTTTGCTTGATAGGTAGAGGAGAAAAACAGTTGACGTGTGAAGAAATACTAATATAAACCTTTATGAAGTATATATAGTTTTTCTAGCAGTTAAGGAAATGTAGCTCAGATGTTGCCGAAGTACATTTTATTCAGTAAAGGATTACTCAGGAAACATAATGTGCCAAAAAAGAAAGAAAGAAAGAAAAAGAAACCATTAGTACATGTAATGCAGAAGTATAAAAAACAAAAACAACAAAAGTGGGTTCTAATTCCTTTTTTCTAAACCTTTTTGCTTTTCCACGTGCTGTGCTGTGCTAAGTGGCTTCAGTCATACCTGACTCTTTGAGGCCCCTTCGACTGTAGCCTGCCAGGCGCCTCTGTCCATGGGATTCTGCAGGCAAGAGTACTGGAGTGGGTTGCCATGCCCTTCTCCAGGAGATCTTCCCAATCCAGGGATCAAACCTCGTCTCTTATGTCTCCTGCATAGGCAAACGGGTTCTTTACCACTAGTGCCACCTGTGATTACTTCCATGCCAGCTTTTGAAAAAGATAGTTTTGTTTTTAAGACAGATCTTAGGTTCATAACAAAATTGAATGGAAGGTACAATTTCCCATCTACCTCTTGCTTCCATGTGGGCACATCCTCCCCCTCTATCAAAATCCTGCACCAGAGTGGTACAATAGATGAACATACATTGCCACCATTATTATAGTCAAAGTCCACAGTTTACATTAGGGTTCACTCTTAGTTGTACATTTGGTGGTGTTTTGACAAATGTATAATGACATGTATTTGTCCTTATAGTACTACATAGTGTAGGTTTCATTACCCTAAAAATACTCTTTGCTCTGTCTGTTCATCCTTGTCTCCCTCTTGCCCCCTAACAAACAAGGATATTTTTAGTGTCTCCATAGTTTTACATTTTTCTGAATGTCACATATATAACTGGAATCACACTCTTTGTAGCCTTTACAGAGTGGCTTTTTTTTTCCCTCTTAAAAACGCACTTTTAAGGTTTCTCTATGGCTTTTTATGGCTTGAAAATTTTTATTAGCGCTGAATAATATTCTGTTGTCTGCTTGTTCACCTACCAAAGGACATCCTGGTTGCTTCCAAGTTCTGGCAATTACAAGTAAATAAACAAATAGTAGGCAGTGTTTTGTTTCCTCTCTAGGGTTCAATTTTCTTCTCTGTAAAATTTAATGCATGATTTCTAAGAATTCTGAGGTTTGAAATTATGTGGTTATCTAGATAGAAATCATGCACTCTTACATGGATTAGGTCAGATATGATTGTATGCTGATGACATTATAAGGTGATAAACTCTTCCTGGTGAAAGCAGTCTGGCCCTATATCACAAAAATTACACTCTGTTCTTATGCTTTTGATCAGATCATTTTATTTTGGGGAATTTTCCTTCCCAACTGGAGGTTAGAGAATAACATCTTTTTTTTTTTAAACAAAGATTTTCATAGCAGGGTAACTTATAAAAACCACATAAAATGAAACTATGGAAACTATTCACAAGCCCAGTAATGGGGAAATGCAAAGTGAATTGCTTGAGGGCAGGGATCATGACTGTGTGTTCTGATTCGGGTGTACCTAGCACTTTACTCAGTACTGTGTTCTAGGTTTCTGTTGAAGGCAAAAGTATTGACTAGAGTAAGGGAAAGAGAAGAGCTTTTACTGAATATAAAAGACTATTGGAGATGGTATTCTCTTCTCTCTGTTTGCTTTTTCACATCTCTCATTGTTAAACTCAGCTGTACCACCTGTTACCTGCTGTACCCCACACGAGGGCCCTTACTGACACCTGGGAAGGCCCTGGGCGTGTGATGTAGCAGCCATGACAGAATGGCTTCTCATTTGGGAAAGAACATCAGCCTGGTTATAAAGGAGTTAAAGCAAGAGTAGTATGTCCCAGTTTTGCCAGGACAGCCTCAGTTTGTGCCTGATGTCTTGGTGTAAATCTTACTTAAATAGCATTTCCTTTCACTCTCAAAGGTATCCTTGTTTGGACAGTAGGTCACCATTTGGCTGAGGGTCTGAATTTCTGTTTACTTTAGTGCTGTAGCTGGGAAACATTGTTTTTCGTTTTTCAGTTCAGTTTAACAAACATTTACTTAACACTGAGTACATATCACATTCTGTCATATTGTGAGATACAAAGAAAATTCAGACAAGACCTTTGTCACCAAAGAATTTCACTTCAGTGCTTTTTCCTCTTTATTTGGGTAACTCACAGCCTCATTCAGAGTCAGAGTCCTAGACCCAAGCTCTTGCCCTGGCCTCAGCCATTTAAAAAGACCCTTTTCTGACTTGCCTCTGGTTGTTTGCCCTCCTCTCCTGTGAGACCTAAGGGAATAGTCCCTTTGAAGAACCTATGCTGTCATCATTTGGGATAATGGAATTCCTAACCCAGTTCCTTTGGAGTCTGTTTCCAGGGCCTGTGTGGACCTCTTCCCTTGGACATGTGCACACAAGGTTCTTCCTAGTGCCAGGTGGGCAGTGGTGGGAGAAGGGAGTGGACCGCAGGCCAGTGGCAGCAGCCAGGGTAGGCTCCCTGCAACCTTACAGTGGAATTCAGGGATGCTAATTTTGTGTTTGGCCATCATCGTCATTTTGATTGCCTGTTCCTCAGAGTAGAACAGAATATTTTTATGTAGTCATTTTAGATATTTAAATATATGGTTTCTGAGCCTCCGTTTGCATTCTTGCCATAGACCCCACAGATGTCAGAAGCAGGTGCACTCAGAGGAAGATCCAGATCCCTTCCCTGACCCATGAGATCCCACACGATCTGCACCTGCCACATACCCACTCTGCTGCAGCTGTCCTGGCTTCCTCACTGTCTGGAATATGACTCTCCCATCTCAGGTTCTGGCACTCACCGCTGCATTTTGGAATTACCTTCTTCTGGATACCCGAGTTATTTCTTCCCTCAGGTCCTGTCCTCTAGGCCTTCCCTCCACCCCTCCAGGTCATTATTTTATCAGTGAGACCTAGTGAAATGTTCAGTTCAGTTTAATCTCTCAGTCGTGTCCCACCCTTAGTGACCCTATGGACTACAGCACGCCAGGCCTTCATGTCCATCACCAACTCCCGGAGCTTACGCAAACTCATGTCCATTGAGTCGGTGATGGCATCCAGCCCTCATCTTCTATCGTCCCCTTCTCCTTCTGCCTTCAACCTTTCCCAGTGTCAGAGTTTTTTCCAGTGAGTCAGTTCTTTGCATCAGGTGGCCAAAGTATTGGAGTTTCAGCTTCAGCATCAGTTCTTCCAATGAACATTCAGGACTGATTTTATTTAGGATTGACTGGTTGGATGTCCTTAGTCCGAGGGACTCTAAAGAGTCTTCAACACCACAGTTCAAAAGCATCAATTCTTCGGCACTCAGCTTTTTTTTTTTCATAGTCCAACTCTACATGGAAAAACCATAGCTTTGACTAGACAGACCTTTGTTGGCAAAATAATGTCTCTGCTTTTTAATATTCTGTTTAGCTTGGTCATAACTTTTCTTCCAAGGAGTAAGCGTCTTTTAATTTCATGGCTGCCGTCACCATCTGCAGTGATTTTGGAGCCCCCCAAAAGAAAATCTGTCACTATTTCCATTGTTTCCCCATCTATTTGCCATGGAGTGATGGGAGTAGATGCCATGATCTTAGTTTTCTGAATGTTGAGTTTTAAGCCAACTTTTTCACTTTCTTTCACTTTCATCAAGAGGCTCTTTAATTCTTCTTTGCTTTCTGCCATAAGGGTGGTGTCATCTGCATATCTGAGGTTATTGATATTTCTCCCAGCAATCTTGATTCCAGCTTATGCTTCATCCAGGCCAGCATTTCTCTTGATGTACTCTGCAAATAAGTTAAATAAGCAGGGTGACAATGTATAGTCTTGACGAACTCCTTTCCTGATTTAGAATCAGTCTGTTGTTCCATATCCAGTTCTAACTGTTGCTTCTTGACCTGCATGCAGATTTTTCAGGAGATAGTTAAGGTGGTCTGGCATCCCCATCTCTTTCAGAATTTTCCAGTTTCTTGTGATCCACACAGTAAAAGCCTTTGTTGCAGTCAATAAAACAGAAGTAGAAGGTTTTCTGGAACTCTCTTGCTTTTTCTATGATCCAACAGATGTTGGCAATTTGACCTCCGGTTCCTCTGCCTTTTCTAAAACCAGCTTGAACATTTGAATATTCACAGTTCACGTACTGTTGAAACCTGGCTTAGAGAATTTTGAGCATTACTTTACTAGCATGTGAGATGAGTGCAATTGAGCAGTAGTTTGAGCATTCTTTGATATTGCCTTTCTTTGGGATTGGAATGAAAACTGACCTTTTCCAGTCCTGTGGCTACTGCTGAGTTTTCCAAATTTGCTGGTGTATTGAGTGTAGCACTTTCACAGGATTATCTTTTAGGGTTTGAAATAGCTCAACTGGAATTCCATCACCTGCACTAGCTTTGTTCCTAAGGCCCACTTGACTTCACATTCCAGGATGTCTGTCTCTAGGTGAGTGATCACACCATTGTGGTTATCTGGGTCATGAAGATATTTTTTTGTATAGTTCTTCTGTGTAGTTAATATCTTCTGCTTCTGTTAGGTCCATATCATTTCTCTCCTTTATTGTGCCCATCTTTGTATGAAAAGTTCCCTTGGTATCTCTTATTTTCTTGAAGAGATCTCTAGTCTTTTTCATTTTATTGTTTTCCTCTGTTTCTTTGCATTGATCACTGAGAAAGGCTTGCTTATCTCTCCTTGCTATTCTTTGGAATTCTGCATTCAAATGGATATATCTTTCCTTTTCTCCTTTGCCTTTAGCTTCTCTCCTTTTCTCAGCTATTTGTAAGGCCTCCTCAGACAACCATTTTGCCTTTTTGTATTTCTTTTTCTTGGGGATGGTCTTGATCACTGCTTCCTATATACAATGCCATGAACCTCCGTCCATAGTTCCTCAGGCATTCTGTCTATCATATCTAATCCACTGACTCTACTTGTCACTTCCATTGTATAATCTGAAGGGATTTGATTTAGGTCATACCTGAATGGTCTAGTGGTTTTCCCTACTTTCTTCAATTTAAGTTTGAATTTTGCAATAAGGAGTTCTGAGGCACAGGCAACTCTGTCTTGCTTTTACTGACTGTATAGAGCGTCTCCATCTTTGGCTGCAAAATATAATTAATCTGATTTCATTATTGACCATCTTGTGATGTCCATTTGTAAAGTCATCTCTTTTGGTGTTGGAAGAGGGTGTTTGCTATGACCAGTGCATTCTCTTGGCAAAATTCTGTTAGCCTTTGCCCTGCTTCATTTGTACTCCCAAGGCCAAATTTGCCCATTACTCCAGATATTTCTTGACCTCTGCTTTTGCATTCCAGTCCCCTTTAATGAAAAGGACATCTTTTGGGGGTGTTATTTCTAGAAGGTCTGTTAGGTCTTCATAGAACCATTCAACTTCACCTTCTTTAGCATTACTGGTTGGGGCATAGACTTGGATTACTGTGATATTAAATGGTTTGCCTTGGAAATGAACAGAGATCATTCTGTCATTTTTGAGACTGTACCCAAGGACTGCATTTCAGACTCTTTCATTGACTGTGAGGGCTACTCCGTTTCCTCTAAGGGATTCTTCTAAGGGATTCTCAAATCCCCTTCCCTGCTTCCCTTCCCTTAATGTGCATCACTATCCAAGATTTAGAAGCAGTAAAAGACTAATTTTCCCCCTCAAATATGTTTCTTTCAAAATCCCTTAAGAATCAAGACTTTCTTCTCTTAAAAAATTTATATTTTGGTTTTCATGTTTTAAAATCATCCATGTACCTGCTTTAAAGAAGCAGGTACTAGTTCTCTGAGGCTAGTATATGAAGCAGCAGTCTCCCTATCCTGCTTCCAGTTTCAAGGGTAACTGCAACTCTATGAAGTGGTTCTTTCAGTATTTCCTACCATGTCCATGTAACATGCTTATATGGCTACTTCCTAACTTTTTGGTGTTGGGTATTATATGTTTCTTTTCTCCCCATGGAGGATGAGAATTAAGCTCTCTCTGACCACTATCACATCCTGTGCATACACAGGCATGAATATAGCTCTCCCCCTTTTGGTTAGATAAAGATAGATATTTTAAATACTGTAAACACTAATCACAGCTGAGCCATTTGTATACTATGCTTACTTTTCTTTTTCCTGCAGCATTTTATTTTCCCTGGAGTTAAAAGGTGTCGTGATTTTGATTTGCTTACTTGTCTAGGTTACTAGCATCATTTCCACCCCAGACTGTCCCACTTATGGATATCTTCTTTCAGTGTGTTCACATCTTTTTTTTTTTTCTCTTGAAAAAAATCTCTTGAGTCTTCAGATCTTTTTGATCGGAATATTATTCTCAGGATTGCCTCGAGTTTGACAAATCATAGAGATAGCTTCAAGAAGCCTTGTTTATCCCCAACAGGACAGTGGGCAGTCATTGCAGATACAGTTGTTCTTTGCACACACCTTATTGTATGGATAAATCAAGTAAATATGACTATTTACTATGAATTTACATATGTTCTCTTTAACATGTTGTATTTAAGGTTCCTTTATCGCAGAAATACAGGAAGACTTCTTATTTTTCATTGTTTTAATTAATTTATGTATGTATATATTTTGTATTGTATTCTTTTTTTATAGGCTCTCAAAATTAGAGACACCTGTAATTGCCCACCACTTTCGGGACCAGACCCTCGATTACTATTCAAACTCAGCATGAAGAATTTTCTTGAAGCAGAGAAAGACCTAAATATCACTGTTAAACAGAAAATAGATGCTCTTCCCATCCAAAACCAGAAGCAAATACCATTAACATGTATGGTGGACAAAAGAACCGGCAGCTGAATTAAAATTTATGAGACACAGGATACATGAAGAATGCAGCAGTCCTTATCATTTTCATGTTATTTTTAAAAAAATGATGTTTGAAAGGAAAAAAATGGAAACTCAGGGTCAAATCATGTATATTACAGGTATTATCTAAATTCTTACACTTGGTATTTATTTTTCATGAAATATTGATATATTTAATCAATTTAAAAATATCTTTATTGAGGAAAATGCCACAGAATAAATTTGTATTACATTGTTTTTTGAATCTTTATTTTTTTAATCCACAAAAGTGAACTAGCAGTTATATTTCTTATTTTCTCTGCTGTTTTGTTTCATTACCTTGTGGTCACTCAGATGTTAAGGGAGTTGAATCAGGCTGATACCAGTATGAAGATAATTTAACTGATCAACTCTTTTTAACACAGAATATTGAGCCTGTTGTGTATACTTGTCATTGGTGTCAGCACTAGATCTACTTTTTGACTTCTGAAAATAAAACAGACTAAGAAATCATCTTGGTGGTTAGCTATCAAACGCAGGAGTTTGATTGACTGTTAAAGATAGCTGGCTATAGATCGATGGTTTTCATGGACAGTGAATGAAACTGCTGAATGATAATTTGGTAAATATTAAAGAAATGGTGGAAATGGATTTCTTAGCTCAGTTTTTGTTCAGGCATTGTGGTCTCAACATATTTGAATATCTCCAGATGTTTAATATCACTGATTGCCCTTAAAAAAAANCACACACACACACACACACACACACAACCAACATAAAAATTCAAAGCAATACAGAGTTGGAGAACTACGTCTTCCTCCTTCCAACTCAGCCTGCATGGGGGAATAAACACAGCTTTCTTCCTTGAGGCCTCTGTGAGAGGCCAGAGTGGTCATTTCTGGGGTCTGGTGGTGCCTAAGAGTTACCTGGGATGTTGTTGGCTAGGTTTGGCTTGGAGATGAGAAAGCTTTGTTTCTTCAAATTAGCACTAATTTAAAATTACAATTTTAGTCTTAATTATATGTATTTGGGGATCCCATTTAAGCCTCTGGAAATAATTGCAGAATAATATTTTGGGAAGTCATATTAAAATGCACAGACGTTGTCTGGAGACAGGCCTCTGGGAGTGGGCAGAGCCCTTTCATGGCTGGGCCATGCCCCCTCCATACTCCCTAGTCTGACTCTGGGAGGGGCTGCAGGTAGAGCCCCTCTGAAGGCAGCATGAACTGAATCCACCCCTCCTTACTGAATCTGGCACTGCCAGGACCCAGGAGGCCAAGGCCATGTGGTCACCATGCCACAGCCTGAGCTGCTGGCATCAGGGTAGGGGGAAGGGCTTGAGGGATGGGCCAGGAAGGTCCTGGAGCATCCCCTGACCACAGGGTGCAGAGGTGGTGCTGGCAGGTATGGGTGTCATATTCACTAGGAGCCCTTCCAAACCCTGGGGCTCTGGGTGGGCCCCATGTGAGCGGAGGCTCTGTGCCCAGAATCGGGCGTGCAGTAAGAGGTCGACCCATCGCAGAGGGGTTTATGATCTGAGAGTGGTCCTATCCGCTCCCCCCCAACCCCGGGAATGTCTGGAAAGAGCACAGAGAGCCTCTCCCCTCTCTCGCAAAGGATGTGGGCACCTGAGAACACCACATTTGTCCTGAAGACATACCCTGAGAGCCCTTTTCCACCTGTGCTGGTGGGGCTAGAGACTGGGCCCTAAGAGAGGTGGGGGACAGGGTCTTTGGGGCCACTGTAGCACTTTCCCCTCCTCCTAATTCCTTGTTCTACAAAATACAAGTGGGCCAACATTACCTGTAAGTAAACAACCGAGATAAATGCTTCCATTTGAGCAAAGAAGCGACATCATCTTTAGCAAGTGGGCGGTGGAGCCAGGCTGCCTTGTACAAGAACTCTGGTCTTTTGGAATACATATTTTTTCCCTTCCCCTGATGCAATTAGGAAAATAATATTTTTTTACACTTGCAATTAAGAGCAGAACAGATGGCAATGGTTTAAAAATCTGTTCATGAGACTTGATACTGGGGATGGGGGGCGTTGTTGACAAGACATGGAGGACGGGGCGACTCAGTTTTTCTTGCTGCGTGGAAGGCCTACTGTTGTGATCCCCAAAACAAAGTACTGGGGACTTAAAGAAAGGGGTGAGAAAGAAGGTTGATCCACAGTAAAACGGCTGGCAACTTAGAAGTGACAGCAGGAAAGCCCACCTGCTTCTGTGCGGCTGGGCCTGCCCTGCTGCCCAGCAAGGCTGCAACCCCAAGACCCCCACAAGCACCATTATCACCTTGTGTTCCTCATGGCAGTGCTGGGCCATTTTCTCCATCCACTGAGGACTTTCAGAGCCTCCCGGACATGGGTTCCCTCATCTGTGTTTCAAATTCATCAAGACCACAACACATGAGAGAAATCCTACAAACTAGCCAGGATCTCTGTGGCCAGGTGGCTTGGCCTCTTGATCACCTTTGGTTTATTCATACAGAACCTGCTGAAACCAAACTGGATCCTGTGGGGCTTCTGGGCACGGAAGCGTTGCTCTGTCCCCCATTTCTTGATTATAGGAAATAAGCTTCATTCAGGCCCCATGACCTTCCCTGGGTTCCAATGGACAGGTTCAAGCAGTTGCTAATTAGGGATGGGAGGGGAAGAGGAGACAAGGGAGAAGCAGTCAAGAAACCATAGTGCAGGGACTTCCCTGGTGGCCCAGTGGCTAAGACTCTGTGCTCCCAAAGGAGAGGGCTCAGGTTCAACCCTGGTCAGGGAACTAAGATCCCACAGGCCACAAGTAAGAGTTTTCATGCCATGACTAAAAGATCCCGCATGACACAGCAAAGACTGAAGATCGCCGTGCTGCAANAGGAGACAAGGGAGAAGCAGTCAAGAAACCATAGTGCAGGGACTTCCCTGGTGGCCCAGTGGCTAAGACTCTGTGCTCCCAAAGGAGAGGGCTCAGGTTCAACCCTGGTCAGGGAACTAAGATCCCACAGGCCACAAGTAAGAGTTTTCATGCCATGACTAAAAGATCCCGCATGACACAGCAAAGACTGAAGATCGCCGTGCTGCAACTAAGACCAACACAGCCAAATAAGTATATTTTTTAAAAGAAGAAGAAAGCAGATATTAAAAAAAAAAAAAGAACCACAGCTTTGGGGCAGGGTCCTGGTTCCTCAGGGGATACACATACTATTATACCTTTGAGTTCTGCAGGAATTAAGTTGCCCCCCACCCAGAAGGGGGATGTAATGAGGATATGGACCCTCGTGACTTCAGTTAACTAAAGCTTGGACTCTGTTGATTTTTTGCCCCAATTCTATGCCGAATTCCCCTCTGCTCAAGCTCCCTCATGGATATGCATGTACCCTTAGCTTAAAACTTCCCGTTTTATGGAGATGCTGCTTTGGGAAAGATCTCCGGTGTTCTCCTCACTTGCTGCAGGTAATAATAAATTCTTCCTTCTCTCGATCTTTGGCTTGGTTGTGTCTATCGGCTCAAACCCACCAAGAGGTGAACCCAGTGTTGGGATGACATTCCCCCTCCCCCACACCTTCTCACCACACCAACAGGCTCCCACTGATAACAGTGGGTTCCAGCTGAAAGAACTCCAAGACCAGACTCTCTCTGAGACTCAGGGCTGAGAGAAACTCAGTGTCCAGAGGGGAGGCCAACCCTAGGCCTCTGTCACCTACAACTTCAGGAGATATGACACACAGCCCAGCTCCTACTGCATACTCAGTCACTAAGTCGTGGCTGACTCTTTGCGACCCTTTGGAGTCCACCGAGCTCCTCTATCCATGGGATTTCCCATCAAGAATACTGGAATGGGTTACCATTTCCTACTCCATGGGATCTTCCCGACCCAGGGACTGAACCTGCATATCTTGCATCTACTGCACTGCAGGCAGATTCTTTACTCATTGAGCCATCGGGGAAGCCCCAGTTCCTAATGAGATTTATACAAACTCACACAAGCAAGTCCTTTTACCTCAGTTACTAGTTTCCATTATAACATATCTGACTTCCAACAACAAATTAGAAAGCATGTCAAAGGCAAAAAAAATAATTTTTTAAAAACCCATACTCTAAAGAGATAAAGCAAGCATCCTAACCAGACTCAGATACGATACAGATTTTGGAATGAATAGACTAGAAATTTAAAGTAACTATGATTCATGTGTTACAGGCTCTGATGGGAGAAGACAGCATGCAAGAACAGATGGTAATGTGAGCAGAGCTATGGAGAGTCTAAGAAAGAATCCAAAGGAGATGCTAGAAATTTTTTGAAAACTGGTAATAGAAAGGAAGAATGTCTTTGATGGGCTCATCAGCAGACTTAATATAGCTGAGGGGAAAATCAGAGAGCTGGAAGACAGGCCAATAGAAACTTCCCAAATTGAAATTTTGCAAAAAAGGTCAGTCCAGGGGTGAAAGCAGAGACAGAATAGAGCATCCAAGGACCACGGGACAATATTAAAAATATAACATACATGTAACTGGAAGACCCAAAGGAAATAAATGAGATAATGAGGAAGAAAACATATTTGAGGTAATAATGGCTGACAATTTTTCTAAAATTACAACAGATACCAAACTACCGATTCGGGAATCTCAAAGAACACCAAGCAGAATAAATACTTTTAAAAGAAAAACAACAAGTGATTAACAGATGCAAACTATTATATATAGGATAGGTAAACAATAAGGTCATACTGCGTAGCACAGAGATCTATATTCAATAGTCTGTGATAAACCATAATGGAAAAGAATATAAAAAAGGATACACATATAACTGATTTCACTTTGCTGTATAGTAGAAATTAACACAACATTGTAAATCAACTATACTTCAGTAAAAAAAGTTTAAAAACAACAACAAAAACTACACCTAGGCATATCATACTCAAACTGTAGCAAACCACAGACAAAGAGAAAATCAATACATCAATACCCGTTTTAGGAACTTCCCTAGTGGTCCAGTGGTTAAGAATCTGCATGCCAATGTGAGGGACATGGGAACTAAGTTCCTGGTCTGGAAACTAAAATTCCACATCCCATGGAGCAACTAAGCCCATCCACCACAACTACTGAGCCTGCATGCTGCAACTACTGAAGCCCAAGCACCCTCTAGCCCGTGCTCTGCAACAAGAGAAACCACTGCAATGAGAAGCCTGCACACCGCAACTAGAAAAAGCTCGAACACAGCAACAAAGACCCATCGCAGCATAAATAAATGGTTAGAATAAATAGAAAACAGAGTTTGTCAGAGTGAATAAAAACACAAGACCCAACTGGATGCTGTGTATAAGAAACCCATGTTAAACATAAAGACTCTGATAGGTTGAAAGTAAAGAGATAAAAAAAGATATACCATGCTAATTACAGTTGAAAGAAAACTAGAGTATCAATACTCGTTTCAGACAAAGCAGACTTTAGAACAAGGGAAAACATCAGGGATAAAAAGGATGCATTACAATGAGATGCATAATTCAATTCAGTTCTCCAACAAGAGATCAAAATCGTAAATGGCTATGCACCTAACAGAGCATCAAAATATATGAGGCAAAACTGATAGAACTGGGAAAAGAGATGGGCAAATCCATTATTATAATTGGAGACATCCACATCCCCTATCAGTAACCAATAGAACAAGTAGGCAGAAAATCAACAAGGATGGTTCCCCTGAACAGCACTGCCCATCAGAATGGAATTAAACTAAAAATCGATAAAGGAAGATGGGTGAAATCCCCAAATATCTGGAAATTAAACAACATCATTCTAAACAACACATGGGTCAATGAAGAAATACCAGAATAATTTTTTTTAGTTTTTTTTAACTAAATGAAAATAAAAATACCACTTTTCAAAATTTCCATAGTGTAACAAAAGCAGCACTTATCAGAAATATATAGCATTAAATGTACACATCAGAAAAGAAGAAAGTAGAAAATCAATAACCTAGGCTTCTACCTCAGGAAACAAAATGAAGGGAAAATGATGCCTAAAACAAGCAAAGGAAATATCATAAAAATTAGAGCATAAATCAATTAAGTTGAAAACAAGAAGAAAAGAAAGAAAATCAATGAACCTGAAATCTATTTTATTGACCAGTTGCCCAGTAGCTCAGTTGTGTCTGATTCTTTGCAGCCCCAAGGACTGTAATCTGCCAGTCCCCTCTGTCCATGTAATTTTCTAGGCAAGAATACTGGAGTGGGTTGTCATTTCCTACTCCAGGAGATCTCCCCGACCCAAGGATCGAATCCATATTTCTGACGTCTCCTGCATTGGCAGATGGGGTCTTTACCACTGTGCCACTGTATTGACCAGACTAACTAAGGGATACAAGATACAAACTACCAGTACCAAAAAAGGAAGAGGAGTCATCAACACTGATCTCATAGAAAAGGATAACAATATAACATTAAATGGATGCTTTGATTACATAAAAGAGTACTACAAAGAACTCTGTGCCCCCAAATTTGATAATCTGGATAAAACAGAGTGATCCCTTAAAAGACATGTACTGGCAAAACTCACAAGAAGAGAAACAGACAAACAGAACAGCCATATGCATTTTTTAAATTTAATAAATAATTAATAACCTTCTTAAAAGAAATCAGCAGGCCCAGATGGTTTCTCTGCTGAACTGTACCAAATGCTTAAGGAAGAGATGATACAATTCTCTACAATCTATTTCAGAAATCAGAAGAGGAAGAACGTGTCCTAACTCGTTCTCTGAGGCCAGCATTCCCCTAATATCACAGCCTGGCCCATCACCACCTTAACAGTAAGGAGGCAACAGTGCCACTCAGACACCCCCACCAGCAGAAGAGGACCCGGTGGGTCTGAAAGGAGAGAGAAAAGGTGACAAGACATGCATGTCTGCTCTGCGTGCCTTGTTCTCTGGGAATGCCCAGAATTCATCTTTCTCATCAATACGTCAAAACAGAAAACAGTGAGAAACAAGTGCCGCTATCCTAGAGCTTTTGCTGCGGAAAGATGGAGGGAGGAGGCACCTTGCTGTCCCCCCTGCCCTCAACAGGCACATGAGCACAGACACTCAGATGCACTGGCACGTGGGACCTGGCAGCCAGTATGGTGACCCTACTGGTCCTACTCACCGAGAAGCTACAGGCCCCTGGGCCATCCGCAGGTCAGTCCTGGCCTCGCCGTGGGCTCTCCCCACGAGATGCAGAGATGATGGATCCTCTGGAGACT
>SJYV01017599.1:2245885-2288897 GCA_006410875.1 Neotragus pygmaeus | reverse complement strand
ATCCTGAAATCCCCTCCCACCTCCCTCCCCATCCCATCCCTCTGGGTCATCCCAGTGTACCAGCCCTGAGCACCTTGTCTCATGCATCGAACCTGGACTGGCGATCTGTTTCACATATGATAGTATACATGTTTCAATGCTATTCTCTCAAATCATCCCACCCTCGTCTTCTCCCACAGAGTCCAAAAGACTGTGCTATACATCTGTGTCTCTTTTGCTGTCTCGCATATAGGATTAGCGTTACCATCTTTCTAAATTCCATACTATGTGTCACTATAGTGTATTGGTGTTTTTCTTTCTGGCTTACCTCACTCTGTATAATAGGCTCCAGTTTCATCCACCTCANTTTGGTAATAAGGAGTTCATGATCTGAGCCACAGTCAGCTCCCTGTCTTGTTTTTGTTGACTGTATAGAGTTTCTCCATCTTTGGCTGCATAGAATATAATGAATCTGATTTTGGTGTTGAGCATAAATTGCTACAGTAGAAATCTGCACAGGTTCCGTTCCTATACTTGTTTGTTGTATTGTAACCAGGAGACATTCATCATTATTTCTGCTTAGAAAATAACAGAAGAGTTATTTAAGATATCAGAATAGTTTAAAAATAGAGTTAAACTTGATTATGTCATTGTTTTGTTTTCCATTAAACCGTATCTTTTCAAAGCCATGAGATAACTTAAAATAGGAGTAATGTAATCTTATCTTCTTCTGTTGAAAGAAAGAATAATTTGATAAGTAAGTTGAACCTTGAGCTAAAAATTTTTTTTAAATTATCCAGTACAGTGCTATCGAGTGATAAATAATTTACTTTGTGGTTGAATGTACTTTCTGCTACATTTTACTTCTTGAGAAATCAAGAAACTCACTTTTAATCATGCCTAACCCCTTTTTTGTTTTTTAATTCTGGAACAAAAGTACATTTTATTTATTTTAATTGAAGGCTAATTACAATATTGCCTTGTTTTTGCCATACATTGAAATGAATCAGTCATGGATGTACATGTGTTCCCCATCCTGAACCCCCCCTNTATAATTAGAATGTTGGGGCATTTAACATTGTCCCAGAGGTCTCTGAGATTGTCCTCATTTCTTTTAATTCTTTTTTGTTTTTTTCTTCTCTGCTTCATTTATTTCTACCATTCTATCTTCTACCTCACTTATCCTATCTTCTGCCTCCATTATTCTACTGTTGGTTCCTTCCAGAGTGTTTTTGATTTCATTTATTGCATTATTCATTATTGACTCATTTATTTCTTCTAGGTCCTTGTTATACATTTCCTGCATCTTCTCAATCCTTGTCTCCAGGCTGTTTATCTGTAGCTCCATTTTGTTTTCAAGATTTTGGATCATTTTCACTATCCTTATTCAGATTCTTTATCAGGTAGATTCCCTATCTCTTCCTCTTTTGTTTGGTTTGGTGGGTACTTATCCTGTTCCTTTACCTGCTGAGTATTTCTCTGCCTTTTCATCTTGTTTAGATTGCTGTGTTTGGGGTGGCCTTTCTGTATTCTGGCAATTTGTGGTTCTTCTTTATTGTGGAGTTTCCTCACTATGGGTGGGGTTGGACTAGTGGCTTGTCAAGGTTTCCTCATTAGGGAAGCTTGCATCAGTGTTCCGGCGGGTGGAGCTGGATTTCTTCTCCCTGGAATGCAAAGAAGTGTCCAGTAGTGAGTTTTGAAATGTCTCTGGGTTTGGTGTGACTTTGGGCAGCCTGTATGTTGAAGCTCAGGGCTATGTTCCTGCATTGCTGGAGAATTTGCCTGTTATGTCTTGCTCTGGAACTTGTTGGCTCTTGGGTGGTGCTTGCTTTCAGTGTAGGTATGGAGGATTTTGGATGAGCTCTTATCAATTAATGTTCCCTGGAGTCAGGAGTTCTCTGGTGTTCTCAGGTTTTGGACTTACGCCTCCTGCCTCTAGTTTTCAGTCTTATTCAAAACTTCACCATCTATACAGCACCAATGATGAAACATCTAGATTAATGATGAAAAGCTTCCCAGAGTGAGGGNGCTCTGTTCTATTCCCTTGGTCTATGTCTGTGCCAGTAACACTGTTTTGAGTTTTGATTACTGTAACTTTGTAGTAAGTTTTGAAATCAGGATTGTTCTTCCTTTAAAAAATTGTTTTGGCTATACAAGGTTACTTGAGATTCCATAGAAATTTTCAGTTCAGTTCAGTTTAGTCACTCAGTTATGACTCTTTGTGACCCCATGGGCTGCAGCACGCCAGGCCTCCCTGTCCATCACCAACTCCCAGAGTCCACCCAGACCCATGTCCATTGAGTCAGTGATGCCATCCAACCATCTCATCCTCTGACATCCACTTTTCCTCCTGCCTTCAATCTTTTCCAGCATCAGGGTCTTTTCCAATGAATCAGTTTTTTGCATCAGGTGGCCAAGTTATTGGAGTTTCAGCTTCAGCATCCAGCCCTTACAATGAATATTCAGGATTAATTTCCTTTAGGATGGACTGATTGGATCTCCTTGCTGTCCAATGGACTCTCAAAGTCTTCTCCAACAAAACAGTTCAAAAGCATCAATTCTTTGGCGCTCAACTTTCTTCATAGTCCAACTCTCACATTCATACATGACTACTGGAAAAACCATAGCCTTGACTAGACAGACCTTTGTTAGCAAAGTAATGTCTCTGCTTTTTAATATGCTGTCTAGATTGCTCATAGCTTTTCTTTCAAGGAGCAAGCATCTTTTAATTTCATGACTGCCATCACCATCTGCAGTGATTTTGGAGCCCCAAAAAATAAATCTGTCACTATTTCCCCATCTATTTCCCATGTTGATACCATGATCTTAGTTTTTGAANGCTCATAGCTTTTCTTTCAAGGAGCAAGCATCTTTTAATTTCATGACTGCCATCACCATCTGCAGTGATTTTGGAGCCCCAAAAAATAAATCTGTCACTATTTCCCCATCTATTTCCCATGTTGATACCATGATCTTAGTTTTTGAATGTTGAGTTTTAAAACAACTTTTTCACTCTCCCCTTTCACTTTCATCAAGAGGCTCTTTAGTTCTTCTTCACTTTCTGCCATANTTCTTCTATGCTGGTCTCTTCAGTGTCTAATTTATGCCCTGACACAAGGGGGCAGAGGTGGTCACTTATTTAGGCTCACTTGTTCAGTCATGCTGTGGGGAAGGAGAAACACTGCAAACAAATATCACTGGCATGTGTGGGCAGTGCTTGCAGTGCCTGGGCCACGCTGGGTGTCTCGCTCATGGCACATGTGCTTTCCCAGTCTACACTTCTCAGCCTCTAGGTTGCTCTGCCGGGAACTGTCTGAGGTGGGCCGTGGGTTGCATGCACTTCCCAGGTCGAAGCTGCTCAGGTTCAGGTTCTCGGGTACTCCACAAAGGCGCAGACTCAGTTGGGTCTGTGTTTTGTGCCCCTCCCAGGTCCGAGCAGCTCAAGTGACCAGGTGCTTGGCGAGCGCAGTCTCCCCAGGTGGGAGACTGGTCCCAGCAGCTTGGTTTCCTGGGTGGCAGCGGGTGTGCCCGTCTCAGGTGTGCCGTGTTGTTCTTCTGGAGAGCTGATCTCTGGCTGCGACCCTCCTGGCAGATGTCAACCGCCCAGAATCCCGGTAAGTCTTTGTTAGCAACTGGGAGCCTGCTTGCAGTTTGGTAGAGGATGCCATCTCTGGGGCTGAGATTGCCCCTTTCCGGCTCTGGCTGTCCCCACCTGCCTCCCTGTCTCCAGCGGGGATGGGCTGGTCTGCAGCCAGCTAGCTCTCCTCTGGTATTCGCTCAGTCCTTTGTTCTGTGAGCGGCNCTGCTTGCAGTTTGGTAGAGGATGCCATCTCTGGGGCTGAGATTGCCCCTTTCCGGCTCTGGCTGTCCCCACCTGCCTCCCTGTCTCCAGCGGGGATGGGCTGGTCTGCAGCCAGCTAGCTCTCCTCTGGTATTCGCTCAGTCCTTTGTTCTGTGAGCGGCCTGGCAGTGCCTTAGGCTGGGGTTTTTCACAGGATATTTCTCTCTCTCTCTCTTTCTCCCTCTCTCTCTGGCTATCCCACAGTTTGGTTTGCTATCTGACGTCAGTTCCCTCAGATTGCCCTCAGAGCTTTCAGGCCCTGTCCTTACTCTAAACAATGCAGCCCACGCCTCCCTGTCCAGCCCCCACACTGGGAGTTGCCCTTAGGCACGTAATCTGTGGGTTTTATTTATTTTTCCTCCCAGTTATGTTGCCCTCTGAGTTTCCAAAACTCCCCACAGACACGCCAGTGAGAGTGTTTCCTGGTGTTTGGAAACTTCTCTTTTAAGACTCCCTTTCCAGGACGGATCTTCTTCCCTACCTCTTTTGTCTCTCTTTTTATCTTTCATATTTTGTCCAACCTCCTTTCAAAGACAATGGGCTGCCTTTCTGGGCGTCTGATGTCCTCTGCCAGCATTCAGAAGTTGTTTTGTGGAATTTTCTCAGCGTTCAAATTTTCTTTCGATGAATTTGTGGGGGAGAAAGTGGTCTCCCCATCCTATTCCTCCGCCATCTTAGGACCACCCCTGTATTACACATTTTACTGTGTCTTATACTTTTGATTTTGGGGGAAAACCTCTAGTGGGTAAAAAATCAGAATATCAGAATGTGAAATAATTGTTATCATCTAGAGGAGAGGTCAATGGCACCCCACTCCAGTACTCTTGCCTGGAGAATCCCANTTAGGACCACCCCTGTATTACACATTTTACTGTGTCTTATACTTTTGATTTTGGGGGAAAACCTCTAGTGGGTAAAAAATCAGAATATCAGAATGTGAAATAATTGTTATCATCTAGAGGAGAGGTCAATGGCACCCCACTCCAGTACTCTTGCCTGGAGAATCCCACGGACAGAGGAGCCTGGGGGGCTGCAGTCCATGGGGTCGCGAAGGGTAGGACACGACTGAGTGACTTCACTTTCACTTTTCACTTTCATGTATTGGAGAAGGAAATGGCAACCCACTCCAATGTTCTTGCCTGGAGAATCCCAGGGACGGCGGAGCCTGGTGGGCTATGGGGTCTATGGGGTCGCACAGAGTCGGACACGACTGAAGTGACTTAGCAGCAGCAGAGGGCTCCAGCTGGGCCTAAACTGAATTTAAGAGTCTGGGTGGTTGCAGTGAACCAGGAAATTGATAGCCTGAAATAGGCAGAAACTGGTTTGCATTAGGACTGCAATTGTGTGGAATAGGGGACCTTTGACTATCCTGATCCTCATCTGTGGGCCATGAGTGATTAAGAAGAAGCTGAAGAAGCTCTTTCCATAGGCAGGTACAAGTAGTGCTGCTTGTGGTCTAAGTGGTCAAGTGAGAAAACGTGGAGAAGGATCTTCTCTGCAGACATGGTATGCTTCTGGTGCACTGAAGCCGAAGCAGGAAGCTGTGTCATCTGGGCTCGTTGATGGCATTGTAGTCTCAGTACCTCGGGGGTTCTCGGAGAGCACAGCCAACCTGTTCTCACTGAGGTATCACAGAGACGCAGGCAGGGGCGAGGTGTAGTCCCCAAGTTGATCTTCCTGGGCAGCAGACATCGAAAAAGGTCTGGATTAAGATGAAAGAAGCACAAGACACATCCCTAGTGATACCCAGAAATTACTGTATTTGCTACGTGTAGAAATAGGTTTTTTAAATGTATTGCTGTTTTTGTATGATTTGTACTCCCAAACTTGTGAAGTCTAGTGATGTTGAGGTTATATTAAGAGGGATATTTTTCTTATAATACATTAAATCAAATAAATAGTTTAATAGAAAGTTAAAGGGAAAAATAAGCTACCTTTTACCTGTGCCCATTTATCACACAACCCTGTGAATAGTTCTTACTACAGGCATACCTCAGAGATGCTGCAGGATCGGTTCCAGACCACCCCAAGAAAGTGAATATCACAGTCAAATGAGTCATAATTTTTTTGGCTTCCCAGTGCATGTAAAACTTATGTTTATACTGTACTGTGGTCTATTACATGTGCAATAGCATCATATGTAAAAAACAATGTACACACCTCAATTAAAATATAATGCTGTTGGGACAGGGTGACACAGCCCTTGCCACAAACGTTCAATTTGTAAAAGACATGATATCTGCAAAGTGCAATAAAGTGAAGCACAGTGAAATGAGGCATGCCCATATTTTCATTTTATGATGAGAAACAGGCTTGCAGAGGTTCAATGACACACTCAGTGTCTCTCACCTAGAAGGAGCAAAGCTAGACCTGCCTGACTACAAATATGTCCACTTCCACACTCTCAGCTTTCTAAAAACTACCAAAAGGAACAAACTCTATTCTAGGTTGTCAGCTTCCTCATGTATGACTTTGATATAGGTAAAAAACCGTCTAAGTTTAAAATCAAGGGCCACTTGTATCATCTGTAAGACTGCTTTCCAGGTCCTCCTCTCAGACGTTTCTCTCAGGCTTCATGTGAAAAAGCTGGAATGAGGCAGGACAGAAGTGAAACCTCTGGCCCTGCCTGTGAAACTCTTTTATTTCTCACTGGGGATATGTCTGGATGCAGTTACATTTTCTTTGACAAAATATTGACCTAGTTGTTAAGAAGACAAGTCCAGAGTGTATTTAAGTTTTTTGAGGCTTTCTATATGTTGCTTGGAAGGAATCCCCTCATCTGCCCACGAGACAACGCTTGTAAGGCAGAGGTTTGGATTCACCATTCTCCATTTGGTTGGTCTTTCCTCCGTTAGTGATTGGAGTTCTGCCAATCCATGCCATGCCAATTCACTCCATGCCATGTAACGACATCTTAAGAAGGTCCCCTACAGGTCAACAGTAAAGCACAGTTTTAGACTGCCCTGTAAATTTCCTAAGAAAATTATGGGGTGGAGACCCTAGTCTGTTTGTTTTCTTCTATTCTCACATCTAATTGTATTGTTCAGACTTCCTAGAAAACATACACAAGTTGACATCTTGTCAGAAAGAGCAGAGAAAATATAGAGATGATAATTTTATAGTGTACATGAAAAGGATTTTTTAAAAACTAGAACCAATAAATGTAAAAGAGATGTTACATTTCAGCTCAGGGTTTTAGGAGAAACTAGATAGCAATTGGAACATAATATGTGTATGTATGCTTTAAGTTGTACATGGAAACGACCTCTCTCTGTCCTGCATTTAGTTGCTTAACTTACTTTCAGCGTTTTTTATGTGCTTGGAGGATTTAGATGCTATTGGCTGGAACATGATGCTGGTTAATCCAGGGCAGAAATTCAATCTAATTTTGTTTATAATCCAAATAGTTTTAATACTATACCCTCTAAAACTAAGCTGAAAGAAAACATGTATATTTACTGCTATATCGCTAATACCTAATCATTTTTAGCACATTTGCATTTTGCTGATAATGTACAATATCTGGTCAAAAGATTAGAAAAAAGGAAAAGCAATCATACGTGGTAAAATCTCTGCCTTTTGGTAGCCATGGGACCCTGGACAAGTCCCCTAAACCCTCTAACCCTCATTTCTTCATTTATAAATGGAGATAATAAATCCTACTTTATAGGTTAATGTGATGATTAAGGGAAATGATGTACTGAAAGCATTTAGCACAATGTCTAGAGCTCCAAACATCATAAAAATAGCCACAATTTATTGAATTCTTACTTTGTACTAAGCACTGTGCTAAGCATTTTTCAAGCACTATTGAACCTCACTGTAACCTTGTATATGATAGATATTATATTATCCCCTATTATAGATCAGGAAACTGATGTTCAGGGGGTTAATGAAACTTGCTTAAGGTCACATGGTATATTTCTTAAGATTATTTTACTTGCAAGAACAGAAAAACCAACTCAACCTCAATCAAGAAAATTTATTGTCTCAGCCAGCAAGCCCAGAAGTGCACTAGCTCTGGACACAATTCAGTCCAGAGGATCATGATATCAGCAGAGCAATGGCTCTTTGTGATTTTTCTCAGCTCTGGCTTCTCTCTCCTCTGATGATAATCAAGATGGCTGTTGGCAGCCGCCAGGTTTACTTCACATCTAGGTGGGAAGAGTGACTCACTTTGCAACTTTTGAAACAAAGCCTTCATTTCTAAGTGCAGCCTCTAAAGATCATCCCAGAAGCAGTCACTGTCACCATGGTAGAGGATGGGATTGACCTGACTGGCAGGATCCAAGGATGGGTACAGTCAACAGCACCCAAACAGAGCTCTGTGATATGATGGGGGAGGGGGGGGACAGGCAACCGCAGGGTCTATTGAGTGATGAATAAAGAAAGCTGTTACCTTTGCCTCTTTGAGCAAGTAAGGAAGATTGAAGATTGGTCTGAAATGATATTTAATCTGGACAAAAACACTGTAGCAAAATTTTATGTTGGTATGATAGTGGATTTGTGTTGAAATGTTTGCTTTATCATTTATCTTGTTTTGTGTGTGTGTGCCTGACCTGAATTATATCCTCAAAATCAACCTATGAGATTGGAAGGACAAGTGAGTTTTGCTCATAGGGGATAAAACTAAAGCTTGAAGGAGTTAGGCAAGTTATCCAAGTGAATGGCTGAACTGAGATCAGAAAGAAAAGATTCGTTGATTTATAATCCTGTGCTCATTCAACAGTAACACCACACTGTAACTCCACTCTCTTTGGAGAGGCAGGCCTTACCTCCATTTTTTATCTCAAAACTGAAGCTCAAAGATACTAAGCAACTGTGTGCCCAGCACTGCTCAGCAAGTAATGGCAGAACTGAGATTCAAGCCTTCATCTTCTGATTCCAGAGTCTGAGTTCCTCATCCATTTACTGTTTCAGCTGGCAAATCTCATAAAAGAAGTGGAAACTCACAGGGTTCCTTTCCTTTCACTCCTCACTTGTGAACAGCAGGGCTAATACCTTCTCTTCCCTTTCTTAAAAGCACTCATTTTAATGCTCTATGGCATGTGGTAAAAATATCTATTTTAAGCATATTCATATACATGAAGATAAAATTCCTGGTAATTGTTCTATTATATAACATTTTTTAAAAATTGAAATACACATGATTTACAATGCTGTGTTAATTCTGCCGTACAGCAAAGAGACTCAGTTATATATATATGTATACACACACACACATATATATACGCACACAAATTCTTTTTTATATCATCACCATTATGGTTTATCTCAGGATATTGAATATAATCCACGTGCTGTACAATAGGACCTTGTTTATCCATCCTAAGTGTAGTAGTTTGCATCTCTCAACCCCAAGTTCCCAGTCCATCCCTCCCCCATCTCCCTCCTCCTTGGCAGCCAAAAGTCTGCTCTTTGTGTCTGTGAATCTGTTTCTCTTCCATAGATTGTTCATTTGTGTCATATTTTAGGTTCCATATATAAGTGATATCATATGGTATTTGTCTTTTTCTGATTTACTTCACTTAGAATGATAATCTCATTGCATCCGTGTTGCTGCAAATGGCATTATTTTGTTCTTTTTTTATGGCTGAGTAGTAGTTATTGTATTTGTGTACCATATCTTCTTTATCCATTTGTCTGTCAATGAACATGTAGGTTGTTTCCATATCTTTGATATTGTGAATAGTGTCACTGCGAACATTGGGTTGTATGTATCTTTTCAAATTAGAGTTTTGTCTGGATATATGCCCAGTTGAGGGATTGCTGGATCATGTGGTAATTCTATTTTTAGTTTTCTGAGGAACCTCTCTACTGTTTTCCATAATGGCTGCACAAACTTAAATTCCCACCAACAGTGTAGGAGGGTTCCCTCTTCTCTACACCCTCTCCAGCATTTGTATAATGTATTTTTATTGAAACCTAGAGAATTCCTTAATCTGTGGTAAAAAAAATATAGATCTATATCTATATCTCATTTCACTGTGGGAAGAAAGCACTATCAGTGCATCCCCCCTTTACTCCTTGGCCCCCTAATTTCCATCAGAAAACCACTAGCCCTCCAAAGTAGGCCAGTGGCTCTAGCTTTTATATCACTAAGAATTCTTTTTACATGATCTGGCTCTGTGTGCCTGGATGTTTGCACCAAGTTCTCTCTGTCTTGAAGGGTTGGAATGTCTCAACCCATGACCAGGGTCTCTTGCTGCACTGGCTGCTTAGGAGCTGAGATAGTTGGCTGAGGGGCGTAAGTCACAGTGTGGTTCTGCTTCCAGGTCTCAGAGTTTCTGTGATGTCATCAATGACCAATCAGGACTGCTGATCATCATGTGATCTCTGGTGTTACCAAATTCCAGCCAAAAGAAAGATTTGTGATTTTAATTTGTCTGTGTGGCCTAATTATATGAGAGAAAATATAAAATTTTTAGTTAGGTTCTTTGAAAGATTCCAATAACATCTTTACAGGCCACAAGGGGCCTGGGACCTCTTCCCAGGAGGTATGGGTTTACAGTCAGATTCACTTTTTTTTCTCTAGAAGATGAAAGAAAGTAAAATTAACATGTATCATTGTTGGCCAGTATATTAAATTATAGCCATTTTCTGTATGTTAGGGATGATGGACAGTCTACTGAAGGTAGACAGGTCTGTTGTTCTATATATAAGGATATATTTTTTAAGTATCATTTTTGCAGAAAAGCAAGTTGAATTTAATTTTTTCCACAGCTGTTCCCCTCTGATGTTAGAATACCTTGAGAAAAATCAAGAACATGACTAATCTTATTTTTTCTTGGGAAAATAGGATGATCACATTTTCCCTACCTACTTCCCACAGTTATTATGGGTTTTAAATATAGTTATGTGTCTCTGCTTTGTACATTATCCAAAATGCTGCATGCAGTTTGGGGCTGGCTTCTTATCATTTTGTATTTAAAACACCTATAATTTATTTTTGTGTTCTAAGATATACAACCAAATTTATGCCATTAATTTTATTAAAAACTGCTTCATTTCTCTTAAAAAAAAAAAAAACACACAATGCTGCATGCAGGCTGACTCTAGCATCATCTTAGTCTGGGTGATAAGGTTATTATTTAGGAGAGGTCATTTCCAAAAGGATGACCATTGCCTAATGTGATACAGCCCAGAACTGATGATGATCTGTTCTTACCCAAGGGTGAGAAAAAGGGAAACCTATCTGTAGCAGGTTTAGTTTTAGTCTGCTTTATTAGCCTATAGATGTGTGTGTTTAACCTGCTACTGTGCTAAGTCATGTCTGGCTCTTTACGACCCCATGGACTGTAGCCCTCCAGGTTCCTCTGTCCATGGGATTTCCTAGGCAAGAATAGTGGCGTGGGCAGTCATTCACTTCTCCAGGGGATCTTCCCGACCCAGGGACCGAACCCAGGTCTCCTGCATTACAGGTGGATTCTTTACCACTGAGCCACCTGGGAAGCCCCATCACAGTTTTAACCCAGTCATTAATCCATACTGCAGTGGTTTCTCCCTCCCCGCTCTCTCTGTCCACTTCCTTACATGAGTTTCTGAGAGCAAGGCCAGATAAACCACCTCAGGCCTACCTACTTTACCCTGGTGACTGCTTCGGCCTTATTTTGGGGGAGACCCAAACTGGGAAGTTAGTTATCAAACACTATTATTATTTATTATTGAATGCCCATAATGACTCCACTTAGCAGATGACAAAACTAAAGTTCAGAGAGTAGGAATCGGCCCATGGTTACACAGCAGTGCATAGTTTAAATAACCCTTGCCTCTCAGGGTTGTTATGAGGAGGTAATGAGTCAACACTTAAATATAAATGGGCTTCATAAACTGTAGTACTGGGCATGAGTGGCTTATTGTCCCTTCATAAGGCCACCTCTTCTAATGGTGACACAAAAGTGATCATCTGATGCTCAGAGTAGCCATAAACATGCCCACATACAATAAGTAAACATCCCTTGTTCAGGCCCATCATCAGTCTCCAGGGCAGCCCGGAGCTGAAACCTATTATCTCTGATTCATATGCTCTGGATCTGGAGTGACCCTAATAACCAGCCATGCAGTGGGAATTTTGACTTGGAAATCACAGTCCAGACGTAAAGTGGTTTTTACACACACGTGACAGCCCGTCCGGAAACAGAAGTTTATTTAACAGCCAGAGCAGATGGCAGAGTCACACTCAGAGGCCTTGTCCAATACAAGGAATCTGTCAGGAGTCGAAATACGAAACACAGGCTGGGAAGGCAAACCAGTTTTGGGGAAGCCCACTCAGAAGTGCTCCAGCTTACTCTGCAGGGGACATTCGGGTTGGGTTGTTTTAGAAAGTGGTCACTGGGGCTTCCCTGATGGCTCAGATGGTAAAGAATCTGCATGCAATGCAGGAGACCCGAGTTCAATCCCTGGGTTGGGAAGATCCCCTGGAGTGGAGGGCATGGCAGCCCACTCCAGTATTCTTGCCTGGAGAATTCCACAGACAATGGAGCCTGGTAGGCTATGGGGTCGTAAAGAGTCAGACACGACTGAGTGACTAACACTTTCACTTCAGACTTCTCAGTTCACTTCAGGGCTCAGCAAGATCCAGTCACTGACAGTGAGACCAGTAAGCAGAACAATAATAAGAGCCACCATTAGTAAGTGGGTGAATAATTAACTGCCTCTTACAAGCGAGGACCCAAAAGCACTTGACATCCAGGGGCTGACTTGATCCCTGCAGCCATTCTGTGAGGTGGATATGATCATCTCACTTTATAGATGAATGCAGGAATCAGAGCCTAGAGAGCATGGGTGTCTTGACCCAGAGTCACAGTTTGGACTATCCCCATCCTCCAAGCTCATGGGCCCCAGATTTAATGCCATCTGAAGGCATTTGATGAGAGTGGGTTAGCTGTTTGACTGACTGGCTTATGATGCACAAAAATACAGTGAGATGTATTGGAAAAGACCCTGATGCTGGGAATGATTGAAGGCAGGAGGAGAAGGGGATGACAGAGGATGAGGTGATTGGAGGGCATCACTGACTCAATGGACATGAGTTTGAGGAAGCTCCTGGATTTGGTGATGGACAGGGAAGCCTGGCATGCTGCAGTCCATGGGGTCACAAGAGTTGGACATGACTGAGCAACTGAACTGAACTGGCAGTGTGATGTGGAGAAATGTCTTTTGAATCAGACAGACCTAAGAAAATTCCTTCACTTTACCAGGACTGATTTCACTCCCACCAAATATATGGTGATACCTGCTTCACAGAGCAGCCAGGAGAAGGCAGTGGATTTATGGGCAGAGGTGCCTGGCACATGGTAACTAATCACTTCTTGTTCTTTCTCTTTCCCCCTCAAACATATGCCTTATAGTCCACTTACTTCCAAAGATGATTTGCAAAGGAAAGTTTGGAACCAAAATCTGACTCTTCTTATCAGGCCTCAGATGATTTAAGAGATTCTTTTGTAAGGCAGAGAATATAAAGAGATAAATACAAGAAAGGTTTTTCAACAAAGTCTTTTGTTGTTTACTCAAGACAGCATTAAGTAATATTCAGGAAATACCTGTCCTGGTTTCTCTATCCTCTGTTGATGAGTCTCTGAATTGTTTCAAAGATGACAGCAGAACTGGAAATCCTGCCTTCCCCCCAGCCCCACTGCCGTATGAGGGGCAGATAGAGGTCCCATGGTCAAGTTCAATGACCACAACTGGTCACTGACTCTATCCCTTAAAGGGAGCTGCCTGTCCCTGTTTTCACTCAAGATATTGATAAGATGTTAATCCAGGCTAAATTCCTAAGTGAGACTTATGAGTAAGACAAAACAAAAAACTTAAAGTTTTTGTAGGGTCAAATATACCAAGAACAGGAGGGGCCTGCTTATGAGAGAAGATGGTATGGTGAAGACAGATGACACAGAAAGAACGATTTTACTTCTAATAGGACCAAGGCTAGCAGTCACACAAGTTGTATACTGCACAACTCCAGAGGGCGCCATCTGCCCAGANAGGGGCCTGCTTATGAGAGAAGATGGTATGGTGAAGACAGATGACACAGAAAGAACGATTTTACTTCTAATAGGACCAAGGCTAGCAGTCACACAAGTTGTATACTGCACAACTCCAGAGGGCGCCATCTGCCCAGACTACAATGTGAACAACTCCCAGTAGAGTAATGCAACAAGGCAGTCCTACCTTTAATGCTTTTATCTTTTCTGTCAAGAAGAATGATCCTCAAGGTAGAACATAATTACAAGGTAGAACTGAAGTTCTAGGTGGAAGAAGAGATTGTCAGAGGGAAACTGGATACCTTTATTAATGTTTGTCATCATAATAGGCAATAGTAAGAGTTAACACTTAAGGAGTAAAACATGTCAGAAATTACTAAGCACTGTGTGCATAGTATCCCATTTTACCCTCAAGTGCAATATTGTTGCTGTTCAGCCAACAGCTAGCAAAGCTTCATTTTGTTTAAATGGCAATTGCCTGGCCCAAGGAGATTAAACATGGTTGTCTAAGTCAATCATGGCAGTATTATTTCCCTAAGCTAGTGATTGGTCTAGAAGTAGACCATGTGACCAGATCCAACCAATGAGAAATAGAGACAAGTCTAATATTTTCCAGGATGGCAAACATTTTCCACCCTGATAAGAGAGAGGCCATAAAAAAGTCTGTTTGTTTATTTTATTTTACATTTTCAATGGAAATATAGTTGATTTACAATGTTATGTTATTTTTTGCTATACAGCAAAGTGATTCAGTTATACATTCTGATATACACGCACTCATATGTATATTCTTTCCATTATGGTTTATCTCAGGATATTGAATATAGTTCCCTGTGCTATACAGTAGACCCTTATTGTTTATCTACTTTATTTTTAAACCTGTGTCTTATATCCCTGCCTTGCAAGTTTTCTGTTAAGATATGATACTTGTTGCTGCTGTGGCCTTTTAATGAACTTGAGGGCGGGCCAAGAGAATCATGAAGATATCACCCTGAAGCCCAACATCACTGTGTTGCTGAACAAGTGCCAGTGCTGCCTCCCTTGAAATTTTTTATGAAATGAAAAGTTAAGTGTATTGTTTATGCCACTGTTAGTTAAGTATTCTCTTGTTCAGTTGCTCAGTTGTGTCCAACTCGTTGCAATATGGACTGCAGCGTGCCAGGCTTCCCTGTCCTTCACCATCTGCTGTCCCTGTCCTTCACCATCTCCCAGAGATTGCTCAAACTCATGTCCATTGAGTCAGTGTTGCCATTCAGCCATCTCGTCCTCTGTCATCTCCTTCTCCTCCTGCCTTCAGTCTTTCCCAGCATCAGGATCTTTTCCAATGAGTTGGCTCTTCATATCAGGTGGCCATTCTCACACCTGCACCCAAAAGAAATCCTATTGATAAAATATTATTGGTTGCATTTTGCAAATTAGTTAACTTTCCCAGTTCACCTAGCTAGTAAATGGGAAGTCCATACTTCAAGGCAGGTCTGCCTGAGCTTTTCACTGATGCTCTTCTGCCTGCAGCGAAGTCTAAGGTCCAGGGGAGTTACCTTCCTAGGGCACAAATAAGAAGAGCTCTCTTATGGACAGCTCTGGCAGGGAGGGAGCTGTTGGTTACTGGAAATATTCAGGCAAAGTCTTGTCAGACTACCATTTGTAAGGTTTGTTGGAGAGGAAAGTCTGGCTCTGAGTAGGCAGAAGTGAGGAAGTGGGACTGCAAGTGAGAGACAATGTTCTATGTGTATGTTCTGGAGTAGAACCAACTGGATCCAAAGACTAGGTAAAAATAAGTTGCAGCCTTGGCTAACTGGGCTTTCACTCCGAGCCAGTGTCTTAGGCATCTGTGCTCCAGGAATGGGCATCATGGCTCTGCTCCTGGACCACCAAGGGCAGTGGTGCGGTGACTGGTCAAGGTCAGGTCTGAGGCTACATCAGGGCCCTGAAAGTGAAAGTGTGCTCAGTCGTGTCCAACTCTTTGCGACCCCAAGGATTGTAGCCTACGAGGCTCCTCCCTCCATGGGATTTTCCAGGCAATAGTACTGGAGTAGATTGCCATTTCCTTCTCCAGGGGATCTTCCCAACCCAGGGATCAAACCCAGGTCTCCCACATTGTAGACAGATGCTTTACCACCTGAGCCACCAGAGAAGTACGTCAGGGTCCTAGTTCTTCCATTTCTTACTTGCGAGCCTCAGCTTCCCCTTTTATCGAATGGGAAGAATGGATTTGGTACACTTCACAGGGGCACTGTGAGGATTCCATGAGAGGACTGCATATGCCCACAAACATTTACTGAAGACCTACTATGTCACCCTGCTTATTTAACTTATATGCAGAGTATATCATGCAAAATGCCAGGCTGGATGAAGCACAAGCTGGAATCAAGATTGCTGGGAGAAATATCAATAACCTCAGATACACAGATGACACCACCCTCATGGCAGAAAGTGAAGAACTAAAGAGCCTCTTGATGAAAGTGAAAGAAGAGAGTGAAAAAGCTGGTTTAAAACTCAACATTCAGAAAACGAAGATCATGGCATCTGGCTCATCACTTCATGGCAAATAGATGGGGAAACAATGGAAACTGTGACAGACTTTAATATTTTTGGACTCCAAAATCACTACAGATAGTGATTACAACTGTGAAATTAAAAGATGTTTGCTCTCTGGAAGAAAAGCTATGTCCAATCTAGATAGCATATTAAAAAGCAAAGACATTACTTTGCTGACAAATGTCCATCTAGTCAAAGCTATCGTTTTTCCAATAATCATGTATGGATGTGAGAGTTGGACTATAAAGAAAGCCGAGCATTGAAGAATTGATGCTTTTGACCTGTGGTGTTGGAGAAGACTCTTGAGAGTCCCTTGGACTGTAAGGAGATCCAACCAGTCAATCCTAAAGGAAATCAGTCTTAAATGTTCATTGGAAAGACTGATGCTGAAGCTAAAGCTCCAGTACTTTGGCCACTTGATGTGAAGAACTGATTCATTGAAAAGACCCTGATGCTGGGAAGGATTGAAGGCAGGAGGAGAAGGGGATGACAGAGGATGAGATGGTTGGATGGCATGACCAACTCAATGGACATGAGTTTGAGCAAACTTTGAGAGTTGGTGATGGAGAGGGAAGCCTGCTGTGCTACAGTCCATGGGATTACAAAGAGTTGGACACGACTGAGCGACTGAACTGAACTGAACTATATGCCTAGCCTTCTGCTGAACCCTGATGTCTGTGTCAGCCATGAAGAGTTCCCCAAATTTAAAATGTTAACTATTATTCATTATTTTTTAAAAATTGTCCAACTCCTCTCTCCTTCCTGCCCCACCAAGGGAATAAAAAAAGGACCCCATTTATCTATTTTGAAGTAAATTGAGCTCTTATCCAGGAAAGTAGAAGAAATGGCTCCAGCAGAGTTTCCAGGAAGACAAATCCCCCAGTGGACTCTCTCTGCCATTGCTCAATAATGGTGTTTGCTATAAATCAGAGAGCTTCTTTATCAAGTGCCTTGGAAGCGCTTGGGACTGATTTAGCCCTAGTGTNGAGCTCTTATCCAGGAAAGTAGAAGAAATGGCTCCAGCAGAGTTTCCAGGAAGACAAATCCCCCAGTGGACTCTCTCTGCCATTGCTCAATAATGGTGTTTGCTATAAATCAGAGAGCTTCTTTATCAAGTGCCTTGGAAGCGCTTGGGACTGATTTAGCCCTAGTGTGAGATTAATTACAAATGCTGCATTAGAAAGAGTGATGGGTGTGAATAAGAAGGGTCAATGGAGATCATTTCGATTCACCCTGATTGCTATAGCTGGAGTTTGCAGAACTAGGGCTCTAAGTTTTAGCAGTTCTGTTTGAGAAAAATTTTTCCATCCAAGAATGTTGGATGAGGAACCTAATTGCCTAATGTTTTTTAAATCACCTACTATGTGTGCCAGGTACTATGTTTACATCACCTCTTTTAATCTTCGTAACAGCTCCATGAAATAGGTCTGGTTACCCTCATTTTTGAGACCTAGAGCAAGGTACAAAGGTCTTTGCACAAGTGACCAAGTGGCAGAGAAGAGAATAAAAACAGGTCAGGTCTGTATGACTCCAAAATCTTACCTTGAAGCCTCTTGTCTATAGATCCCTGGCAGTAGAGCTCTATGTGGTCACCCAGACAAAAATGACTTCCTGCATCTGCTGGCCCCAGTGATGATATCTGAAACAGTCCTCTAGGGACCCAGCTTTCATGGCACTGTTCTGTGATGACCTTCTCAAACATCTCAATTTTTTTCTAAGATAGAGAATGAATGAATGAATAAGTAGGAATCTGCTTGTTCTCTGCTCATGCACAGTATGGCAGCCACAGAGGTTGTGGACCCACTCAGCACCCCATTCCAGAGAACCTGCTGTATGGAGCTTAGCTGACTGATGCCCCAGCTGCCACACCTTCAGATCCACTGTGACATTTCATCTGGATGGCTTCCAGCCAGTGACTGGACACAGCAGCAGCGCTAGAGCTGGACTGGGCCATTCCGGCCTCACAGTGGGTACCTATAATGGACAACCTTTGCTCGAGGACTCCCTGTTGGCCTAGCTGAGACTTGCTTAGAGCCACGCTAGTCAGAAATCTTCCTGACTCAGTTCTCCTTCCTTCCCACTCTCATTTCCTGGGTCAGACCTGCACTGTGGTCTGAAGGCTCTCCCTGCCTACTCCTCCTCCCCTACCCACATCACTCACCTGTGTCTCTCCAATTCATCTCTTGTACATCTGATTCCATCTTGGTGTCTGCTTCTTGGAAGTCTCTAGTAGACAGACAGAGTGATTCTATTTCCCCAATCCAAATGTTTATCACCAGGAAAACAGATCAGTACTGTGATATTGACATCCAATGGAATGCTACAGAGCAGTGAAAATGAATGATTTAGAGATAAAGGCCTCAACGTGGATACATCTCAAAATACTTTGACAGTACAGTATTGAGCAAAAACAACCAAAAAAGTTGCAGAGTGATACATACAGGATGTGACATTTATATAAAGTTTTAAAACACGAAGAACCAAACAATACATCATTTGTAGATATGTGCATACATAATAAAAGTCTAAGAACTCTCTAGGGAGTGATTAAGCACAAACTTCCAGATTGAAGTTGCCCCTGGGGAGAGAAAGAAAGACGAATGCAGTTAGGTTTTCTGTTTTAAGCTGAGTGGTTGGTAGATGGTTGCTCTTTGTACCTGTGCCTAAAGTATTCCATGATAAAAGTAACCCATATGAAATCATACTCCACAGATTACCTTTTTTGAAAATATATTAAATGACTTGAAATCGGCTCTGCTTCAGAAAATCTTGGGTCTTTGTTATCACATGTCAGCAGTTGAGTCTTAGCCTATTGTGGCTTTTCCTGCCCTGAGTAGCATTTCTTTATTTTCATGCTTGTTTCTACTCTCTTTCTCTCCCAGACCCTCATTGAACCATGAACTCTAAGAAGAAAGATTCTCATCTGCTTGTTTCTGAATCCCCAGTGCTGATGACAAGCAATATGTGCTTATTATGTTTTTACTAATCAGGAGATGGAAAATCAAGGGAAGAGAGAAGGCAGGTAGAGCAGATAGTAGAATGTAAGTAACTTTTTTGAAAGTCAGGAAAGCAGAGTCTCTGCCTTTGAGCACTGCTGTATGAGGTAATAGATCTATAGTGGAGGACCTAGGGGGCCAGGTCAGAGGGTCTGACGCCTGATTTCCTACTATTGTGACAGCCACTTTGTTAAATGCCTCGTGTTTTATTTTCAGTCTTCACAACTTGGAGAGTTGAGCATTACAGCCCCTTTTAACAGATGAGAAAACTGAGGCTTAGTGAATTTGGGGTCACTCAGCTGCTAATTAGCAGAGCTGGGTTCACACGAAAGTCTTTCTGGTGTCAAAGGTCCACGGCATTGCTCTGCGATGTGTTTGTCTGCTATGAGGCCAGTCATCCGCTTATTAATGTGTTTGATCATTTCAGTCATTGATTCACCACTCCTACATTCCAGGCACCAGAATACAGTGACAAGTAACACAGACTCTGACCCACCGCCCAGGAGCCCCCACCCCCATCTAGCAGGAGCACAGAGGCATGGACAGGCGCCCGGGCAGTGGGATGAAGCCCATGCTAGATGCCTCGGGGCAGTGGCAGCACTAATAGTGACATGTCACCCCGTGTCGTGGGGTCAAGGCTTTCTGGAGGAAGTGACCTCCAGGAGAGAACCAGGTGGAGCCAGGGAAAGGAGGAGAGGATGGCGTGTGGCAGGGGAGAGAGACTGTTCCTTCCAGAAAGAACTGCCTCCCCGAGGCCTGAAAAAGGGAGAGTAAAGTGACGGTGCCTCACGTGACACCACTCGAACATCCTCCCTTTCCTCGGCCGTCCGGGCTCAGAGTCCAGTGCTCCACAGACTTCAGCTGGGCTTCTGTTTACACTTACTGGATCTGTATTAGTCCAGGTCCATAGAAGAAGCGGAAATCAGAAACAGACAGGATTAAATGTATAGCAAATCTGAAACAGGAGAGAAAATGAGGGGGAAGTCAGGAGAGATGGGAGGAGCTACAGCGTGTGAAGTTGATGTGACCCTGAGTGAAGGACGGAGGGGAGGCAGCGGGTTGAGTGGAAATGTCTTAGACAATCCTGAGTCTGGCAAAGCTGTCTGGGAGTCCTTGAACCCAAGTTGCCCGGTAGAGGAGACCCGAGTCTCCCAGGAATGGCCCTGCTGAGTGTCCCTCGCTGGATTCTGCCACTGGCTAGGAGCTGCCACGAGCCAGCATGGTGCAAGGCAATGCTGGACTTCAGAGCACAGTGGCTGGGACCACTGGTCAGTTACACTCCCTGAGGTTGGACATCTGAGAGGCATGTTCTTGCAGCCACCATACTGGTCTAAATTTCTCCCTCTCCAAAATCTGGCTTCTCTGTTGGCCTCAGGTTCTGAGTTCTAATGGGGAAACATTTCTGACCAGAGGTGGTATAGGGGTACAGCTTGGAGTCATCCCCCCAGCTCAGACTTACCAGCTGGGTACTTTAGTCAAGCTACCTAAGCCCCCAGTTTTCTCATCTGAAAATGTGGATTCTCACACTGTGTCATAGGAGCAAATGAATGAAAACACATGGCAAGTGCTCTATAAATGTTATCCATTATAACTGCAGTGGAGCCATTTTGATTTGCAGGCTATTTCAATGCATCACCTTGACAGGACTGCATCAAATGTAAAACAACGTGTGTCCTACCACAACCTATGTCAGATACACCCAACCTCACTCTGCCCATCTTTCTGCAAAGCTTCTCCTGACCCTGGGGCTTGGTTTTAGGATCTTCCTCTGATTCTGCTTCTCTGGAGGCTTAGATGGTAAAGAATTTGCCTGCAGTGCAGGAGACCTGGGTTCGATCTCTGGGTTAGGAAGTCCCCTTGGCGAAGAGAATGGCTACCCACTCCAGCATTCTTGCCTGGAGAATTCCAGGGACAGAGGAGCCTGGTAGGCTACAGTCCATGGAGTCACAAAGAGTTGGATATGACTTGGAGACTGAACCACCACCACCACAACAAAGGTCTAAAGACAAGAGCTGACTCATGTGGAGGTCTGGATCCTCCACATCCTCTCTCAGACTGTCACCTGGTCAGTTCCTTCTCCTCCCAGGAGCCTGCTGGACTGAGCCCCCACTCATCACATATGCTGTGTACTTTATGCTTTATTAGGTGACTTCATATTTCTTACTTCCTTTCGTTGTCACAATAGCCTAGTAACAATAATTGGTATTATTATTTCATCTTTCAGATGAGGGAAATGAAACTCAGAGAGGTTAAATACCTTGCCTAAGACCACAGAGCCAGTAAAAGGTGGAGTTCAGACTTGCACACAGATCTAGACAGTAGAATGCCTAAGTGCTCTCTTTACATTGCTTATTTTTTTCTTCATTGTATGTGTCACTCCTGAGTTTAGAAACTCAGGCTCAAGGGACACACTTCCCCTTTGTTCCAATTCCTCCCAAAGACCTCGTGTATACAATAGGTGCTGTCTGCATACTGACTGAGTAAAAGCCAACATGCTGTCATATCACTTGTCAACCCCCAGAGAAGCCCTGTGTAGAAACAGACCCTGTGTATGCACGCCAGTCCTCAGACTGTGTGCCCTGGGCAGCTGGTGTGGCGCCTTTAAGGAGACATCTCTGGTTAAGAAGCAAGACGCCCTTCTGTCTGTGCTTGCCCGTTGGTGGTGGATTTGTCAGCTAGATCTCTGCTCCCCTCTCTTGCACTGTGTTCTTCCTTGTCCTCTCCTCCCCGCAGCCCAGGCTCCACATCTCTCATTTAGGTCCACTCTTACTTGACCCCTTTGGCAGTGAGCTCACTTTCTCCCACCACAGCTCCTTGCCAGTTCTTAGCTTTGGGGCATTCACCCAGAGCCCCCCAGACCCAACTCCACAGGTATCCCGTGGGCAGCAGCCCCACAGCCTGCCCTGTCTCAGTAACCAGGCACCACTGAGATGCACAATAAGAGCTGTACAATCTCATATATATTTGTGTTCAGACTTGAACACAAATCTAGACAGTGATGCCAGGATCTTACACAGATGGATCCACCTGGCCACAAGGATCCACGCCCACTGGGCCAAGAGCAGAGACCCAGACATGCATGTGTGCCCATGGGGGCAGACACAGGGGCCGCAGGCAAACCCACTTGTGTTTCACAAGCAAGGTGTGTCCAGATGCACAGGTACACGCACAGGAAGACTCTCTGGTGTGCATNTGCTGGGGTTTCAGGGTCTTCATCTATAAAGCAGAAATAATGTTCATGATATCGTCAGAATGTAGTGAATTTACCATGCACAAAAAATTGTTTTATGTTTACATATACCTATGGTTTTTCCAGTGGTCATGTATGGATGTGAGAGTTGGACTGTGAAGAAAGCTGAGTGCCGAAGAATCGATGCTTTCGAACTGCGGTGTTGGAGAAGACTCTTGAGAGTCCCTTGGGCTGCAAGGAGATCCAACTAGTCCATCCTGAAGATCAGTCCTGGATTTTCATTGGAAGGACTGATGTTGAAGCTGAAACTCCAATACTTTGGCCACCTCATGCGAAGAATTGACTCATTGGAAAAGACTCTGATGCTGGGAGGGATTGGGGGCAGGAGGAGAAGGGGACGACAGAGGATGAGATGGCTGGTTGGCATCACCGACTCGATGGACATGAGTCTGAGTGAACTCCGGGAGTTGGTGATGAAGAGGGAGACCTGGCGTGCCACAATTCATAGGGTTGCAAACAGTCGGACACGACTGAGCGACTGAACTGAACTGAAGTATCAAATCTACAAAAAAGTAGATTTTAATAATATTATTACCCTTCATGTTACAAATATAAACAATGGTTTAGGGAGGTTAAGAGGCTTGTCAAAAGTAGGGTGACCAACTGTCCAGGTTTGCCTGGGACTTTTCTGATTTTAGCACTACAAGTCCAGTGTTACTGGAAACCCTCAGTCCCAGGCAGCTTGAAACGGTTGGCCATGGTAGAAGGTCACATAGTAAATGGTGGAGCTTGTAAATATTCGAGAAAGAAAAGTAGTTGTTAAACTGTGAATAAAAATTATAACAGCAAAACTGCTGATATAATTCTATTTATTTAATAATAATATGGGGATAATAAGTATTAAGTCAATTTCTGTTTCAATATGAACCAACTGCTTCTAGTCTTTTAAGAAGATCTTTTTATTTTAATAATGATCAGCAGACATTTGTGTTACTCCGCAGTATTTGTAGTTTTCTTCCTTCTGGGCCCCAGAACCTTTGATGTTTGGTGTGACCATAGGGCTTGTTTTGACCAATGGCATGTGATTGGAAGTGATGGGTTTCAATTCAGGACAGAAACATGTACGAATCAGCGTACAGTCCTCCGTCTTCCCTGCAGTGGGTGCTGGTGGTGCCTCTCCCAGATCCCTTTTGCCGGTTGGTGCCCTCACCCCCTGCTGCTGTGAGAGCTGGACAGAGCTCAGAGCTGTCCTTGCTCAGCAGGGCTAAGAGGAGCAAGTCTGGAGCCAGACCACCCACCTGGCTCAAGCCAAGTCAGCCAGGAATGATCCTGGATACTTACTTCTCTGAGCCTAGATATCCTTATCTCTAAAGGGAGACTCCCAATCTCATAGAACAGATGCAAGAATTAGATGAGTAATACATGCAAGGCTCTTACAGTAGTTTGGCAGATGGTAAGTGTTCTGGTTGGCTATTTTTATTTCTCCTGCTTTACTCTGCCTCTAGGGTAGTGTGACAGCCCACACCAATGGTGCTAATGCTGTCACAGAAGATGAGTTTTTTAAAAGTATGGCAACTCTGGTGTATTCAACTGACAGTATTTTGAGTGATCATCTCTTAGATTTCATTTTTTTTCTTTTTTAAACTGAAGTACAGTTGATACGCTTCTCTGGTGGCTCAGTGGGTAAAGAATCCGCCTGCAGTGTGGGAGACCTGGGTTCAATCCATGGATTGGGAAGATCCCCTGGAGGAGGGCATGGCAACCCACTCCAGTATTCTTGCCTGGAGAATCCCCGTGGACAGAGGAGCCTGGTGGGCTTCAGTCCCGGGGTTGTAAACAGTCAGACAGGACTGGCTGACTAAGCACACATATAGTTGATTTACAGTATTGTGTTAGTTTCAGTTGTACAGCATATGTGTATATATATATATATATATATGTATATATATATATATATATAATTTTTCAGATTCTTTTCTCTTACATGTTATTGTACATTATTGAGTATAGTTCCCTGTGCTATACAGTAGGTCCCTGTTTGTTATCTATTTTATATATAGTAGTGCATATATGTTAATCCCATCTCTTAATTTATCCTCACCTCCATCCCCCTTTCCCCTTTGATAACTGTAAGTTTGTTTCCTATGTCTATGAGTTTCTATTTTGGAAATAAGTTCATTTGTGCCTTTTAAAAAATATTCCACATATAAGGGATATCATATGATATTTGTCTTTCTCTGTTTGACTTACTTTACTTAGTGTGATAATATCTAGTTTCATCCATGTGGTTGCAAGTGAATGGCGTTACTTCATTTTTCATGACTGAGTAATATTCCAGTGTATATATGTACCACATCTTCTTTATTCTTTCATCTGTCGACAGACATTTAGGCTGCCTCCTAAAGAATATAGTTTTGAGCAACAGATGAGGAAACCAAATCCTGAGATATTTAATAGTTTGTTCAATGTCACTTGGGTCTTTAATATTAAGGTTGGATTAAAAGCCAATACAGGAGAATGATAATAACACTAACCAACACTTACCATTTACCAAACCCTGTATTACCCCATTTAATCTTCGCAATAATGTCTGGAAACTTTTATAACTCTGATTTTGCAGAAGAGGCACGAGAGGTGAAACAGGCAGTCTCCAGGCAGAGACTGGAAAGTGGTAGCAGGAATCAGAAGAAAATAGAAATGAGATATTTTGAGATGAACTATTATTTAGCAACAACAAGTGATAACTATAATTACTATGTTTAAACAATGAAAAATGTTGGATATTAAGGTTTTTTTAAGAAGAGAAAACACGTTTGTTCATTTATTTACACAGTGTTACACATGACATCTTCTATTCTAAACCTTGTCTTTCAAAAAATGAACTCTTCACTTCAGAATGACTTTAAAGAAAGCTTGCAAAGATAGTACAGCAAGTTCCCACATACATTTCACCTTGTACTGTTATTTAGTCACTAAGTCATGTCCAACTCTTTTGTGATTCCATGGACTGTCTCCCACCAGGCTTCTCTGTCCGTGAAATTTCCCAGGCAAGAATATTGGAGTGGGTTGCCATGTCCTCCTCCAGGGGATCTTCCCAACCCAGGGATCAAACCCATGTATCTTGCATTGGCAGGAGGGTTCTTTACCACTGAGTCACCTGGTAAATCCATCCCTCACCTAGATCTCCCTAATTTTAGCATCTTATTTTGCTGTGGTATATTTGTCAAAACTATTGGTACATTACTATTAACTAAACTCCAGACCTTTTTTTTCCCCCAGATTTCATCAGTTTTTCTGCTATGTTACATGTTTATTCTAGGAGCCAATCCAGGGCTTACTGAATTTTAAGTGAAGAAAAACCTTAGAAAAGATGGAAAAGCTTGTTTGCTAATGAAATAAGGATTTGGTATTAGGGCAGTAGAATTATAGGTGATTTCTTTCTGTGTTCAAAACTTTAGCAATCTTGTTACATGAACTACACGGGGAATGCTGTTACAGGAAGCTTCCTGGTTTCAGGACATTTGGCATCATTGAGCACAAACTAGGTTATGAATTGGAGCAGTCCTTCAATTATTTACTGGCCTCATGGGGTAACATGGGAGATGCACGTATGTGTGTGTTGCGGGAGTGGGAGGTGATGGGGAACTGAGCCACCACGATTGTCATGAGGAGGGCATAGGAAGAGAAAGGGACTGGGTGTATTTAAAGGCTACCTGTGGGTCCCCAACTAGTGATAGTAAATCTAGGAGGATGACTCCAAAGGTTTTTAGGGTTTTTAGCTTGACCTTCTGTAATTCTTTGCATAAAAGTACACCAAGTGTCTGCAGTATGCCAGATATCTTTGTTGGCTGCTTTACCTATGCTGTTTCCTGTAATCCTCAAAGTGTTCTTACAGATCAAAAGAGTGAGGTCAGAGAGGTTAAGTGACTTGCCCAAGGCTACACAGCTTGTTAGTGGCAGAGTAAGGATTAGAACTAGGTCTATAGGTCTTTTATGCTCCAAATTGTACTTGTTTGACACCCTCTCAAAAAAAAGCCTCTCTGGACTTTGGTCTCAAAAGAGGATCTTTCTATTCTGATGGGCATTTGCATAAGGGGCCTGAAGGGATACTGAAGGAAGCAGATGGAAGCTTCAGAAGGTCCAGTGGGATTGTGTGTATGAATGTTGTCAATGGGTTGCTGGGTGGAAACCATTGCCTGAAAAAGATTTCCCCCTCTCCTTCCTTTCTTTCTCATTTGAGTAATAATAAGGACTCTTGTGTCAGCTCTCAGTTAAAACTAGCATTTTGGAGTTTTGAGAGTGGGGCCAGCACTGGCATGAACAAGCAGGGCTCAGTCAGCCTCTAGATCCATCCAGGGGTTCCCCTGGGACTGGCCAAGTTGAGTTTCCTGGGCCAGATGCTTGGGAAACCTCCAACTTGGCTTTGGGGGTATACACACATGTGTGCGCACACATACACATCAAAACAAAATAAATAAAGTGGAATAAAAAAAGCTGGAGGCACCCCAGCGTGCCCTATTTACAAACTGCTTTAGCTCCTTCTGGGTTGTATTTGATTTTCTCCTTCGCTGAGAAATGGGGAGACATCAGAATGACATATGTGCCAAGGAGAGGACTCCCGACCATCCTTCAGCCTCGCTCAGCCCCTCTGGTCCCTTTTGTATGACAGGATGCCCTCAATTACTCTCTCTGGGGGGGGTCCTAGTCAGAAGAAGATGGAGCCAACCATCTGTTACCGACTCCAGTGAGCAATTTAATTTTCTCTTGTTCCCAATGAGGAGGATTTTGTAGGAACATAAATTACCATCAGTGCTGGTTAATCAGGAACTTGCTGTCTGAAGGGGCGGAGATGGTCAGGCCAGAGACACCCACTGACCTGTCCTCACCATTAGGGCGCCCTACACTTTGTGAAAAAGCCATATGAGAGGAGACTGTCAGATAGGAGACATGTGCAGAGATCATCCAATCTGACATCTTTTATAAATGAGGACATCAAGGCTAGAGAGGGGAAATGATCTGTCTAGTAGGCAGCACAAAGTTAGGGCTTGAACTAAAGAACCACATTCTCAAACTCAACTCTTTCAAGAAAATGCATGATAAAATTAATAACAACTTCTTGCCCTTGGGTTTAATCTCTAAAGGCAGGACCAAAAAACAATAATCATGGTGGCAGAGACAACCACAAATGCTACACTTTATGTTACCACCAACGTAGGAGCAGCAGTGTAGTGTGGAGTTAATAGAATGAGCTCTGGAACCAAGTTGCCTGGGTGCAGACTCAGTTCTGTTACTTATTAGCTATGTGACTTTGGCCGGTTACTTAGCCTCTGGGACCTATAGCAGCTATTGTCAGTTTTTGGTGCCTATCTCCTCACATCCACTTTGTATTCCCACTCATTCCAACCCACCTTTCCATGCCAGCATCTGCATCTTTGTTGGAGAGCTACCCTTGGCCCTCCAGAACTCAGTTTATCAATGTACATTGCAGGCCAATTCTTCTGGGAGCAGCCTTTAACCAATGACTGACAGATATGGGGATATAAATACCCAATTCTGGGATAATCTCCACGCAGGTGTTTTGCACAGTTCCTTAGAATTCTCTGCAGGATTAAGGTCTGTTCACCCACCATAGCAGCAGGCTTAGTGATGTACCTGTTGTTGGTATGTTCCTTTCCTCTGCTGTTATCATGTTCTTTGCATCTCACCATAAACTTGTTGTATTGTTGCTGTTTAGTTACTAAGTTGTGTTCAACTCTTTGTGACCTCACGGACTATAGCCTGCCAGGCTCCTCTCTCCATGGGATTTCCCTGGCAAGATTACTGGAATGGATTGCCACGTCCCCTTCCAGGGGATCTTCCCAACCCAGGGATCAAACCCGAGTCTCTTGCATTGTCTTCAATTGCATTGCAGGGTTCTTTACCCCTGAGCCACCAAGGAAGCCTCTCTTCATAAACTATTTGCGCTTGAATCTTTGTCTCAATCTGCATCTCGTTTGTTCATTCAAACTAAGACAATGCCTCAGCTTTCTCATCTATAAAATGGTGTTAATGATAGTTTCCATATCAAAGAGTTGTTAGGGTTACATGGACTAAAAACGCAAAGAATGGTGCCTGACCCTTGGTGAAAATTCAACAGATGGCTGTGTGGCTGATATATACTTATCTCATTAATTCCATGCTGTATACACAATTACTCCCATTATACAAATAAGATCATTCAAGCTTATAGAGGTTAAGCAGTTTTCCCAAAGCCATGCAGCTTAATAAGGAGGAATGTCCTGATCCTAACACAAATCCATATTTGAAATTCCTTCCCTTTTTTTTTTTTTGGCCTCTTCTAGGAGGTTTTCCCTGATACTCCCAATCTGGGTCAGGTCAGGAGTCCTTCCTCTTAAGTTTCACTACTTCCTCTCACAGTGCCTGCCCCAGTGTGTTAAAATGGTCTGCTAGCTTGTCTGAATTTCTGCCTCAGCTTGGAGTTCCTTGGGGCCTGTGACTTTCTCTCAGGCATCTCTGTAAACTCAGCATCTAGCCTGGTGNCAGACTCAATTTTCAAAGATATTTCCTTATTCTCTCTCCTTCTATCCCATCTCAGCTTTTTACTATTTAGATCAACTTAGCCTCTCTAGATTCTATTTCCCTATTTTTCAGTACATAGATTCTGCATGACATGGAAAACATTACAGAATGATGATCCTGTGAAAAAGAATTTTTCGTCCAAGAAAGGGTACAGTGGGGAGTAGGAAAATAAGGTAATATGTTCAACTTATAACTCAGCATCTCATCTTTTATCATGCCCTAGAATGTAATGCCAGGACTGCCATGGGTATCTCAGTCCTGTTCCTAAACCGTAGGTCTGCAATGGGAAATCCCATGGACAGAGGAGTCTGGTGGGCTACCGTCCATGGGGTCACACATCTTCGTGACTAAGTAACAAGGACTGCAATTAGAAACCTAAGAACTCTCACTTTAGTTGCCTTTATACCTGGATCTTTGTATCAGTGTTTTACAATCAGAAGAGATATGGTACTATTCTATCATGTGGGTTATTTATTTCTGAATCATAATTATATATTCATAAACCCTTTGAAATGCTTGTCAGCATATATTTCAGGGCTCTTTGAGTATGCTCAGTTGAATACACTCTGCCATAGTATTAGGGCCTACCATTACCTGTCACCTCACCTTACAGTAAGCACATTGCCTAATCCATCTGTTGGCTCATTCAACCAATTATACTCCCAGGTCATTCACTTCCTTTTCTAAGACTGTTTCATTAAGCTAAATCCACTGCTATCCCCGTTTTCCCTCACTGAGCTATAAAGCTTGGAATAGCAAATAGTACATAATTGGTCAGCTTTTTCATATAATGATTTTTTTAAATCTACACATATGGTAAGTAGGACTGCGAATAGCAAAAAAAACAAAAAACAAAAAACAAAAAAAAACCCCACACAACTAAATTACAGATCTGTAGATAACTATTCAATTAATTCAACTGCTTTGAGATATCTCTCACTTCACCTTTTTTTTTTTAATATTTCCTATAGCTGCAAGAGCTAGTNCACTGAAGAACTGATGCTTTTGAACTGTGGTATTGGAGAAGACTCTTGAGAATCCCTTGGACTGCAAGGAGATTAAACCAGTCAATCCTAAACAAAATCATTCCTGAATGTTCATTGGAAGGACTGATTGAAGCTGAAGCTCCAATACTTGATGTGAAGAACTGACTCATTTGAGAAAACCCTGATGCTGGGTAAGATTGAAGGCAGGAGGAGAAGCGGATGGCAGAGGATGAGATGGTTGGATGGCATCACCGACTCAATGGACATGAGTTTGAGCAAACTCCATGAGTTGGTGACGGACAGGGAAGCCTGGTGTGCTGCAGTCCAGGGGGTCGTGAAGAGTCAGACACGACTGAGCAACTGAACTCAACTGAAGAGTTAATAAAATGAGGAATAAATAAAATGATGCATATAAACTGTCTGGTAGGTAATACACTTTCAATAACAGAATCATTGGTCAGCCTGTACTTTTTGAAAGACAAGGCAAAGGAGTTGATAACTTCATATGCCAATAAATGCTTCATATTTCCTTCCCAGGGTGCTTTAAATTCTGTTGAAATCTAAGACCCTTGTCCTTGGGCCTATTTCATTACTCAAACAGAAATTTAAAAGATCAGATCTGAAATCATACCATCTGATTTTAGTCTGTTTAATTTCTTTTTTGCTTCTTGATGCTGAAAACAGTACCAGAATGTAGCACACAAGTTCACAATTTGGGCAGCCTCTTTCTTTTATCTATTTTGCTTATTCTGCAACACAGTCTCCCACATATTTTAAGTGGAACAATGTGTTTCCATGACCCACAAAAGTTGAGTTCAAATCCAAGGAGACGAAGTGTTAAGAGGCAGATAGGACTGGTCTAGAATGTAGACCAAGCATGGGCAATGTGGGAGATCTGGACCTTGCACCTAGTAGGAGCAGGACACAAATATCTGCAGAAGGGAGGAAGGGAGGAAAGAGTGTGGGCAGCAGAAGGAAGAGGGGAAGGAAAGATGGAGAAAGGAAGTGGGGAAGAAAAAAAGGATCTTGTGAGGAATGAACCAGAAGTAACACTTATTGAATGCCAAATGGCTAGACAGCCGGAAGGTTCTCTGGGAGAGGGCCCTTCCTAGAGCCCCCCCTCTTGGATGCCTCTGGGCTGTTTAGGAGCTGGGTTCAGTTCAGTTCAATTCAGTTGCTCAGTCGTGTCTGATTCTTTGTGATCCCATGGACTGCAGCACGCCAGGCTTCCCTGTCCATCACCAACTCCCAGATCTTGCTCAAATTTATGTCCTTCAAGTTGGTGATGCCATCCAAGCATCTCTTCCTCTGTCATCCCCTTCTCCTCCTGCCTTCAATCTTACCCAGCATCAGGGTCTTTTCCAATGAGTCAGTTCTTCGCATCTGGTGGCCAAAGTATTGGAACTTCAGCATCAGTCCTTCCAATGAATACTCAGGACTGATTTCCTTTAGGATGGGCTGGTTGGATCTCCTTGCAGTCCAAGGGACTCTCAGAAGTCTTCTCCAACACCACAGTTCAAAAGTNATCCTCCAGAGTTGACCCCAGGGTGTAGGTTTGTGTGTGGGTCTCACAGTCTTCAGATTTCAGCTGGGAGCATCTGGGGGTATTCTCCCAGGAAATCCTCTTCTCCTCCCACTCCTGCTGCAGCATGGCTATGTAAAAACACATGGATGACAGCCTCTTGGGGGTTTCCAAAATTTCATCAAGGTGTCTGCTGCTGCTAAGTCGCTTCAGTCGTGTCCGACTCTGCGACCCCATAGACGGCAGCCCACCAGGCTCCTCTGTCCCTGGGATTCTCCAGGCAAGAACACTGGAGTGGGTTGCCATTTCCTTCTCCGATGCATGAAAGTGAAAAGAGAAAGTGAAGTCGCTTAGTTGTGTCCAGGCTCCTCCGTCCATGGGATTTTCCAGGCAAGAGTACCGGAGTGGGGTGCCAATCAAGGTGTCTAGTCCTCTTTAAAATCTTATCAGGAAGACAACGATCTCATGTAGTACTACAGAGAGCTAAGTGGGAATCTAATCCCAAGAATCGTCCCATTGTGAGGGCATGCTGGAGCCACAGGAACTTTCAAGGATTGGTAAGGCGTATGAGAAAAACCAGGCAGGAGATGAAACATGTGTCATCATGACCAGGATGAGGTCCAAGCGGGAAGGAGGAGACCAAAAAGAGGCCAGGAATGCAGAGATTGTGGGATGACAGTGATATAAGCATCATGCCCATCTCTTTTTAGAGCCTGTGCTGTGTGATGACCTTAACACATTATTAAAGAGTCAGGCCCTGGGGCTACCCTGGTGGCTCAGAATTCGCCTGCCGATACAGGAGACACAGATTCGATCCCTGGACTGGGAAGAGCCCGCATGCTGTGGAACAACTAAGGCCAGGCGCTACAACTCCTGAGCTTGTGCTCCAGAGCCCAGAAACCATGACTGAAGCCTGGGCGCCTAGATAGAGCCTGTGCTCTGCTACGAGAGAAGCCACCACGGTGAGAAGCTTGAGCACTGCAACTAGACAGTAGCCCCTCTAGCCACAGCAACCAGAGAAAAGCCCTCGCGGCAACGAGAACACAGCATAGCCAACATAAATAAATTATTTATATATATATATATATATATATAAAGTCCAGGTTCTGGAGTCAATATCCTGAGTGCAAATCCTGCTTTTGAACTGTGTGATCTTCTTGGGCGAATTATTTAGTCTTTCTGTGCCGCACTTGTCTTATTTATAAAACAGGGATAACATGTACCTTCCCCCAGGATTGTCATAAATTATAAGGCATGTGAAATGCTTGGGACAGTGGCCTGACACATAGTGAGCAAGTGGGTAATTTTTCATTTTGACTAGGCACTGAATAAAACTTTAAGGAGAAAAAAGTGGACGATTTTAGTTTTCAGGAAGCTCAGGATCTAGCGGTGAGGGCACTAAACTTTTTTGATTACTTGCCCCATCAGTAATAAAATGTTTGAGCAGGTTCCCCCAATAAATTCATTTGTTAAAGGGAGCTGAATGATAAAAGTAAGAAGAGGATGCTGGAGGAGCACAGAAAAATGGCATCTAATCGAACCCTGGTTGGGGGCATTGAGTGTGACTGATAAAGGTCAGGGAAGACTTCCTGGAGGAGGCAGTTCTTGAAGTGAGTCTTGAAGGATCCATCAGAGTTAACTGAGTTGGAAAGTAGAAGAGGCAGAGGGATGACCTAAGCCAAAGCTGACAAATGGGCTATGAAAGGGCTGTCTGAGAAATGGTGAAAACTTTGGGGTCTACGGTACCGAGTGGGGGAGTAGGGAAGAGCTACTCTGCTGCTTAGGGTTTTCCAGGCGGCACTAGTGGTAACGAACCTGCCTGCAAATGCAGGAGACATAGAAGACCTGGGTTGGATCCCCAGGTTGGGAAGATCCCTTGGAAGAGGGCATGGCAGCACACTCCAGTAGATAGGCCCACTGCTCTTGGCATGTAGACCATGATTCTATACAGATTCATAAACATTCACGCCCTGGCCCTCCCCTCCTAATCCCACCTCCTGCCACCTTCCCAGCCTCCTTCTGCTTCAGCCACAATGGCTGTCTCAGTCTGGTTCTCCCCACAGTGGTTTCTGAGCCAAAGAGTCACGTGCAGATAGTTTCTTCTCTGAGTATTCCAGGAGGAATCCTGAAGGAAGCAGGGGGGAAAGATAGGGAACAGGAAGAAGCCAAGTAATTTCAGTTACACAGACTGCTCCTGATCCCACAAGAAGTGCTAAAGTATAGTATAATTTATACCTCAGATTTTGTCTAGTTTTTTTTTTTTAATTGAGGTACAATAAACCTCAGATATACAGATGATATTGCCCTTATGGCAGAAAGAGAGGAGGAATTAAAGAACCTCTTGGTGAAGGTGAAAGAGGAGAGTGAAAAACCTGGTTTAAAATTCAGCATTCAGAAAACAAAGATCATGGCATCTGGTCCCATCACCTCATGGCAAACAGATGGGGAAACAATGGAAACAGTGACAGACTTTTTTTCTTGGATTCCAAAATCACTGTGGATGGTGACTGCAGACGTGAAATTAAAAGATGCTTACTGCTTGGAAGAAAAGCTATGACAAACCTAAACAGCATATTAAAAAGCAGAGACATTACTTTACTGACAAAGGTCCATCTATTCAAAGCTATGGTTTTTCCAGTAGTCATGTACGGATGTGAGAGCTGGACAATAAAAAAAACTGAGCTGAAGAATTGATGCTTTTGAACTGTGGTATTAGAGAAAATTCTTGAGAGTCCCTTGGACTGCAAGGAGATCCAACCAGTAAATCCTAAAGGAAATGAATCCTGCATATTCACTGGAAGGACTGATGTGAAGCTGAAGCTCCAACCCTTTAGCCACCTGATGCAAAGAGCGGACTCACTGGAAAAGACCCTGATGCTGGGAAAGACTGAAAGCAGGAGGAGAAGGGGACAACAGAGGATAAGATGGTTGGATGGCATCACTGACTCAATGGACATGAGTTGGAGCAAACTCTGGGAGATGGCTAAGAACAGGGAAGCCTGGTGTGCTGCAGTCCGTGGGGTTACAAAGAGTCAGACATGACTAAGTGACTGAACAACTATAGTTGTGTACAATATTACGTAAGTAACAGGTATACAATGGAGAGATTCACAATTTTTAAAGGTTATACTCCATTTATTATAAAATATTGACTATATTCCCCATGTTGTACAATATATCCTCATAGCTTATTTTGTACATAATAGTTTGTACCTCTTACTCCCTTACCTCTTTATTTAGGCCTTCTTCTCTCTCCCCAGTGGTAACCACTATGTCTGGTTTTTTTGTTTTGTTTGGTGGTAATTATGATCACTAGAGTTTGTCTAGTTTTGGTTCTTCCATCCCAGTCGGATGTTGGTATTGGGGACCTAAAAGAGAATGTAGACTTTCAGACACACTGGCTCTCCACACAGGTGAGGTGTCTCCAGCCACAGGTATACGGTAAGCTACTAGTAGCAAATCCAAAAGAAACAGAAGGGATCCCAGAGCATGTGGCAGGCAGAGGACTAACAGTGTCCATGACACTGCCCTGTATTTGGTGTTCTGAATGCTTCAGCTCCCTCCTTCCATCCAAGGTCCTTCATACCTGCTGCTTCACTGCTGGGATCCCTCTCTTCCCTACTTCATCTTGCTGAATCTTTTTGTCCTTTAGACTACACCTAGATGCCATTCCTTGGAGAAGCAGTCTGACCCTCAAGACCAGCTTGGTGGAATCTGAAAAATACAACAAACTAGTGAAAATAACAGACTGGCAGAGAATAAACTAGTGGTTTCCTGGGTAGCTCAAATGGTAAAGAATCTGCCTGCAATGCAGGAGACCTGGGTTTGATCCCTGGGTCAGGAAGATNTGGAATCTGAAAAATACAACAAACTAGTGAAAATAACAGACTGGCAGAGAATAAACTAGTGGTTTCCTGGGTAGCTCAAATGGTAAAGAATCTGCCTGCAATGCAGGAGACCTGGGTTTGATCCCTGGGTCAGGAAGATTCCCCTGGTGAAGGACATGGCAACCTACCCCAGTATTCTTGCCTGGGAAATCTCATGGACAGAGGAGCCAAGTGGGCTACAGTCCATGGAGTAGCAAAGAGTTGGACATGACTGAGCAAGTAACACTTTGAAACTAGTGGCTACAGGTGGTGGGGGAGAGGGGCCATATGAGAGTAGGGGAGTGGGAGGTTCAAACTATTGGGTGTAAGACAGGCTCAAGAATGTACTGTACAACACAGGGAATATTGCCAATATTTTAAATGGAAAGTAACCTTTAAAATTGTGTTAAAAGTTGTATTTTTTTTTATTGGCGTATAGTTGATTAATAATATTGTGTTAGTTTTAGGTGACGTGGGTTCAATCCCTGGGTTGGGAAGATCCCCTGGAGGCAGAAATGGCAAACCACTCCAGTATTCTTGCCTGGAGAATCCCATGGACAGAGGAGCCTGACAGTCCATGGATCGCTAGAGTTGGACATGACTTAGTGACTAAACCACCACTAAACCAGTTTTAGGTGTACAGCAAAGTGATTCAGTTATACATGTATCTATTCTTTTTCAAATTCTTTCCCCATCTAGGTTATTGCAAAGAATTGAGCCAAGTTTCCTTCATTTGTTACTTTTTTTTCAGATTTTAAAATTAATTTTTATTTATTTTTCACTGAAATATCTGTACTTTCCTCACTTTTCTATTTAGGTATTTGACTTTTCCTTTTAAATATGTGTGTATGGGTTTTGTTTGTTTTTTTGCATTTTTCATTGGGGGGGTAATTACTTTACAGTGTTGTGTTAGTTTCTGCTATACAACAATGAAAAAAATTTTAAAAGATTGGGTTGGATCCACCAATTGTTCATTCTAGCACTTCATAAGAAATTAAGTATGTATTGGGCAACTCTGTCATTTGCAGACAAAGGGAAACTAATTCAAACTAGTTGAAGCAAAAATTGAGAAATGACTTCTGTAGCCTGAAAGGGTGCGGGGTGTGACTCCAGAATGGCAGAACAGACTCACAGCAGCCACCAGGGCCTCACGACTCGGACTCGAGGACTCCACACAGCCGGCTCTTCTTTCTGGTCATCTCTAAACTCCGTGTATTTCTTCTTGGCTTCCTCTTCTGCTACGGCAGATGGTAGGGAATATGGTCCCCGATATCTGCATGTCCACGTCCTCATAACTATTGGGGAAAAACACCAGTTGACCAGCTTGAATCAAGTGCCCACCCCTAGAATTATCACCACAGAGGGCATGGAGGTGGGCCACTGTGATTGGCCAGGCCCTGGTCATGTGCTCACTCAGCCCAATGGAATGCAGGGCACTGCCAGTGATAGGTTCCTCGGAGTCACGTGACTTGAAGGTGTGATGCCACTCCTCAAAGGAAGTGTGGGGGAGGGGCAGAGGACGCAGCGGTTTCTTCTTTTATGCGCTATCTCCCACAAATACCTATAGCTGCCGCCTACTCTGTGTCAGCCCCTGTTCTGGATAATGAGAGATAGGAAAGTAAGCAAATATTTTCCTGCTTACACTAGAAGCTTCTATTGCAATGAGGCAAGACAGAAAATAAGCACATTAATCGTAAATGTGTCAGGTGGTGAAGTGTGTTCTGGAGAAAAACAAAACGGTACAGAGGACAAGGCATGACTGAGGGACCTACATTCTACAGGGTGGGAAGAGACAGCAGCTTGAAAGATGGCTCTGGCAGGGGCCAGATGGCGAGGAGTCTACATTGTTCCCAGGAATATGAATCAAGTTCTCACACCAGGTCTGGTTGTCTGCCTGCCTGTCTGCCTGCTTTCCCACTTTTTCTTAAAATGTAGTATTTAAACTGTATGTATCAGAATGCCAGGTGGGGGCAGGGTATTTTTTTTAAAATGCAGGTTCCTAAGCTCTCTTTAAACTTACAGATTCAGAATCTCTGGGGTAAGACCTAAACATGTACCTTTAACAAGCTCTCTGGTGATTCTTACGCACATTCAACTTTGAAAACTGCTATCCAGAGCAGCAAAGAGACAAGAAGGACTCTGAACAGGGAAAGGAGTTGATCTTGGTGTTTTAGAAAGCTCTGGAAACTCCATGGAGGATGGGCTGGAGACCCAGGGAATGGGCACTGGCGGAGGTCCCAGAAACAGAGAGACAACATGGAGCTGGGCATGAAGAGAAAGTTTACGTGCCAGATGGACAGGAATTGGTGCCTGGTAGGGTGCGGGGATGTTCAAAGGCTTCCTGTGCTCTGACTTAGATGCTGGTGGCTGGGGGAGGGGGTGATGCAGGGAGAGGTGTATGGAGGTGGGAAGTGGGATGGGGTGTCAGTGGGTGGTTGGGGTGAGGTAGGACCATTTACTCAGGAACAATGAACTGTGGACATCANGAGTTAGTGATGCCATCCAAGCATCTCATCCTCTGTCGTCCCCTTCTCCCCCTGCCTTCAATCTTTCCCAGCACCAGGGGCTTTTCCAATGAGTCAACTCTTCACTTCAGGTGGCCAAAGTCTTGTAGTTTCAGCTTCAACTTCAGTCCTTCCAATGAATATTCAGGACTGATTTCTTTTAGGATTGACTGGTTTAATCTCCTTGCAGTCCAAGGGACTCTCAAAATTGAATTCATTCAAAAATGAATTGGTGCCATTTCTCAAAGTGGAAAGTTTTCATGTGAGACTCAGATTTCAAATTCCTCTTGAAAATATTTGTAACTCCAATAGTGATCATTGATGGAGATGGTTGCTGCTAAGCTGCTAAGTTACTTCAGTCACGTCCGACTCTGTGCGACCCCATAGACGGCAGCCCACCAGGCTCCACCATCCCTGGGATTCTCCAGGCAAGAACACTGGAGTGGGGTGCCATTTGCAGGAAGGTGAAAAGTGAAAGTGAAGTCGCTCAGTCATGTCCTACTCTTTACAATCCCATGAACTGCAGCCTACCAGGCTCCTCCGCCCATGGGATTTTCCAGGCAAGAGCACTGGAGTGGGGTGCCATTAGGGCGCCTCTTTAAACAGCAAATGGTCTTGCTCTCTTAGTTTACCCTAGTCCCTCACTCTCTAGTACACCCAGGCCACGTCACTGATCTATGTTACCTGACCCTATATACACCCTGACCTCATGGATAGCAAGTGGTCCCTGTTATAACCTAACATCAATATTGGTTCATGCTTCCCAAACCCTTTCCTAATTACAAGAAGAACGATGGCCCTATTGTTGAACACATGGGATTTTTGAGTCAAACAGCAGGGCTCCAGACCCAGCTCCATTGGTTATTAGCTGAGCATCCTTGAGCAAGCTACTAAATTTTACTGAGCCTTTGTTTCCTCATCTGTAAAGTGGAATCAGTACCACTTTGCTGGGATACTGTGAGGGTGAGATCAGATGAGGATTGTAAAGTCCACAGAACCAGTCTCTCAGAAACTGACTACACATGTGCGGTTTGAAATCCCATCAATTACCATGATCCCCAAAACTGCTGACAAAATCTGCTATGTTTTGGATCTCTGGAGCCCATCTCTGATGAGCCCTGTAGAGGCAGACTATCACCAGCTTTTTCTTTTTTTTAATCATTTTCTTAAAATCTATATTCTTTTAAGGCCCATATGTTTACAAACCTGTTGTTCCTATTAAGTTCTGACCAATAAAATCCTGCCAGAACTATAGCACTCAAGCTGCTTAATTAAGAACTGGTAGCAGAAAGGCATATGGGGAAGGTGGGAAGTTGGGTTTTTTTGGGGGAGGGGTTGGAGTGCAGATAAAATCTGAGCTGTAGATGAAGCCCGAGTATGGTCATTGGATTACAGTGTAAAAAGTCAAACTTGTAAAAACTTTCTTCTGAATTGTATAGCCATAAAACAGAGTTCTTTAAGTTTGTTTGCAAAGAACCCTTTTAGCAGGATCAGGACTTAAAAAGCCATCTCCCATGGCAAGTGGCCAGTCAAGACTTTCCAGTGTCTCCTTGAGTTCGGAAAGACTGCCACTCCTCGCACTTGTGTTGTTTAGGGAGCTGACTCCAGAGTGTTGCAGACAGGGAGGTGGTTTTATTGGATCACGCAGGAAGCAGCGCAGAGCCAGTGACTTCCCAGGGTGCAGAGTGGTGCTGGCAGGAAGGATTCAACAGACCATTGTTCTTTCCCTGCCAAGAGCCTTGGGCTTTGGTCTTTCTGAAACCTTCCTATCATAAACTCTTAGAGCAAGAGAAGGCCTTCCTCTGACAAGTATGGGCAGGTCCTGTTGGCCTTCAGTTGACTTTGCTTTAGGGAAAAGCGAACCACTCGCATCCTCTCATTGCATATAAATATTGGGTAATAATAGATGGAGAAAGTAGAGTTCCAGGTGTAGTTGTTGACGATTGTCCTTTGAATATGTACTTTGAGAAAAAGCAGGCGGCTAGACNTCTGAGAGGAGACCATTAAGAAGAATCCAGCTTCATCCTTGTGACGTGGAACTGAGAGCTGGTGAGTGATACAGAGCAGCTGAGAGACTCGAGAGATTAAGAATACGGTGGTCTGAGTTTTTGTTGTTCCAACTGGGAATCTTAGGCTGCTCTGTTGAAGGGATGGTTCCATTCTCTCACACCTAAACAGAATCCCATAGGCTAAAGAATAATATTCCATTATCTTCCTTTATTCATTCCCCAAACTCCATTGGGTATGCCTCAGTATAACTAGCTAATGGTTTGGCATGAGGATTACATGAGATAATGCTGGTAAAATTCTTGGCATTTAGTGAAATTTTCTCGGTGGAATACCTGGGCGGGTATTACTAGGCCCATTTTACATGTTCAGAGCAGTGAAGTGACTTGACTGAGATTTCACAACCAAGATGAAAAGCTGACTTCAAATCCTGGCCAAATTTAAATTTTATGCATCAAATCTAAATTTTGTGCATTTTCCCCCACTGGAAAGCCAAGTGTAAGGACCTCAGTTAAATAGGCTGGAGTTGGGAGTGGCCATGCCAGGGAGAAAGACCATACTAGTTTGAGAAGCAGAGGCAGCTGTCTGATTCTCTCCCCCATGGCGGCCTTGCCCAGGCCACAGACTACAGATCCATGCTTGTCAGGGACCAAATCTAATTCCCCCTGATACTTGTTCAATAGCTCAGATGTGCTAAGGTTAGCTGTCTTATAAATGATGGAACAGATTAACAGAGTTAGGCCCGAGGCATCAATAATGAAGATTCTCCACCCAATGACAGGAAACAATGTTGAGGTCAGTAAAGACACGGAAATGGTGGAANTCAATAGCTCAGATGTGCTAAGGTTAGCTGTCTTATAAATGATGGAACAGATTAACAGAGTTAGGCCCGAGGCATCAATAATGAAGATTCTCCACCCAATGACAGGAAACAATGTTGAGGTCAGTAAAGACACGGAAATGGTGGAAGAAAAGGAAAACATTATCTCTGCCAAGAAGGCTGATGGGGAGGGGGGCCAGGATTAAAGCAGTAAAGGGGCTCAGCAGGGAGGATGTCCGGGCAGAAAGGATGACAGAGCAAAGGAAAATAGGCTCTCGGGAATGACCTCACTCATTCTCATGGCTTTGTGGAGGCAGAAGCTTAGCTCACGGTTGGATACGATGATGGGGAGGAGTCTGGGGGGCATCCAGTGGAGATGTCTAGTGAGTTCCCACATGGCACATGGGTCACTGCTCCCCTGGGAAGGCGTGGGAAAGAGCCGTACAGGTGTGGTATTTAAGAACATATGAGTGGTAGTTAAAGTCCGGGGATAAAAGAGGTCACTGACAGCTTAGAGTGTGAGAAAAGAAGAGGAAATTAGTGAGGATGGAACACCAGCCTTTAGTGCACAGGGAAAGGATGATCCAGTCACAGAGACGGAGACAGAAAAGTTAGAATCAGTGCAAGAAAAAGTTCTACCAGAACTCGGTGAAGATGAGCCCCGAAGGAGGAAGATGACATTTCCAGATATATGGAAAGAAAACAGGGATTAAGAGAAAAAACAAACCAACACTGACTTCTCTCTCCTTCTGCTGAGCAGTCTTCCATTGAGAGCCCAATCTGAAGCCAAGGGTCCCAAGTGATGCAGTCCACAGGGTCAGACTCTCAAAGATGTAAGAGCTTGTGGTCATGTGTTATTGCCTATATTCTGGAGGTGAGAGTTTCTGAAAGGTAGGAGTGCTCATAAAACAGTGTTGACTGAAGCTGAGGTTCTTTACTGGAAGTCTTTGATGATCTGAGATCATGAAGTTTCAGTAGATATTTGGAGCCCAAGCTAGATTGCTAGGTGGGGAGAAAGTAGGCACTGTGAAATTAGATTTTTTTTTTAAAGAAGTTTGAGAAAGGGATGAGTAGGCTCAGTTCAGTTCAGCTCAGTCGCTCAGTTGAGTCCCGCTCTTTGCATTCCTATGGACTGCAGCACAGAGCACTCTTCCCTGTCCATCACCAACTTCCGGAGCTTGCTCAGACTCATGTCCATTGAGTCGGTCATGACATCCAACCATCTCATGTCGTCCCCTTCTCCTCCTGCCTTCAATATTTCCCAGCATCAGGGTCTTTTCCAATTAGTTCTTCACATCAGGTGGCCAAAGTACTGGAGCTTCAGCTTCAACATCAGTCCTTCCAATGAATATTCGGGACTGATTTCCTTTAGGACTGACTGATTTAATCTCCTTGCAGTCCAAGGGACTCTCAAGAATCTTTTCCAGCACCACAGTTCAAAAGTATCAGTTCTTCAGCACTCAGATTTCTTTATGGTCCAACTTTCACTTCCGTACATGACTACTAGAAAAACCATAGCTTTGACTAGACAGACCTTTGTCAGCAAAATAATGTCTCTGCCTTTTAATACTGTCTAGGTTTATCATAGCTTTTCTTCCAAGGAGCAAGTGTCTTTTAATTTCATGGCTGCAGTCACCATTTGGAGTGATTTTGGAGCCCCCAAAAAGAAAATCTGTCACTGTTTTCATTGTTTCCCCGTCTATTTGCCATGAAGTGATGGGACCGGATGCCATGATCTTAGTTTTCTTGAATGTTGGTTTTTAAGCCAGCTTTTTCACTCTCTTCTTTCACATTCATCAAGAGGCTCTTTAATTCCTCTTTGCTTTCTGCCATAACGGTGGTGTCATCTGCATATCTGAGGTTATTGATATTTCTCCTGGCAATCTTAATTTCAAATTGTGTGTCATCCAGACCTGCATTTCGTATGATGTACTCTGCATTTAAGTTTAATAAGCAGCGTGACAATATACAGTCTTCATGTACTACTTTCCCAATTTGGAACCAGTCTGTTGTTTCATGTCCAGTTCTAACTCTTAGCTTCCTGACCTGCATATAGGTTTCTCAGGGGGAAGATTAGGTGGACTGGTATTCTCATCTCTTTCAGAATTTTCCACAGTTTGTTGTGATCCACACAGTCAAAGGCTTTGGTGTAGTCAATAAGGCAGAAATAGATGTTTTTATGGAATTCTCTCTTTTTTTAA
>SJYV01017599.1:2088041-2245842 GCA_006410875.1 Neotragus pygmaeus | reverse complement strand
CATTCTTTGGCATTGCCTTTCTTTGGGATTGGAATGAAAACTGACCTTTTCCAGTCCCGTGGCCACTGCTGAGTTTTCCAAATTTGCTGTTATACTGAGTGCGGCACTTTCACAGCATCATCTTTTAGGATTTGAAATAGCTCAACTGGAATTCCATCACCTCCACTAGCTTTGTTTGTAGTGATGCTTCCTAAGGCCCATTTGACTTATTCCAGGATGTCTGGCTCTAGGTCAGTGATTATACCATTGTGGTTATCTGGGTCTTCAAATTCTTTTTGTGCAGTCCTTCTGTGTATATTTTCGCCATCTCTTGTTAATATCTTCTGCTTCTGTTAGGTCCATACCGTTTCTGTCCTGTATTGAGCCCTTCTTTGCATGAAATGTTCCCTTAGTATCTCTAATTTTCTTAAAGAGATCTCTAGCCTTTCCTATTCTGTTGTTTTCCTCTATTTCTTTTTATGAGAACCCCATGAGTAGGATGAGTGTGCTAGGGCATACAGAGAATAGATTTTTTAAAGTTTGTTTTTAATGGAAGGATAATTGTTTTACAATATTGTGTTGGTTTCTGCTGTACATCAACATAAATCAGCTGTAGGTATACGTATGTCCTCTCCCCCTTGAGCCTCCCTCCCACCCCAACCCCATGTTACCCCTCTGGGTTGTCACGGAGCCCTGGTTTGAGTTCCCTGAGTCAGACAGCAAACTCCCGCTGGCTGTTTCCCATACACTAATGCCCGTGTTTCCCTGCTGCTCTCTCCATTCGTCCACGCTCTGCTGCCCCCGCTGTGTCCGCAGGTCTGTTCTCTATGTCTGCATCTCCACTGCTGCCCTGCAAATAGCTTCACCAGTACTACTCAAGTGGGTTGCTATCCCCTTCTCCAGGGGATCTTCCCAACCCAGGAATCGAACCCTGATCTCCTGCACTGCAGGAGGATTCTTTACCATCTGAGCCACCAGGGAAGCCTTTAGATTCCATATATGTGTGTTGATATATGGTGTTTGTTTTTCTTTCTGACTTACTTCACTATGTTATAATAGACTCTAGGCTCATCTGCCTCACTGGAACTGATTCAAGTGCATTCCTTTGTATAGCTGAGTAAAATTCCATTGTATATATATATATATGTATATATATATATACTGTAGCTTCTTTATCCATTCATCTGTTGATGGATATATAGGCTGATTCCATGTCCTAGCTATTGTAAATAGTGCTGCAATGAACACTAGGGTACATGTGTATTTTTCAATTATGGTTTCCTTAGGGTACATGCCCAGTAGTGGGGTTGCTGGGTCATATAACGCAGTGGTAAAGAATCCACCTGCCAGTTCAGGAGACTCAGGTTCAGTCCTGGGTCAGGAAGATCCTATGCAGAAGGAAATGGCAACCCACTTCAGTATTCTTGCCTGGGAAATCCCATGGACAGAGGAGCCTGGCAGGCCACAGTCTGTGGGGCTGCAAAAGAGTTGGACATGACAGTATACATACACATACACACAGTAGGTTTATACCGAGGTTTTTAAATATAAATGTATTTATTTTAATTGGAAGCTAATTACTTTGTTTAATTTTCCCAGTGGGTCTAATTTCTCTTGGGTGTCAAAGCACCCTTCTAATAAATACCAGGCTAGACTTTTCTTTTCTCCACCTACATTTGCTTATTGGTGACTTCCCATTCTTATGGCGTTGTGCATGTGTGTGTTAGTCGCTCAGTCATGTCCAGCTCTTTGCGATCCCATAGACTGTAGCCCACCAGTCTCCTCTGTTCATGGGATTTTCCAGGCAAGAATACTGGACTGGGCTGCCATTTCCTTCTCCAAGGGATCTTCCCAACCCAGGGATCGAAGTTGGGTCTCCCACATTGCAGGCAGATTCTTTACCATCTGAGCCACCAGGGAAGTCCTTCTTACAGTATTAAATGCCATCTGTATTGGGGATGGATCTTGAATTTATATCTTCCACTCAATTCTCTCTCCTAATCCAAGATTCATAAACATCCCAAATTCAATAAGTCAAAATAAAACTTAATATTGCTTCCTCCTCAATCTGTTTCATTTACAGCTTCCTCCATCTCAATGCACAGTATCTTTATTTTTTTTGCTCTCATTCTTTTTTAAAACCTCGGAGACCTCTATGTTTTTAAAAATCTTTCTTTCATATCCCACTTCCAACAAGACCACAGGACATCTTGCTGGCTTTACCTCCCTTATCCAGGATCTGCTACTTGTCACCTTCTCTACTTCCATCACCCTCATCCAAACCATCATCCATGCTGCCCTCTCTTAGATCAGTCAAGCTTCTTCTACACTAGTTCTCCCTTTCCTTGCCCCATTGAGGTCTGTCCCTGACCCCAAAACAAGAGCAATCCTTTAGAAATTCAAGTCAGATTGTGTCTTGCCTTTGCTTACACCCCAACCATGGACCCCATTTCACTCAGTCAGAGCCAAAGTGCCTTAGTGGCTTATGTGGCCAATCTTTCCTGTGATATCACCTTCTACGACTCTTGCCCACACACAGTCCACCCAACCTCCATGATCTTCTTTTCTACCCAACCTCCATGATCTTCTTATTGTTCAGACACACAAGTAAGCTCCCACCTTGGGGCTTTTGCAATACTGTCACTTCTGGCTAGATTTTTCTTCCACCAGGGATTCATGTGGTTACCACCCTCACTACCCTGATATTCCTTCTCAAATGTCACCTTCTCGGGAAGTAGCCCACCACCCTGTTTAAAACCACAACTTATGTAACACATCCCCTTCTCGCACTGGTTCCCACACTGCTCTGCCCTTTTTACTCCCACAGCTGTCTGTTAAGAGGTGCATTTGAGACCTCCCATGTGAAGTACCCGCCAAATGTGCAATCCTGCACCTTCCTGAGAGAAGCCCTCCAGTCTGGCTGGCACCCTTGGTGCAAATGAAAAAGCATGATATGGGAGGGGGAGGGCGGCACGGGAGGGCACTCTTGGCTGCTCAAACTCTGCTTTCTCACACAGCCTGCAACCTCATTATCCGCACGCAGGAGCACAGGCAATCGCCTCCGGGTACCAATCAGCTTGCAAAGAGGAGCGTCTGTGAGGCAGACAGGATGCTGAGGCAGAGCTGGCAGCCAGCAGGAGGGGCCAGCCCTGCTTTCCTGATGGCATCGACAGGAAGGGAACTGGGATCACAGAGCAGGAGCCCCCACTAAGGAGCCCCAAAGAGGCCCATTTCATTCAGCCTCTCCTCCCATAGGTTGGGAACGGTGGTAGTGATTTAGAGCTCACAGAAAGCATCCAGCTTCCTCCTGCCACCCAGGAAAACACTCCTGTTATGGGGTCACAAAGAAGAGTCAGACACGACTGAGCGACTGAACAACAACAATATGGGGGCAAAGTGCCAGGTTAACAGAAGTTTCTGCCAGGCACTGGATGGGGTGACCGAGATGGTCTCTGCCTTTAGGGAGTACTTGTCTGGGGCAGTGAGAGCAAGTAAATGCTTTCAGTTTTGTGTTATCAGTAAGTGCTGTGATCAGGTGAGTACAGGCATTAGGAAACACACATGGGATGGTCTTGGAGGGGAGTCTGGTGGAGGAGGAGACCTCTAAACTGAGTTTTAACTCATTCATTCATTCATTTACTCCTTCAGTTCATTCAACAGCACTTGCTGAGGATCGGCCATGTGCAAAGACACACTCTTTGAGGGTGCAGTCTTGAATCAAAAAAAGAAAAGCTTCCACTGATTTCCAGGAACTTAGAGTCTAGGAGAGAAGGCAGACATAACGAGTAAACTAAAAAATGAATGTAGAATTCTATGTTGTTGTTAAAGGCTGTGAAGAAAAGTAACAGGAACTTTAGATGGAGTGTTTATGGGAGGCTCTCTATCATTTCCAAGGAAGGCAAGTTTAAAGCAAGAGCTGTAGGTGCTGATGAAGGAGGAAATGGGGTGGGAAGCCCATTCCAGCAAATGTCCTAGGCAGGAAGCATCCGGGATTGGAGGGTAAGTGGGGGCAGCCTGGAGGAGGCATCTTGGCACTCAGGGTTCTGAGCGTGGAGTGCAGGCTCTTCCATATCTGTCCCAAACCCACCTACACGCAGCCTCCAAGGACTTGATGCTCCAGCCCCACTAGACTTCAGACCACTCAAAGGCCATTGGCCCATAGTCCCACATGTCAAATCCCCCGAGTCTCTCAGGGCTGGGCTCCGATGTCTCTCCCTCCATAGCTCTTCCCTAGAGCCACAGGCCAGGATGGCCACACTGACCTCTGAATCCCCAGCCTGGAGGTATAACCCATCTGCCCACCTGCCTGTCTCCCCAGCCAGGCTGTCAGGTCTTGAGAACTGGGGGTGTGCAGCCTGTGTGTATAAAGTCCATGGCTTGGAGTGGGTAGGTGCTCAGTAAATATGTACACAGAACTGAGGAAAACAGGAAGAAAAAAGAAGCTAGCTTTTATTTTTTTCTCTATTTTTAAACTTTACTTATTTATTATTGAACTATAGTTGATTTACAATATTGTGTTCATTTCAGGTGTACAGCAAAGTGGTTCAGTTATACACACTTTTTTCAGATTTTCTTCTCGTGTAGTTTATTATAAGATACTGAGTATAGTTCCCTTTGCCAAAGAGTTGTTGTTGTTTTGTCACTAAGTCGTATCGACTCTTTTGCCACCCCATGGATTATAGCCCTCTAAGCAATTCTGCCCATGGGATTTTCCAGGTTAGAATACTGGAATGGGTTGCCATTTCCTTCTCCAGGGGATCTTCCTGACCCAGGGATCGAACCCACATCTCCTGCATTGCAGGTGGATTCTTTACCACTGAGCCACCTGGAAAAGTGAAAGTGAAAGTTGCTCAGTGTCCAACTCTTTGGGACCCCATGGACTGTCCATGGAATTTTCCAGGCCAGAAAACTGGAGTGGGTAGCCTTTCCCTTCTCCAGGGGATCTTCCCAACCCAGGGATCGAACCCAGGTCTGCCACATTGCAGGCAGATTCTCTACCAGCTAAGCCACAAGGGAAGCCCATGCTATACAGTAGGTACTTGTTATTTATCTGCTTTATATATAGTAGGGTGTAGAGAAACTAGCTTTTAAAAAGCAACATCGATATTTAACCCTCACAAAGGATACATTCAGAAACCCTTGTGAATCCAGATACTGTTTGCAAATGTCAGTCAAGAACTCATTATTTTGGCTACAAAGCTTTTCCTTTCTAAGAGCCATTGCTTCCCTTGTCTTCATTACTTTTTCTTCCCTCCCATCACCAGCATTAGCTCCTGGTTTTCCTTTTTAGAAGTATGAGTCACAGAGAAACCAGATTTTGTACATTTTTAGAATTCAGTTCACGAGCAGTACCTTGTAAACCTCAACAGCCATGCTGAGGTATGCATGTTGGAGTTCTGAAACCCACTCACTGATGAAGCAAATGGCTCTCAAAAACCAAATTAATGATGCTGCAAAATGACAAATTACTACGTGTCATAGACCTCAGGGATCCCCAGAGAACAGTGCACGCCGAGGATGTGGAAGCCAGAATGCTAATGGCCCCCTTGCTCACCTGCAAGGAAGAGGGGGCCTCTGGGAAAGACCTGGCAGCCAGTCTCCTCTCCAGATGCTGCTCATTGTCGCCAGCACTGGGCCAAGATTTAGCTAAGTACTCAGTTACTAAGGAAACCCAAGTTGTCAGTCCTGAGCCATATGGGAATAATGGTGATTTATTTAGGAAAAGCAAGGTTTGTCACTTAAGCTTACTGCTACAATATTGCTTTTTGATTACCTCCCCCCTACCCCATTGCATTGTCTTGTCACAATAAACTACAGAAACAAGTGGCAAGGTTAATAGTTGTGGGCTCCGAGCTCATCACTCCCAGGGTCTGGCAAGGTCACGGCTGCAGCCAGAGTGTGGCAGACAGGCTTCTTCCGCAAACTCCTTTGGAGAAGAGGGCTTGCAGACTGACTTACCAGGGCAGGCCAGGCGCTCTCCAGGGGGCTTTTACTCATGACTGTCTGCCGCCCTAGGGCACTCCTGGAGCCAGAGAGTTCCTAAAATACAGCCCTCCCAGTTGAAATTCAACTTCAAACCCAATCCATAAGCCATTTCCTTTTTGATGGAAATCATCCGATCCTCTCTTTTCCCATTCAAAACTCACAGTTGGTACCCTCAGTTAAGACAGCTCACTGAGTAACTAGCAAGGGCCATGCCCAGTGCTAGACTTTTCATGTGGCTTACCTCGTTTCGTCCTCACGACCACCTGCAAGATGGTCATTACTATACTTGGTTATGCTTTGCCTTTCCTATTGGCTCCATTCTCTTAGACTGGCTTCTCGGTGACTTTCTGGCTGCCCATATCTCTAGTTCACAGTCTCTACAAAAAGGAAGGAAAGAGGTCCCTTTGCCCTGGTTAAAAAGTCCTAGTGAAGAAGTCAGATTGGTTTTCCCTGATTCAAGGACCAACCTTTTCATGAATTAATTGAGCCAGGTCAGCAGTCTCCCAAAGACATCAGCCTCTAGTTAGATTGATTATTGAGAACAATATCTGAAAACGAGGGGTTGCTCTTCCCATCAAGAAGAGGCTGTAGGATACAAAATGATAAATGGTCATTACAGCGCCATATGCCTCATTATTTCCTAGGTATCTGTCTAAAAACACCTCCGGTATTCACTACTCATGCTGTGCCTCCTGAGTGACATCATCATCTTCACGTGCTTCTCAAATCAAATGTTTAGGACTTGCTGATGCTTCCTTCTCCCTCGTGTTTGAGATCAGACTGGTCACCATGTCCTATTATCCTGTTTCTAAAATGTTACTTTAAAAAATTTATTGGAGTATAGTTGATTTACAAGGATGTGTTTTAGGTATAGAGCGAAGTGAATCAGTTAGACACATACTTGTGTCCACTCTTCTTTTTTTTTTTTTTTTGCCATTCTTCATAATCTATTTATTTTTTATTTATTTTACTTTACAATACTCTATTGGCTTTGCCATACATCGACATGAATCCACCACAGGTTTACAGAGTATTGAGTGGAGTTTCCTGGGCTGTACAGTAGTTCTTTATTCTCTGTTTTATATATAGTAGTATGAATATGTCAGTATCAATCTCCCCGTTTATCCCTCCCCACCCTTACCCTCTGGTAACCATAAGTCTGTTTTCTATATCTGTGGCTCTACTTCTGTTTCATAAATAACATTTTTTTTTTTTTACAGCCCATATATAAGAGATCTGATATTTATCTTTCTCTGACTAACTTCACTCGGTATGATAACCTCTTGATCCATCCATGTTGCTTCGGATGGCATTGTTTTGTTCTTTTTTATGGCCGGGTAATATTCTATTGTCTATATGTGCCACATCTTCTTTGTCCCTTCTTTTGTTGATGGACCTGTACATTGTTTCCATGTCCTGGCTATTGTAAATAGTGCTGCAATGAACCTTGTGGGCTACACGATGAACACTGTGTCTTTCTGAATTATGTTTTTTTTCCAGGTGTAAGAGTGGGATTGCTGGGTCGTATAGCAGTTCTATTTTTAGATTTTTTAAAGGAATCTCCATACTATTATCCCTAGTGGCTACACCAATTTACATTCCCACCAGCAGTGTAGGAGGGTTCCCTTTAAAGTGTTTCTTGATCTGCTTTCTCTCTCCTTCATCCTCATTGCTAGTCTTAGTTTTGAATCCCCATATTTTCATCTCCAGACAACTGCCACAGCTCCTAACTGGCCTCCCTGTCTCCAGTTCTTGCTCCCTATCATAATCAAGGTCCAAAAAGAAAATAGAAACTATTCTAGATTTTTTCCAGGTTATTTAAGCAGAGCAAGGTGATTCAGAGAATAAATCCAGGGGTAAACATTGTGTGTCTGCCTTGTGTGCTCAGCTGTGTCCAACTCTTTGTGACCCTTTGGATTCTGGCCTTCCAGGCTCCTCTGTCCTGGGATTTTTTTCACAAAGAATACTGGAATGGATTGCTATTTTCTCCTCCAGGGGACCATTCTGACTCAGGGATTGAACCCGTGTCTCCTGGATTGCAGGCGATTCTTCACTGCTGAGGCACCAGGGAAGCCTGAGAGCATTCTTTTTCCAAATTTTCTAGAGGCTCTCACTCTGTGGGGAGAAGGCTAGGCAGGATGCTGGCACAACAGAGCATGAAGAACTCCAATAATAGGTGGTTATTCCATTTTGGACTGCACAGCCACCTTTTAACTTCCTTCCATGGGCCTGGTGAAATCCCCATGATGCTGTTCTAGGATGGTTTAGCATCAGTGCTCATTAAGGCTTCCAAAGGTTTGTTCAATATAAGGCACAAGGAGCGTGGATGTGCGCTGCTGTGCATAGATCCTGCACGGTGTCAAGTAAGAATCTACTTACCTCAAAAGGGAGACTGAGAGTCCCCTCCCACTGAGATTGACGACACTGAGGATGTAGGGGGAATACAGCAAAAGCAGGAAAAGAAGACCCAGAACCCAAAGTCGTGGAGACAGGATGGCTACCTTCTGCAGGGTGTTGTTGCAGCATCCAAGCCCCAGAGCGCTCAACAGGTAATAGATCCTGTGTCTTAGGACTGTGCTTGTAGTCAGTCCATAAGCAAAGCCTAGTCAGAGGAAGGGCGTGGAGGGAGCGATGGATTAGGCAGTCTTCATGGACTTTTCGATGGGTCTCTTGTTTGGTCTTCACAACAGCCTGTGAGGAAAGTATCATAGGATCCCCCAAAATGAGAAAACTGAGGGTTCAAACTAGATCTGTCACTTGCCTAGGGTCTGTGGCTCCCAAGCAGCAGAGTGAGGTTTAAGTCCAAATCATCTTAACCATTTCCTTCTTGAGGAGGATGCGAAGATTAACGCTGGTACTCACTGTCTCTCCTTTTATATGCAGGTACATAATTCTGTCTTCAGGCTGGGTTTTTTTTTTTTTCCTCCTTCTTTTGCCATTTTTGAAAATTCTGGGTTTAAAAAACCCTATTAAGAATTGTTCTGTGCTGTGCTTAGTCGCTCAGTCATGTCTGACTCTTTGTGACCCCATGGACTGTAGCCTGCCTGGCTCTTCTGTCCATGGGGAGTCTCCAGGCAAGAACACTGGAGTGAGTTGCCAAGCCCTCCTCCAGGAGATCTTCCCAACCCAGGAATCCAACGGGGCCTCCTGCATTACAGGCAGATTCTTTACCAGCTGAGCTACCAGGGAAGAGGAATTGTTCTACAGCTGATAAATTTGAATTTAAAGAATAGAAAAAAAGGAAATTGGGAGAAATACAAATTAGACTTCTCTGAGTAGTTTTTTTAATGCAGTTTTGTTTTCTGAGCCATGTAAATGCTTTGTATATTCAAAAATTAAATTTAAATTAAATTTAAAAAAAGAGGCAAAAGGAAGAAAATTGGATCTAGAAACAAAATCACTTATGTATATACACTTGCTAGGCTTCCCAGGTGGTGCTAGTGGTAAAGAGCCTGCCTGCCAGTGCAAGAGACATAAGAGGTGCTGGTTTGATCCCTGGGTCAGAAGATCCCCTGGAGCAGGTCATGGTAACCCACTCCAGTATTCTTGCCTGGAGAATCCCATGGACTGAGGAGGCTAGAGGGCTGCAGTCCATAGGGTTGCAAAGAGTTGGACATGACTGAAGCAACTTAGCACACACATACATGCTATCTGAAAAAGTTGAGAAAGTGGCATGAGTGGACCGGCACTATGTTCAATGAATTGTCATAGGTTATTGTATATCTAGGAAAAAAGGAATTGTCCTTCAAACAAAATTGTGCCCAGAGCATCAAAAACTGATAATCACTCTTCCCTTCCCCAGAATGTGGCTTATGATGTCTTCTGTCTTAGCATACAAAGTTTTTGGACTAAACAAGCAACAAGTTATTGGACTTACTGTGTGCAAAGTACTGTTCCAAATTCTTTGTATAGTATATTCATTTGATCCTTATAATAAACTTCAAAGTGAAAGTGAAGTTACTCAGTCCTGTCCAGCTCTTTGAGACCCCATGGACTGTAGCCCACCAGGCTCTTCCATCCATGGAATTTTCCAGGCAAGCGTACTGGTGTGGGTTGCCATTTCCTTCTCCAGGGGAGCTTCCTGACCCAGGGATTGAATCCGGTCTCCTGCATTGCAGGCAGATGTTTTTACTGTCTGAACCACCAGGGAAGCCCATAATAACCTTAAGAGATAACTATTACTATTAATATTATCGCCATTATTTTCAGATGGGGGAAATTGAGACACAGAATGATTGAATTGCTTGCCCAACATCATAGACCCCAGAGCTGGGGTCTGGATTATTTGTGTAGAGAGTTCAGTGTTTAGTCGTTACATCATTTTGCCTGTTATTGTTTGATTTCTGGATTGGGAGATATGGGACAGAATGAAAGAGGGCAGGGAACCCTCATGCATGGGTGCTGGGCTGCATTCAAAAGCCTAGAGACAGCAATAGAGACATCAATGGTTTATTGGACAGGACATCTTAGGCAAAAGCTCCCCGACACTCCTCTGTTTATAGCAGACGGCAGGCAGGGCACGGCTGCAGCCTTTGCTACTCGGGGTGGAAGAAGGATACCATTTATAGGGGGAATTGACGTCAGGTGGGCTCACAGTTACCAGGGACTAATCAAAACCTATAATTAAGTGGATTAGATGGTCATGTGAGTGAAATGGGGCCTGGCCAAGCAGAGGGAATGCACTGAGTGAGAGAACAACCATCTTGTAAAAAATTATATAATTATGTTTTATTTCTAAATTATAAGATTACAAGAGTAATTTTTTTAATTGGAGGATAATTGCTTTACAATGTCATGTTAGTTTCTGCTGTACAACAATGTGAATCAGCTATATGTACACATATATCTTGTACACATGTATGTACACAGCTATATGTACACATGAGCCTCCCTCCCAGCCATCCCCCTGCCCACACCCCTAGGTCATCGCAGAGCACTGAGCTGAGCTCCCTGTGCTATACAGCAGCATCCCACTAGCTGTTTTATACATGGTAGTGTGTATATGTCAATGGTGCTGCTGCTGCTGCTAAGTCGCTTCAGTCGTGTCCGACTCTGTGCGACCCCATAGACGGCAGCCCACCAGGCTCCCCTGTCCCTGGGATTCTCCAGGCAAGAACACTGGAGTGGGCTGCCATTGCCTTCTCCGTACGTCAATGCTACTCTCTCCATTTGTCCTACCCTCTCCTTCCCTCACTGTGTCCACAAGTCCCTTCTCTATATCTGCATCTTTATTACTGCCCTGCAAATATTAATAGGTTCATCAGCACCGTTTTTCTAGATTCCCTCTCTATGTATATGGTAATATGACTTTTTATACAATTTTTTGTTTTTCTGACTTATTTTGTATGACAGATTCCGGGTTCATCCACATCACTTATACTCAATTTCAAGAGAACAACCATCTTGAATGGCCTGACTGTACAGCTGGGCACTGGCCGGATGCCAGCACTCTGCACAGGATGCCATGTGTATTGTATCACTTTATTTTTCTGACCACATGTTGCCTGCACACTAACTTCTAAGGGAATCTAAGGCATCCTCCCCACCTTTCACTTCTCTGCTAGGAGAAGACCTCTGATATAGCCCACGCACATGTTATAGCTCCTTTAGAAAGGAATGGGGAGTTTAGTGGGAGAAGTAAAAGGAATATAAATGAGCTAAGTTTTGAGAAAAGGAGAAATAACTTGTTTTATATAGACTTTGTTTGCAGCCTATATCAGTCAGGAGCCCTGCAGGAAGTAGTGTTTAACCAAAGAGAATTCAGTGTCAGAATTGAGTAGAACTGGGCAGGGCTAAATGAACCAGCGGCAGGTGATGTTGATGTAGTCAAGCGCTAACGACAGGTGGAAAGTAATTATTTCCCCTAAGCCTTAGGTTAAACGGGAAGAAGGTGTTACTGCAGCTTAGGAAGTAGGATCACCTGGAAAGAGCCATAGCCGCAGAGGGATGCACACGCTGCCAGAACTTCAGTGCTGAAAGCTGGAGGAAGCTGGAAAGAAATACCTTGTCTCTCGCCTCTCGCCTTGCATTTTCTTCCAGTTCCTCCCACTGAGAAAACTCAACTGGAAGCTTAAAGGTAGAGTGCTGGGGATGTTAGCCTGGTGGGTCCACCTCCTGGCCGAAGAAGGGCAGAGATGCATCTGCGAGGGTGCGATTGGCTAATGGAGGATAACCAGCCCAGGGCCGGGGCTGTAAGACAAGCCTAAGTCGGCCTCCAGCTGAGAGATTCCCTTTGGCTCTTCCCCTTTCTTGAAGCACAAACAGGATCAAGAAAGGAGAAACTGACATGTTGCTTAGAGGATCAGCTCTGGGCTTTGGGGAGAAGTGCTCTCTCTCTGGGGTTTGGACATGGCAAGATTGTTCCTGCTGTGGAAATGATAAGCTCTAAGCTTCTAAGATTGGAATATCATCAAGGAAAAAGCCCAAGGAGTAGTTGTTGCCTAAATTCCTGTATGGTTCTTAAGTTGAAGGAGCTAAAGAGATTTTTCAGGCTTTGTATGGACAACCAGATTGAGGGCAAGAGGAGAAGGGGGTGACAGAGGATGAGATGGTTGGATGGCATCACTGACTCAGTGGACATGAGTTTGAGCAAACTCAGGGAGATGGTAAAGGACAGGGAAGACTGGTGTGCTGCAGGCCATGGGGTCACAGTCAGACATGACTTGGTGACCAAACAACAATGGACCACCGAAGAGGGCTCTGGAGCTGAAGTCCCGGTTAGTAGTAGACAGGATGTTTTCCTAGAAGGTTGTCCATTCACCCTGGAACAGCACAGCGGAGGCGTAATGGACAAGGTGAACTAGCACTCAGCATCCACTCTAACTTCCTTCTAGTGTGCTTTTCTGCACTGCAGCATTTTGAAAGGTCATTTAAAAATATATATACTTATTTGGCTGTGCCAGGTCTTTAGTAACAGCACGCAGGATCTTCGATCTCTGCAGCCCGCAGGATATTTAGTTGTGACATGCGAACTCTTAGTTGTGACATGTGGGATCCCGTTCCATAGTCAGGGATTGAACCTGGGCTTTCTGTATTGGGAACATGGAATCTTAGCCAATGGGAAGTGCCGAAAGACCATTTTCAAGACTCCTTTCCCAGACTCCCCTGCTGTTGGGTTCATTAAAGTTTGGTCAAACTGGCTTGTGTGAGACTTAGATGTGAGGGAGGGCCTTGCTTTCTCTACTCCTGCTGGAAACTGTGATGGCAGAATCATGATTTTTTTCTGCAGCTGCAGTAGCAGAAGTTGCACTGTCCATGAACCAGCTTCATGGGGGTTGAGATACAGGGTGTCTGTTGCAGTGTGGCTGGTGGGAATTGCAACAGGCACCACGTGGCTCTGCAGCTGGCAGCCACCGTCAGAGCCTCCTATCACGGCAGTTTTCTGATCAAAGGGGCTTTCTTTCTATGGTCATGAAGATGGATTTGTTGCTGGGAGGCTTCTGATAGCACAAGCAGCAGCAGCTCTCTGGGGACCTATGGCATGGCCTTGGGAGTTTATTCCTGAAAAATCAACCTTGAGCTTGTCTTCAGCACTCAGTAACCCTCTTGCACATTTCATCCCTATAATAAATCCCATTTCTGCCTCAAAGAGCTAGGGTGAACATTTTCCTCTGAAGCTGAGTTTTGAACAAAGGAGGTGGCCCTAGTAATAGCAATGCTAACATTATGAGTGCTTATTTTATGCTGAGTGTTCTTAGCAAAGCACCTATATGAATTATTTTAATTTTCACAGCAATCCTGTGTTAGGTGTGATAGTAATCTTCACTTTATAGGTGAGAAATCTGAGTTCTGTAAAGACCCCATAACTTGCCCATATCACCAGGTTTTGCATGGTGAGAGTTGGTATGTCATGCAGTCTACTTCTAGTGCCTGGGCTATTGAACCTTTGTTCCATGAGGCAGGTAGGCTGAGGTTTCAGAGATTCCAGATCTCAGGCATTGTCCTCTGTTTTGAAGATATAATTAATATACCCCAAAGAGGAAACGGAGGCCTAGAGTCACTGTGTATTTGGCCCAAGGTCATGTGGGTAGTAAGTGGCCAAGCTGGGATTCAAATATGTTTCCTGGACTCAAAAACCCGTGCTTGTTGTCCACTTCAGAATCAGCTGCTGCTGTCCCATGACAGCCCTTCAATTCCAAGAAGACAGCTCTCATATCTCAGTGACTCTCCTCTGCATATTAAACGTACTGAGTACTTTCAATTGTATTTCCATGGGTTCCCTCTCCGCCGGGATCCCCTCCTCCCCCAGGGTGTGAACGTCCCTCTTCACGTCTGTCACCCAGGACAGATCACACTGCTCTCTGCTCTCTGTGTGGTCTGACAAGCACAGGGAAGCCCCCAGCGTGAAGGCTCTTAATCTCGGCCAGACTCTTGAAGTTGAGAGGAGCAGATCTCTCCCGCCGCCATCTTCCCCAGGAAACCTTCCCGGTGGGACCCGTGTACTCTGCCTTTGAGGGAGACGTGACATATATATTTCTACACAAATTAAGAGTTTTTTTTTTTTTCTTTTCTTTTTTGCTAGGCTATTCCAAGGAGGCATTTGCGTTTGGTCTCCTGTCTGCCCCAGAACTGGAGTGGACTTCTGAGGAGTTATTTATGGGCAGAATGCTAATTACTTAACTACAAATATGTAAATACTTTGAGAATGAATTCATCACAATATATTAGGCATCACTTTGTAATTAAGCTCAATTAGGTATTATTAGCAGTATTAATGTCAGGTTGCTTGTGCCTGTTCCTAATGAATATATTAACCCAGCCTTGCTGCCACCATCCATGAGGGTGCATTATGATGACAATAATAGACACATAATTAGAGCATTATTGCTTTGCTTGCAAATTGTGGAGAGAAATGTCACAGTCTTTGGAATCTGAATGACTGGCCTGAGTGGATATGTTAGATGTATGCTTGCAGAGGCAACTTAGGAACTGTCAAAAGAAGAGACAGGGCCCTTCTGAAGGCTACAGAGCCAACAGGAGGAGGCGGAGTTATCCGAGGTCCAGAGCCAGGCCCATCTGGTAGGAGCTGTAGCCTTAGGACTCTAGGAAAGTTAGAACTCTTTGAATGCAGTGAGATCTCAAACTACCTGATACGCAGTACCTGAGGCAGAGCAAGAGATGAAAGAAATGCCCTGGCTTTTCTGCTTCTCCCACCCTCCAGTCTTCAGTCTTCAGTTTTATTGAGAGCATCTCACTGGCTACACCTGCTAGGAAGCCAGTGATTAAAGGGTCCTAGAAGATATAGTTTCTGACACATGTAAGAAGCAGAGCATGGGCTAGGGGAGGTATCTGAAAGGAACGGGCAGAACTGGGACTAGCATTCCGGTCTGACTTCCAGCACAGTATGTTTCACCTTGAGATGAGAGTGGTTTATTCATCATAAGTGATTCTCATTAAGACTTAAGAGGGAAATAATGGTGACAAAAATGATCTTAGAGGTATTTGGATATTTCTCATAATATTTCATGAAAAAATTTACCAAGAACTTTCTCATAAAATATTTCATTGAATCCTCATGAACCTTGTGAAATGGGACAAGATTAGTCCCATTTTATAGATGAGGAAATTAGAAACGGGCCTAGGAGAGTCTTACAATTTCACACCTGGTAGAGTTTCAGATCAGATTTTGACCCAAGATATATTTTACTGCAAAACCACGGAGCTCATAGAAAGGAAGGAGGAAATGCCAAAGTCCAGGAGTGTCTGAATTTGCAAAAGCATGGGGTGGAAGCAGAGTTAGCAAAGATAAATGCACACTGCCTTTCTGCCGAAGGAAGTGCATGGCTGATGAGCGCTTGTCATCTGTGTAGGGCCACTAGGATACTCTTAAGGAATCACCCTCCCTTCTGTCTCCACAATACACTGCAGTTTGCAAAAGATGTTCACGAACAAATGGATTTTATTTTTTCAACTACCCCTAGAGGCTGGAAAGTTGAGGACAAATGGTGGAACAGAATCATAGGAAGATGGAGTGACTGACCATCCTCTCATGCAACTTATGCCTCAGCTAAACTTATTACCACTCTCTAAACAAATACCATTTCCCAGCTTTGCATTAGCTATTCTCTTCCTCTGCCTAGAATGATCTCCCTCAAAGAACTTTCCAAGGTTGAGTGAGTTGGTTCCTCCTCTTGCTCCTGTAATGTACTGCTGTCTGGTTATTTGCTTACTTATCAATCTGCAGTAGACTCTAGGAGACTATGAGCTCCTTGATGACGAAGACTAGGTTTTAATCATCTCCCTAGATTGTGCTCAGTAAATGAATGAATGGATGCATATGTAACTGAGACTCAAAGTCAGTTCTACTGGATCTTTCCTGCCACTGATCTCTCCTTTAAAAAAATCTTTTTTTTTTTTTAAACTTTTAGTTCAGTTGCTCAGTTGTGTCCAACTCTTTGTGACCCCATGAGCCGCAGCACACCAGGCCTCCCTGTCCATCACCAATTCCTGGAGTCCACCCAAACTCATGTCCATCGAGTTGGTGATGCCATCCAACCATCTCATCCTCTGTTGACCCCTTCTCCTCCTGCCCTCAATCTTTCCCAGCTTCAGGGTGTTTTCCAATGAATCAGCTCTTCTCATCAGGTGGCCAAAGTATTGGAGTTTCAGCTTCAACATCAGTCCCTCCAGTGAACACCCAGGACTGATCTCCTTTAGGATGGACTGGTTGGATCTCCTTGGAGTCCAAGGGACTCTCAAGAGTCTTCTCCAACACCACAGTATTTACTAGTATATACGCTGGTAATTGTACAGGTATCTTGTGCTTTCCAAAAGTTCATATCACTTTTAACAAACATATTGGCGCAATATGCAATAATGAAATGGGAAACAGGGTTTTGTTTACAGAGTTAAAGAATGAATTCCACAAACTCAGCAAACACACATGCAGGCAAAGTTTATTTTAAAGGATGGAGATACAAAACCCTCAGCATAAATACTGAGAAGGGGTGAAGAGAGCTCCCAAAGGTGGGAATAACCTCAGTTTTTATATCTTTATTAGAGTTGATCTGTTCATTTTTGGTTGGCTCAGGGTTAGACATGTGATATGTGTAATTTCTGACAAATCAGTTTAAATGTTGCAATATCCAGTTTATCATTTTTATGAATTTCTTGGATCCTCCAGTTTCCCAGTTTTTTCTAGACATTGCAATGTCATCCCTTGACCCTTTCTCAAGACACTCAGACCATTACTGACTGAAGTGTAATTTACATACCATAAAATTCATCCATGTATCTCTTTCAGAGCAGCAGTTTTGCAAACAGATGAGGAAGTGGTTCACCAAAGAATGTAATTGGGGCTGGTAGGATGGGTTTTTTTTTTTTTTTTAAATAAAGCTCAAAACCATCTTTTCTTTCCTTTTTAACAGGAGGGATCGTGCCAGGAATTAAGTTCTCTTTCCCAGACTTTGGTTTTGCTGAATTAGCAATTTCTAATCAATCGGACTAAAGGGTTTTCTCTAAACATGTCAGCTCTTGATTTTTTTTTTTTTAATTTTGCAGCAAAGCTATGAAGGAGGGTAAGAAAACAAGAATGTGGCAGAGGATCTCAGGTACACTTGAGAGAATGGCAGAATCACGATGCCAGGGTCGGGTGGAAGTGGAATGGGAGGATGGGCTGTAATCAAAACTGAGCCTTCTCTCCTTCCAAATGGTACAGAGGCCCACCCAGTTTCTCCAGATGGGTCCAGCTCTGAGAGGAGCAAGAGCTGAGGCAATCGTGACAGTTTCACAGAGGGAGGGAATCCAGCATGTACACTCCTCCCCCATTTTCTGGTTGAGGAAATGGAGGCCTAAAGAGATGGAGTGGCAGTATCAGAGCACAGACTCACCCACCCCCACTCCTTACCCACCCACTCAGCTCCTAAGCGTTTCCTTATCCCAGGCCATGGTGCTAAGTAATGTCTGTGGCTCTTGCCCGCCCAAGATCTCTTTTTCTTCCTCTAGCACCCTGATCCTCCTTTGGGGAGCTGACTACGTGCATGTGTGTTCAGCTGCTTCAGGTGTGTCCTACTTTTTGTGACCCTATGGACTGTAGCCCACCAGGTTCCTCTGTCTATGGGATTCTCCAGGCAAGAATACTAGAGTGGGTTGCCATGCCCTGCTCTAGAGAATCTTCCCAACACGGGGGTTGAACCCATGCCTCCTGTGTTGCAGGTGGATTCTTTACTGTTGGGCCAATGGGGAAGCCTGGGAAACTGATTTTTCTCTACTAAATACTATCATAGTGGGTTTGTCAATCAAAGTCCCTTCCCATTCCCCGACCATTCCGCAGCCAAGGGGCTGGAAAATAAATTACATTTAGGCAATTAGATTCTTTTTCCTTGGAATTTGACATGAACATTGAAAACAGAGCCCTGCATCTAGGAGGCAGGAACCAGCTTTGCATCTTGCTCCCGGAGTCCTGTCCTGCGTCTTTTCCCAGGTCTGCTGCTTCAACTTTCCCTTAGGGCCCGCGAATATTCTCATCCTTCTCTGTTTGGTTAATATAACCACAGCTGGGTTTTACTGGCTGTGACCAAATGATCCGAAATGGTCCAGTTTCCCATCCAGGACTATTAACAACAGCCAGGAGGAAAGGAGAGGAGGGAAGATATCCACTCCCATGAGTATGACCCTCTACTAATGCTATCTGACAGACCTATCAAGTGAGACAATAGGAAATTAAAAATTTCCCAGTAGCTGCATTAAAAAAGTGTGAAAAGATTAAATTCATTTAAATTTTATTATAACTCAGTATATCCAAAAGATTATAATTTTAACATGTAACTAGTCTAAAAATGATTGGGATACTTTTTTAATACTAAGAATTTGAAATCCTGTAGTATTTTATACTTTTATATTTCAATTTGGATGCTAAATTTTCATCAGAAACACTTGATCTATATTAAGAGAATGTAAAATAGACAATTGAAAGATTCACATCCTGAAACTGTGAATACTTGGATGTTTTCCACCAATTAAATCGAATATTAGTTTTTATTTTTAAATTTAGCTTAACTGAAGTTACAGATTCAGTTCCTCAGCCATTCCAGCCACATTTTAAGTGCTTATAGCCATTCACGTGCTGTGTGTGCTGTGCTTAGTTGCTCAGTTGTGTCCAGCTCTTTGCGACCCCATATGCTATAGCCAGCCAGGCTCCTCTATCCGTGGGGATTCTCCAGGCAAGAATACTGGAGTGGGTTGCCTTGCTCTCCTCCAGGGGATCTTCTCCAATCCAGGGGTTGAACCCAGGCCTCCTGCATTACAGGCAGGTTCTTTACCATCTGAGCCACCAGGGAAGCCCAAGAATACTGGAGAGGGCAGCCTATCCCTTCTTCAGGGGAACTTCCTGATCCAGGAATCGAATCAGGGTCTCCTGCGTTGCAGGAAGATCCTTTACTAGCTGAGCTACCCAGGAAGCCCATAACCACTCATAGTGACTATTGTATTGGACAGCATAACCCTTTATAGTTACTACACCTTTATCACAACCTGTCTTATTAAAGCCCCCCCGCTGTGAAGGAAAAATTATTATTACTAATATTGTCATCATTAGTAGCATTATCATACCCACTCTCCATTGCGAAAATGGAGATTCAGAGAGATTGAATTGCCTAGAATATCAGAGCTGGGAAGGTCCAGGGTCAGAGCTGAACTGTGCCAGGCCACAGGTCTCTGGGGTCATCCACATGGGGGTGGCCTTGGATCAGAGTATAGCTTAGGCTCTGACACCATTATGCTGTATCACAATACTGTCTCCTCTGAAATACCGTTTCTCTGCAAAACAAGATGGAGGAGGGCTGGACTGCACCCTTATTGAGACTCTAGCTGCCTTAGCATTCTATGTCTCTCTCTCTCTCTGAAGGTATATGGGTGGAAAATTCGGATTTTGTAACAATATATTGGAATTTGATGTTACAGAGTTATAAGCCCTTCACTTGAATGCCTCATTTTGTCCTCACTGTAGCACTGTGAGGTGGGGTCTAATTATATCCCCATTTAAGAAACTGAAATTTAAGAAACTAAAGCCAAGCAACCAATAGCCAGTTGGTGGCAGAGCTGAGAATAGATTTCTGGCTGGCGGGCTGCAGTGGCAGGTGTCTTCTCAGCCAGCAACACAGCCCCTGAAATGGAGGCTCAATGAAGGCAGGGATTCTGTTTCATCCATTGCTGCTATCCCGGCGCCTGGCACACGGTTGGGACTCAATAAATAACTGCTGAATGAATAAATACACGATTTGCTGAGGAAGAAGAGAGAGCCCATTGTTGTGCAAATGTCGTTCTTGAATTTTTTGGTCTCTGGGGTATTTCATAAGGGCAAGTAGATATTTGGTATTTTAAATAAACAGATTCTTGAATGTGTTCATCTTTTCCAGTGAAATGCGGATATGATTTCTGCATCTGCTTCATTTGTTTTGTTTTCTTTCTAGCACATACATATGTCAAGGGCAAACAGTGACTGTGAGAAAGCCCAGTGGAACCTGCATATAAGTGAAAAATGAATTTCTTTTCTCTTTTTGAAATTAGACAAAGAAAACCATAAGGGTTGTGATGCCAAGTATTACAACCCTCACAAACTTGTGATGTATTTTTCACCTGAATGTTTTGTTATTAACATTTTTTACTTTTTCAAACACCCTTTCCCTGTAGCCCAGATCTTTGGCTATATATGGGTAAATATTTTATCATACTATGGCACAATGCTAAACTTGGAATTGAAAAAGCTTCTTTTCTTTCCTAGACTTGCCATATACTTGCTATGTGATCTTGGGTAGTTTTTCATTTGTTTGGTGCTTTTTTCCCCTCATCTCTAAATTGAAAGTAAGGTCTAAATTTTTCTCTTTGTGATCCTCTATAATTCTTTGTTTTTCCTTATAGATAGTCATGGAAGTAAAAACATCACTGTTTGCATGAGATTCTTTGAATATGTCATTCATTCACTCTTTCATTCAAGAAACATGGAACACTACTCTATGCCGGGCATCATGCTCAGTATGGGGGAATACAGAAAGAAAAACAAAACAAAACATGGTGTTTGCCCTCAGATTGTTCCTAGTCTCTATGCGCAGGCTGAGAAGAAAGCAGTAAGTACAATGCAGTGGGGTGAGCTTTCTGCAGGAAGATGCTGTGGGAGCCTGTCAGTGGTACCCAGTTCACCAGAATGTGGGCAACACCTGAAGGATAAGTGTGAGTTAGATGTGAAAAGAAGCATTTCAGGCAAAGAATAACATTCACAACTGGGAGAACTGAGATTCCAGAATCTGTGTGGCTCATTCCGAACAGCTGGAGCACAGGGGTCTGAGGCAGGTATCAGGAGGTGAGGCCAGAAATGGGGTCTGAGGCCAGATCACCAAGACCCAGAGTGCAGAGCAAAGGGCTAGCCTCAGCAATGTGCAGCCACTGAGAAGTGCTGAGTCAAGAGTGATGTGATCAGATCTACATCTTGGGGTGGTTCTCTTTCCTGCAGTGTGAAGGGTGGCCCTTAGGGCATCTCAGGGAGCAGAAAGACCAACTGGAAGTTATAAAAACCAAGTAGAAGAGTGATGAGAGTTTCTGAAGTAGGAGAGCTATGGATTGGGGGTTGGGGGAGGATGGGGCAGATTTGAGAGCAAAGTCTATGGGATGTGGGGATGAGGGCTGGAAAGCAAGTCTAGGGTGTGGGCCGTGGGTGGACAATGGTCTGAAGTAGGAGAAGCAGTGGATTTGGGGGGATGGGGCAGATTTGAGAGGCCAGGTCTGTGGGATGTGGGGATGAGGGCTGGAGAGCATCATGTCTGGGGTGTGGGCATTGGGTGGACAATGGTATTTTCCACAAAGCCTGGGAGTGGGATACAGAGATCCTATGATACCCTCATGTTGAGAGACAGGTCCTTAGCAGCTCTGACTCTGTTCTGTTTGGGGGTGTTTCCATTCCATTTAGCTTTGGAATATGTTCTATATTAAATACTGTCAGTGTAATTACAGAATATGATACACTGTAATTATGTTCTATAATTACATTTTCTTCCATTAGCAGCATGGCATTCCCACTCAATGCAGGCCCCCAGCACCCCAGACAGTTAGCGTGGTAGGGACTGCAGAGGCCACCTGGAGCAGATCTATGTCTGTCTTTCCCAGCCTTTGTCAGGTGATACACTGGGAATCACAAGGAGGCCGTGCAGTGTAATGGTTTAGAGCATGGGCTTTGGAAGCAGGCTGACCGGGTTGAACGACAACATTACCTCTTTCTAGCTGTGGGGCTCAGACAAATTACTTAATGTTTCTATGCCTCAGTTTTTTTCTGTTTAGAAGGAAAGCAATAGATTCTACTTCACAGAGTTATTTTTAAGAATAGATGAGATAATGGATGATAATTACCTAGCGTGAAAGTGAAAGTTGCTCAGTAGTGTCCAACTCTTTGCCACCCCATGGACTGTAGCCCACCAGGCTCCTCTGTCCATGGGATTATCCAGGCAAGAATACTGGAGTGGTTTGCCATTCCCTTCTCCAGGGGATCTTCCCAACCCAGGGATGAAACCCTGGTCTCCCACACTGCAGGCAGATTCTTTACCATCTGAGCCACCAGGGAATTACCTAGCATGGTGGCTATCAAATTTTAGCTCTCAATAAAAGATTTTACTGATAAGGAGGGATGACAAAGGGGTACCCTGCCCATTGTCAGACTCCTGGACTAATAACTTGTCTCCATGGACACAGAGGAGATTTTAATATGCCAAATGCTAAGCTATTAGTGAATGATGTTACATCATAGCTTGACAGAATGTTCCTAAAACTCAACTAATCATCTTCTCTCTTATAAATAAGTCAGCTAAGGCCCAGAAATGATAGCCAACTTGTCATATAGATCCGTAGTCTCAGAGATCTTGAATTCAGAATTCTGAACTCCTTATTCATTGGCCAGTGCCAGGGACCAAGACTTTACTTATTTAAATAAATATCTCTAGGTTTACAAAGCATATGGGATGCATTCTTTTTAAAATGTTTGACTAGCATTTAACATTTAATTATTTTGATTTAAGATTTTATTTTCTTAGTGCATTTCCAGGTTACAACAGAAATTGAGAGGCAAGTGCAAAGATATTTTTCTTTATACTGCCTGCACACACACATGCATAACATCCCTCAATATTGACTTGACTCACCAGAATGGCACATTTTTAACAAAGTTGAACCTACACTGACACATAATCACCCAAAGTCCAGAGTTTACCTTAGGGTTCATTCTTGGTGCTATACATTTATGGGTTTGGATGAATGTATAATGACATATATCCATCATGATGGCATTTGTACACAGTATTTTCACTGCCCTAAAAATCCTCTGTGCTCCAGCTGTTCATCTCTTTACTCCCCACTCCTCCCTTTCCCCCTGGAACCATTGATTCTCTTTATTATCTCCATAGTTTAGCCTTTCCCAGAATGTCATGTAGTTGGAATTATATAGTATTTAGCCTTTCCTGATTGGCTTTTTTTCACTCAGCAATATGCATTCAAGTTTTATTCATGTCTTTCCTTGGCTTGATACCTCATTTCTTTTTAGCACTGAATACTAATCCATTGTCTGGATGTACCACAGTTGACTTCTCATCTACTGAAGGCACCTTGATTGTTTCCAACTTTTGGCAATTATAGATACTTAACACATGTCTTTTAATTCCATCCTGAAATGAGTCTAATAATAGTGTTCCTATTTTATAGATAAAGTAAAGAAGGAAGTGTAGGAACTGAATATAGGAGAGTTTAGTGACTTTTCCAAGGATATCTGTTTAGGAAATATTAGGCCGGGAGTTTGATGGCCATGTCTAATGCTCTTCCTTTATATTCCTTTTCTTTTTTCTCCACAAACAGTTGTTGATCACCAGCTGAGTAGTGCATGTGTGCATGCTCAGTTACTCAGTCATATCCGACTCTTTGTGACCCCAGGGACTGCAGCCTGTCAGGCTCCTCTGTCCATGAGATTTCTCAGGCAAGAATACTGGAGTGGGTTGCCATTTTCTCCTCCAGGCGATCTTCCCAACCTAGGGATCGAACCCAAGTCTCTTGCATTGCAGACAGATTCTTTACTGCTGAGTCACCAGGGAAGCCCTAGGAATTTTCCTCTCACATGCTAAACAGAATATTTGCCAAATTCTAGTATGGACAGTATGATGTGATAAATGCCAGTTGGCTATTGCAGACCTGAATGTTCCACGAGTAAAAAGAATGTGGTGGGATGTGAGGGAAAGTGATGCTTATGACTGGGTTAATCATGGAAGAGTTGGTAACTGCTTATCCCTGATATGTGACAAAGGGGTCAGTAAGAAGTCTTTAGAACCCCTTAGAACCCCTTTTGGTTTAAAGTGATAAAAACTGGGACATCGAAGAGGGCAGCTGGTGCCAGTTGGGTATCAGTCAATAGTCTCAAATGATGCATTCCTGCCCTTGTGTGTCCTGCTATCTTACAGCTCTGCTTTTCCCTACTTGGCTTTATTTCTCAGAATTTCTCCTTTTGAGAAGCAGACGAGATGGTCTGGCAGCCCTAAACTCATGTTCTTTCCATTAAACAACACCACAGGAATTGTGACTCCATTAGAAAAGTCAAAGGAGGACTCTGGATGGGTTGGCTTGGGTCGTTTGTCCGTCTCTGAAGCTATTACTATGGCCAGAGAGGGGGTTGTTCCTTGTGGGGTAGAGTCTGAAGGTGCAGTTAGGTCAGGAATCACATGGAGTGGGCATTCCTTGAAAAAGAAGGATCCTGTAGCAAAAGATGGTTTGAAGGGGTCCTGAGAAGATCCAGACCCCATCTCCTCCCCTGGGAGGAGAAATGGTATAAACAAAGGCCTGGATGTTGATAGACGTGTGAATAGTACACAACTGAGAGATGATTTTCAAAAGTAATCTAGGCCCAGAGTGCAGGAGTCTGTAAGTGTCATGCCAGAGATCCAGACATAGAAAGGATTTCCTTATCATCATCATGGAAGGAAACGGTTAGCACACATCCTTGTCTTCCCCTGTTTGCTTCAGAGACACTGAAGTTCTGAACACTCCATGCCTCTCTTCATTCCCCAACAGCCTGCACTTCCACTTCCTCTTCCTAAAATCATTTTCTCCTTCTTTGCTTATACAAATACTGCTTGGATGTCTCACTGAGAGGCCACAGCTTCCAGGAGGACTCCCCTGGCCAGTATCCCCAGTGGATTAGATGCCCCTGCACGTTTCTGTACACACACGTCATTGTACTGTATATACCTGTTTACTTGTCACTTGTTTCCATGCATTCTGTGCTTACAATGTGCCAGGTTGCTTAGTGGTCTTATTTTCATTTTATATACAGGAAAACTGAGTCAAAGAGAGCTTAAGTAACTCCCCAAGGTTATGCAATAACCAAGTGATGGAGCCAGAACCTGAAGTTGGGCAGTTGGCCTTCAGAACTTTCTCTTAACCAGTACTATTTGAGTATGAGGCCTCAGGATTACATTCCTAGGCTTAACTCCATGCCTGCCCAGTAAATACCTGTTGTATAGATTTTAAAAGGCAGGTTAATGAAAGAATGAGTGGAACAGAAGTGATAATGAGATCCCTATCACTGGAGTTATTCGAGCAGAGGTCTGAGGGATATTGGTGTGGTTGAGCACATGATCGTATGATTTAGAGTGTTGCATTAGATGATCCCTTAGTTTCCTTCCAACTTTATGATTTTTCCCTTTAGGCAAAAGAGAGACACTGAAAGCTTTTTTTTTCTTGGTCCCTTCTTTTACGTATTCCATCTCATTTCTTCTTCTTCTTTTTTTTTTTTTTTTGGCTGAGTGCTCACCATATAGAGTCTTAGTTCCCCAACCAGGGATCAAATCCATACCCCCTGCATTGAGAGCATGGAGTCTTAACCATGGGACCATCATGGAAGTCCTGAGACAATGAAAACTTTTGAGCAATCAAGTGTCCCAGTCATGCTCACCCATGGAGGTAACTCTGGCAGGGGCATATAGGATGGATTAAAGAGGACTGCAAATGTTTGGCTAATAAATTTGCTATCTCAATTGACTACACCAGTTAAGCTCTCTGGGATTGGGAAGGAGGACAGGTCTCCCTCATCATCACATGACAATAGCCTTGTAATTCTGGGCCTATCATTTTAGAAGTTCCCTTCCAACCAGGATCCTGTTCTGAAAAGAAAAGAGGCCACAAAGTAATCAGGGGGGCACCATGGCATGTTAGAAAGGGCCTTGAACTTGGGACCAGAAGAAGCGAGTTTGAATCCTGCTCTATTGGAGCCTCACTATCTGCACCTGGAAAATGGGAGCAGTAATCCCTCCCAGCCTATTTCTAGCCTCTTCTTGAGGATGACACGACATTGTGGTTATTAAAGGTGCTTTGTGGGTACGAAGTTCAGAGCCTGTGGAGGAACTGTCCATGTTGGGTAGTGGAGGTAATCACATCAGCTCCCTCCCCCTTTGCTGGGTCCTCCAAGAAGAAGGTGGGGAAGGCCAAAGAAAGGGCCACCGTAGGAAGGAGCCATTCTTCAGAACCATAAATTCTATCTCAGGACCTTAACTGCATACGAAATTGTTATCCAAAGACTGGAAGTGATTTAGCAAAAAACAACCCTGCGACACTGCAGAAAGCATCTTTAAAGATCTTATGTACAATTTTATAAAGCTGCACGACATCTTTTCAATCCCTTCACAGAGCCAGGTGATCCCAGGGCCTGGCATGCTGATGGAGGGGAGGGGTGGCTGAGGCTTTACAGGAGGAAAATCCAATTACTTTTGCCCTGGGAAAAAGGAATTCTGGGGATTTGAGATCATTGGAGCATAATTGGAATTCTAATAAAATGAGCTGTTTGAGGGGTGTTGTGGGAATGGAGGTGGCATGTGGGGAAATATAGGTTCCCAAGCCAGCTATTGGAATGACTAAAGGACTTTGTCATCACACCAGTCTTTTGCTGCCTGGAAGTTTCCACAATACAGGTTTACTTGTGGGTAACTGGAGGCAAAAGTGGGAACAAAGTTAACTTCACAGCTCCCAGGTCCCTTGGCTCAACAGGACCCCACTGAGGGTCGCCAAAAACCTGGCTAGAGCTCAGTGATGCTGCCTTCTGTGTCTACCCTTTAAAACAGAACTTTTGAGTAGGGAGGTGGTCTGGGAGGAGCTTTAAAGGTCATGTAATCCCATGACACAAAAATGAGATCCAGAGAGAAGGACTGTTCCAAAGCCATATATCTAGGAATGAAATCACGTGATCATACATTCAGAAACTTGAAGTCATCAGTTTAACATCCCTCTCTTCTCAGAAGTCACTAATTATCTCGGACAGAAGCTTGTCTGGGTTCTGGTTAGATGTAGAAAGCAATAGAGCTCACCATGTCAGGAAATATCGCATCATCAGATAACCTTAACCTGACTGCTTGGAAAGCTCTTCCTTACATGAGGCTGAAATTGGTTTCTGCCTAACATCCAGTGGGAACATGCATCCCTAGGGGCTTTGTTGTTGTTTGTTTTGAGCAGAGTGCTCTATCATCTTGTATAAACCATTTCAACCATCTGAGGCTTAATTTTCTCATCTGTGCAAAAGGACTTTCAATAGTTAATTTCTCCTAGGAGTGTTGTGAAAATTCAATGAGAATTCTTAGTGAGAATTTGGCTTAAAACAGACTAGAATCTCAACAAGTGTTACTATTTTTATTATCATCTTTAAAACAGGGATACACAACAGAGTTTCTGTGGGTATCATGAGATATTTTATGTAAGGCACCAAGGAGATGCTTCACAAAGAAACAGTAATGCATATCAACACATACACTTCTTTAGCATTGTCTATCTTTGTACGTGTCTCAGCTACCAGATTAAACGTTTAGCTTCTTAAAGATGGGGTTCGATCTAGTTCTCCTCTGTGTTCTTGAAAAGTCAAGTCTCTAAAAAGAATGAATGCTGGAAGTTCATATGTAAACCTCTTCTGTCCCAGGGCCCCACATCAGCTCTGTGGGGTCACATTCAACCCAGTAAAAGTCAGTGGCTCAGGGGGAGTCGAATCTCTGCTGGGTGTTGTGTAGATCCTCAGCAACACGTCTCAAAATTCCCTTTCCCCTTTCTCTCCTCCTTTTATTTCTCCAAAGCCAAAATTGTCTTAAAGACCCCAACTTGAGTATTTTTCTTTCTTTCCCTGCCCTCACTTCTCATTATAATATGAATTGATACTTTTCTTTGTTTCTCTTTTAGTTTCTCTTCTGCTCCCCATTAATTAGGTTTTTTTTACTTATTCATTCCTTTAATAAATATTTTGACAGGCACTGCTCTAAGCACTAGGGGTAGAGCAGTGAATGAGACAGACAAGGTTCCTGAGCTCCAGCAAAGCTTACATAATAGGAGAGAGAAAATAAATACAAATAATTGACTATTACCATTTAATAATATGATGCCCGTAATGAAGTAATGTGATATTACCTTAGGTCAGAGGACAACTCTAGTTAGAATGTTCAGGGAAGGCTTGTGTGAGGAAATAAATTGTTGAGGCTTGAATGATAAGGGTATAATCATATGAAGGTCTGCAAGAAGAATATTCAAGACAAAGAGAAGAGCAAATATAAGAGTCCTGAGGTAGAGATGAGCCTCTCCATTAGGTCATAGCATCTCAAACTTGAGCTTGCCTCAGAATCACCTGGAGGGCTAGGGCTTGTTAAATCACAGATTGGTAGCCTGATCGCTGGATTCTGTTCAGTAGGTCTGGGGCTGGAGAATTTGTGTGTCTCACCAGTTTCAGGGGGTGCTAATGCTGCTGGACCGAGGACCACACTTTGGGAACCANGAAAAAAAAAAAAGAAAGAAAACAGAAAACTCTAGGAAAAATGAAATAAATGAAAATGCTCTACAAAAGAGCATAGCCTTGATCAAAAACACATTAAATTATGGCATACTTTAGGGCAGTAAGTAAATTTACAAGGATCATGACTATAAAATCAGAGAAAGAGAAATGTATTTAGACCATACCTACTGGCTTTGTACTTAAAATATTTAAATAGTCATACTGATGAAAATGCTGTTTATAGTTTTAATCTTTCATAATTAAAATGTAGGCCAAGTGCAGAAAACTTAACATGGCTATGAAACAGAATGAAAAGCTATTAGTCTCGATAAAGTACATGTAAAGGTATGGCTGAAAGAAGTTATAGGGAAGAAGAGAGGAAGAAAAGGAGGAAGGAGGTGATGCGAGGAGGAGAGGTATTATCATCTTACAAAGTGAGGAGCGAGATAAACTGTTGGAAGCTGAGAAACCAAGGAATAGCATGTTAAGTATATTACTTCATGAGTCAAGGATAGGGGAAAACACATACTTGAATTTAGGAAGCACACTTCTCAAAATCTTTTCAAAGAAATTATTGAAGTGTTTATTTATAGCCTTTAATATTGTATTCTTGCAAGTAACAATAGATTGTTTCAATTAACATTTAAAAGCTGGTAATTATAAAATATAATGCTACTTGTCAGAAAAATCGCTAACTTATGTACACGTACTCTTTGAAATTACTCTGTATTTCTTCTTCTCAGTTTCAAGTAATATGCATTTTTTGACATTTATTGATTTAAATAATTTAAAAAGAAAAAAAAAGAAAACTAAAAGGAGAAGCAGGCATAGGAGGTGATTAAAGTGAACTAAAAGCCCATCTTTCCTAGAAGACAGTCAATACAGACCATCTAAAATCANTTCTCAGTTTCAAGTAATATGCATTTTTTGACATTTATTGATTTAAATAATTTAAAAAGAAAAAAAAAGAAAACTAAAAGGAGAAGCAGGCATAGGAGGTGATTAAAGTGAACTAAAAGCCCATCTTTCCTAGAAGACAGTCAATACAGACCATCTAAAATCAGTAAGTCAAAAACCGAAAGCCGTTAGATTAGAGATGTAAAGGCGCCTGACAGAAGAATGCAACACAAGTAGATGTTGGAAGTAAGACAGCAGGTGAGTGAGGGTGGGAGAGACCCATTCTTTTTTATTGTAGCCCTTTTGCTTTAGAAACATTTGCTCATAATTCTTTGACTAAAAAGATATTCTTAAAAGGAAGAGACAGTTAGTTTGCACCCACACAGCTGCCCCTCCCCCTAAAAAAATCTCCCAGCCCAGATGGTTTCACTGGAGAATTCTGCCAAATATACAAAGACGAATTACTACTTTTACACAAACTCTTCCTGAAAATAGAAGAGGAAAGACCATTTCCTAAACTATTTTCTGAGGCATTTTTTCCTCTAGTAAATAAAATAGACAAAGAGAGTACAATAAAAAGAAAACTGCAAACCAGTGTCTGTCACAAACTTAAACATAAAAATGCTCAGCATATCAGCAGACAGAATCCAACAGTGTATAATAAAGATTATCCACATGATCGAGTGGGATTTATCCCAGGTCTGAAAGTGTGACTCCACATTCAAAAATCAGTGCAATCCACCATATCAACAAGCTAAAGAAGAAAATTCACAGAAGCATTAGCAAATGATACACCAAGAACATTTCACAAAATCCAACATCCGTTTAGATAAAAGTTCTCAGCAGGTTAATAATAGAGAGACTCTCAGCTTTATAAAGAACATCTATGAAAACCTGCAGCTAACACCACATGTAATAAAGAAAGACAGTTTTTTTTCCTTAGACTTGGAACAGAGAAAGGATGTCTATATTCACCACTCTTTTTTTTTAATTGACTTATTTTAATTGGAGGCTAATTACTTTACAATATTGTAGTTTTTGCCATACATTGACATGAACCAGCCATGGGTGTACTTGTGTTTCCTATCCCGAACCCCCTTCCCACCTCCCTCCCCATCCCATCCCTCAGGGTCATCCCAGTGCACCAGCTCTGAGCACCCTGTCTCATNGAGAGAAGGACTGTTCCAAAGCCATATATCTAGGAATGAAATCACGTGATCATACATTCAGAAACTTGAAGTCATCAGTTTAACATCCCTCTCTTCTCAGAAGTCACTAATTATCTCGGACAGAAGCTTGTCTGGGTTCTGGTTAGATGTAGAAAGCAATAGAGCTCACCATGTCAGGAAATATCGCATCATCAGATAACCTTAACCTGACTGCTTGGAAAGCTCTTCCTTACATGAGGCTGAAATTGGTTTCTGCCTAACATCCAGTGGGAACATGCATCCCTAGGGGCTTTGTTGTTGTTTGTTTTGAGCAGAGTGCTCCATCATCTTGTATAAACCATTTCAACCATCTGAGGCTTAATTTTCTCATCTGTGCAAAAGGACTTTCAATAGTTAATTTCTCCTAGGAGTGTTGTGAAAATTCAATGAGAATTCTTAGTGAGAATTTGGCTTAAAACAGACTAGAATCTCAACAAGTGTTACTATTTTTATTATCATCTTTAAAACAGGGATACACAACAGAGTTTCTGTGGGTATCATGAGATATTTTATGTAAGGCACCAAGGAGATGCTTCACAAAGAAACAGTAATGCATATCAACACATACACTTCTTTAGCATTGTCTATCTTTGTACGTGTCTCAGCTACCAGATTAAACGTTTAGCTTCTTAAAGATGGGGTTCGATCTAGTTCTCCTCTGTGTTCTTGAAAAGTCAAGTCTCTAAAAAGAATGAATGCTGGAAGTTCATATGTAAACCTCTTCTGTCCCAGGGCCCCACATCAGCTCTGTGGGGTCACATTCAACCCAGTAAAAGTCAGTGGCTCAGGGGGAGTCGAATCTCTGCTGGGTGTTGTGTAGATCCTCAGCAACACGTCTCAAAATTCCCTTTCCCCTTTCTCTCCTCCTTTTATTTCTCCAAAGCCAAAATTGTCTTAAAGACCCCAACTTGAGTATTTTTCTTTCTTTCCCTGCCCTCACTTCTCATTATAATATGAATTGATACTTTTCTTTGTTTCTCTTTTAGTTTCTCTTCTGCTCCCCATTAATTAGGTTTTTTTTACTTATTCATTCCTTTAATAAATATTTTGACAGGCACTGCTCTAAGCACTAGGGGTAGAGCAGTGAATGAGACAGACAAGGTTCCTGAGCTCCAGCAAAGCTTACATAATAGGAGAGAGAAAATAAATACAAATAATTGACTATTACCATTTAATAATATGATGCCCGTAATGAAGTAATGTGATATTACCTTAGGTCAGAGGACAACTCTAGTTAGAATGTTCAGGGAAGGCTTGTGTGAGGAAATAAATTGTTGAGGCTTGAATGATAAGGGTATAATCATATGAAGGTCTGCGAGAAGAATATTCAAGACAAAGAGAAGAGCAAATATAAGAGTCCTGAGGTAGAGATGAGCCTCTCCATTAGGTCATAGCATCTCAAACTTGAGCTTGCCTCAGAATCACCTGGAGGGCTAGGGCTTGTTAAATCACAGATTGGTAGCCTGATCGCTGGATTCTGTTCAGTAGGTCTGGGGCTGGAGAATTTGTGTGTCTCACCAGTTTCAGGGGGTGCTAATGCTGCTGGACCGAGGACCACACTTTGGGAACCACCAATCAGGGAAGCAGACATTCAGTGGGGGTAGAGCTGAGTGAGAAGGCAGGTAGTAGGAATCCAGGCCGGAGAAGCAGGTGAAGGCCAGATGATTCAGGGCTTTGTAAAACATAGTAAGCGGGCTGGATTTTTTCAGAGGGCAATGGGAAGCCACTGGTTTTCTGAGAGGTTCTTAGTAGGAAACGGACTTCATTTTAAAAATCTTATTTTAACCACTTCTTGGAGAGTAGATTTCAGCTGGCCAGAGGAGAAGCATCAGATAGGTGGCTGTTGCAGAGGAACAAGTGAAAAATGACAGTCTTGGCCCTGGGATGGTTAAAGGGCAGATGCTGGATGGAGAGCTGTCTGCACTTCGAGTGGGGTAGCTATTAAAATTTGGGGCTAGATAATTCTTGGTTGTAGGATAATATTCTCCTATGCTTTGCAGGATATTTATCAGCATCCCTGACCTTTATTCACCTGAGGCCAATAGCAACCCTTCCTAGAAATGATATCCCCAAATATTTTTAGATATTGCCAAATACCCTCTGGGGAAGGAGCAAAATCACCCCTTGTTGAGAAACCCCTGGTGTCATTGATTCAGTCATCTTTCACTTATTCAATGAATACCTATGGAGGCTAACAAATATCTACATGCTGGGACTGTAGCAAGTGTTGGGATACAGCTGAGAACAAAACAAGCCAAATCCATGCCATGAGGGAGTTTGTGTATCTGGTAGAGAGACAAGAGGTGGAAGGACCTCAGGGAAGCCATTCTATTAATATCAAATCCCAAGCACAGAAATCTAACAAAGCCGGAAGTTTCCCTGGGAGGTTCGGGCCTGGGAGGAGTTGGACTTAAAAGACAGTGTGTTCTTTAACAGGTAAGGGATGTGGAGGAGGAGCGAGAGGAGAGCAGGGAGAAGACAGGAACTCTTACGTATTAATAATTCTGTCACACAGGTATGAATAAACTTTTGAAAACCAGAAACATTTAACACTAAGTCACACATCAATCTTTCTCTGCTGCTAGCAGTGATAACATTAGCACACCCAGGTACTGTCACTAACATTCTAGATGGACCACTGGGTGGATATTAATTGATATTTTTTTCTCCAGCTGAGAAAAATGAGTCCAGAGAGGTTAAGTAACTTGTTTAAGGTCACACAACTGGTGAGGAGCACGGTCAAGCTTCCCACTCTCAAACCCACTTTATTTCATTAATCTCCGCCGCTAAAAAGCATTCCTTTCTGCTGCTTCACTGGGGTGGGAGGTGGAGGGCTGTGAAGGTTGGGGGAGCAGGTGGGGGGAATTGTACTGTCTTTCTTTCATAATTATCTTGGAGCAGAGAGTCAGAGAGAATCAGAGCAGGTGCCAGAGGAGCTGACCTTGAAGGCCACGTCTCCTGAAGAGCCCGGGGCCGGCGGGCCATTGTCATCAGCGGCATATATTTCTACTGCAATTATCTCGCGTCCTCTTACAACTCTCTCAGAAGTTCCTTCCGTGATCATTAAAACTGGCTCTGGGCTGTGGCTTTGAAAGCGGCTGGAACCGCCCAGGGCTGGATCGTATCCTCGTTAAGCAGGGACGGCCTTCCAGGGACTTCAACAGGGTTTCTCACTGGTGACAAATCGAGGGAGATACGACTGGGCCATGCCAATTACAGGTGGGCGCCTCTCAAAAGGGGTCCTTCTCTTTTGCTTTCAGAGATTTCTGGCTCCACTTAAGCTCAGAGGCAATCCTGTGTCTCACAGAGTCTGTCACAGGCCCACAGGTCATCAGAGTGCCAGCTAAGCGAAGACAAAGGCGGGAGAGAGGAGGCAGCGACGCCCCGCGGTTCCATGACGCAGCGGTCGGATGGCCTTCGGTTTGCAATCCTACTTTGCCATGACTTCACACAAGGCACTCGAGCTCTCTGTGCCTCAGTTTCCTTTTCTGAGATGAGTAGAGGGTGACTGCGGGGAACAAGGGGACATCATGCCCATCGAGTATGGAGCTCAGTGCCTGGGGCTGGGTCACGGAGAAACACCAGGTGCTCCTGTGGCTCTCGGCTGGGGATGCTCTCCTGAGAGCTGCTCTATCCTTTCCCTGAGTCCTGCTCAGCCGCCAGCCTCCTAGAGCAAAGCGGAGGGCACACAGGGGCTGTGAGAAGGCAGCCTCACAGTCCCATGAGAGATGGATGAGTCTCCACTGAGCCTCAGTTTCCTCATCCAAGAAATGGGATAACAACAGCATTCACTTGTTCATTCACACATGCGTTCATTCATCCTGCTGTGAGTGCCTCGCTCTGCCAGGCTCTAAGATGCAGCAATGAACCAGAGACGACAGGCCTTTGTGGAGTTTACACTCTAAAAGGGCAGCCTTGCAATAAGCAGGCAAACATAGAATGAGTTTATAGATTTATGATCAGTCCTCTGAGAGAATTAAAATAGGATGAAGTGATGAAGCATTCCTGGGAGGAATCTGCTTTAAATAGAGGGGCCAGGGAAAACCTCTTTGAGGTGCAGCATCAGAGGGAACCTATGGTGAGTGACCAGCTATGAGATGGAAGGGTTTAGGGACAAATCCCAAGCAGAGGGAACAGCAAGTATAAAGACTCCCAGTGATGAAAAGACTTGTGCATGTGTAAGGAACATGTGGTGGTGGGTGTGATTGGGAAGGGAGTGAGGAAGCAGGAGGGGCAGCAGTGGGAAATGAGCCTGTAGGATTCACTGCAACCAGCTGTGTGAATGGTGCCTCACAGACTGAAAAGCACTGACCACAGGGAGTCAGAGTAATCAATATGTTGAGAGTCTGCTAGGGCCAGCTGGAGCTACCAGTCTAACTGGAAAGTTAGTTAATGTGGGCTGGAGGGTCTCAGAAACTGGAGGAAGAGGTGGGGGAGAGGGGTGCGGAGGGAGGAGGGTGGGTGGCCTGCTGCTCCCCGGGCATCCATGGTTCCCTGGGCTTTGTGCTAAGAGTGTTTCTTCCCGTTTCATCTTCCCAGCCACCCTGGGTATCACAGATGAGGAACTCAGCCTCATCTGGAGAGGTTTAGTGATGCTCAGGTCATAGACTAGGTTGGATTTGGACCTAGATTCTTAGGATGCTTGGAGGAGAGCTTGCCACTTTTGCAGCACACTGCTTGCCACACCAAAGCCATGGCTTTTCAGTCGAAGCAGAGTTGCTTTTCCTGCAGTCTGCCCGGGCCAGGCACTCTTCTTGGTAGTCTGTGAAGGAGACAAACCTAAGCCAGGTGGCCCTCAGGGCTGTTGAGGGATGTTAGTGCTGCTGGTAGCAGTTACTTGGAGGACTGTGTAATGATCATGGTTAATCCCGATTATCAGAGGGATAAGACATAATGAATTTAGGACTCACATCAAAGCCAACAAATGGCCTAGCCTTTCCCCTTCATCTTGTAACAGGCCACTAAGGCTCTGTCCTTTCAGTAAGAACTTACTGCTGCCTGAGAATTTCAAATACATATCTTGTAAGAAAAGGCTGTTAGGAGCGCAGGGCCTGGAGGAACTTACATCTCACTCCTGCATTCTGTGGACATGCCCTCCAAGTAGGTAACTGTTTATTTGCTCAGAGCCACTGGTCGGAGTCTCACCACCTCTGGAAAGTTGCGTGTATTGGCCTTGAGAAAGTCCTTTGTGCTAAGCAGAAAACTGGTAGGCACCACCTGTTGGCTTCAGTTCTGCTCCTGAGAATTCACAGAGCAAGTCTGGCCTCTATTGCATATGCTAGTCCTTCAAATGTTCTGTAGTATCATCTCCGGAACAAATAAGCCCAAGTTTTTCCATAATGTTGGCTTGAGTCTCCACATTATCCTATTTGGAGCTTGAAAAAGAGCGAAGATTCTAGAGTCAAAGGACCAAGGTTCAAACCTGGTTCAAGTCATTCATGTGGGGGTGTATATGCATGTGAATTAACATTTCAAACCTACATCAGGGGTTGAAGGTTAGTGGCAGGGAGCCTGAGCATCTGGGAAACAGATTTGACTTCAAGTTCAAAGATTCACACCCAGAATCTGACTTCATCCTCTCAACCTTGTGAGAGTGACATAACTGTCTCTCCCATTTCATAGCCAAGGAACCTGAGACCCAGAGATGACAGAAAATTTGCTCAGATCACACAACTAGTGATAATGCTTGCGTTTCAAATGAAGTCTCTCTGACCTCAGAATCTGACCTAACAGTTAACATTACAGAGGGTAGAAGTCTTCATCTGTAGATGAGAATAAATGACACCTTCTTCCTGGATGCTGGGATATTAAAAGAAAGTGTTGTGGGGAAAAGTCATATGAAAATCACAAAGCACTTCGATTTACTTCTTTTCTTTCTCTTTGTCTCCATTCTCCAGGGAGTTGAGAAAATGCTTTTGTTTTAGTGAAATTTCTTTGCGTTGCAAAAATTAGATCCCAATTTTGGTTAGCTTAAGCAAAAAGGGAAATGTACATACAGGTCCTAGGGAAGTTTATAGAATCCTAAGGAATCAACTAACCAAGCCTCAGAATAGGCAAGACCAGTGACCATCTCTCAGCAGCAGGATTTCTAAAAGTTTATTATAAAACTTTGGCTTTAGCACAACTCAACAGCAGTGCATCCCAGTCTCCGTGTCTTGGATCAGAACTTCCAGTTCTTGCTAGAAACATAGCTCAATTAAAGTGTAAAGTCATATGGGAGAGATTTGACTCTGGGAACACACTCTGAAAACTGGAGGCAGTTTGTCCCCAAGTTCCAGAGTGGGTGATTCCAAGGCATTCCTCATGGAGGCATTTGATTTACAGCAGGTCATAATTTGTCTGCTGTTAACATTCTTTATTAAAAGGTAAGCTCCTTTAGGGCAGGAAACATTGTCTGTTAATTCCCTATATTAGCTACTAGCATGGTGCCTAACATATAGTACTAACTCTATAAATGTGTGAAGAAAAAAATGAATAAGTTTTTTGATCTGGATACAGGTGAAGTTACCAGTTCTTTCTCCTCCTCCCCTTCAGTAATTCATCTACCATTATTTACTGAGTGCTTGCTTCCCTGGTGGCTCAGATGGTAAAGCATCTGCCTACAATGCGGAAGACCCAGGTTCAATCCCTGGGTCAGGAAGATCCCCTGGAGAAGNTGCATATTCTCTCATATTATCCCACACCTGCCTTCTGCCACATAGTCCAAAAGTCTGTTCTTTACATATGTGTCTCTTTTGTTGTCTTGCATATGGGATTGTCATCAGCATCTTTATAAATACCATATATGTGTATTAAAATACTGAATTGATGCTTCTCTTTATGGCTTACTTTGGTCTGTATAATAGGCTCCAGTTTCATCCACCTCATTAGAACTGACTCAAATGCATTCTTTTTTTATGGCTGAGTAATATTCCGTCGTGTATACATATCACAACTTCTTCATCCATTCATTTACCAATGAACATTTATGTTGCTTCCATGTACTAGCTATTGTAAACAGTGCTGCAATGAACACCGGAGTACAGNGCATTCTTTTTTTATGGCTGAGTAATATTCCGTCGTGTATACATATCACAACTTCTTCATCCATTCATTTACCAATGAACATTTATGTTGCTTCCATGTACTAGCTATTGTAAACAGTGCTGCAATGAACACCGGAGTACAGGTGTCTCTTTCAATTCTGGTTTCCTCAGTGTGTATGCCCAGCAGTGGGATTGCTGAGTTGTATGGCAGTTCTATTTCCAGTTTTTTAAGCAATCTCTACACTGTTTTCCACAGTGGCTGTACTAGTTTGCATTTCCACCAACAGTGTAAGAGGGTTCCCTTTTCTCCATACACTCGTCAGCATTTGGCAGTCCACTCCAGTATTCTTGCCTGGAGAATCCCATGGACGGAGAAGCCTAGTAGGTTACAGTCCATGGGGTCGCAAAGAGTCGGACACGACTGAGCGACTTCACCTTCACCTCACCTCAGACTTTTCGATAGCAGCCATTTTGACCAGTGTGAGATGGTACCTCATTGTGGTTCTGATTTGCATTTCTCTGATAATGAGTGAGGTTGAGCATCTTTTCATGTGTTTGTTAGCCATCTATGTGTCTTCTTTGGAGAAATGTCTGTTTAGTTCTTTGGCCCATTTTTTGACTGGGTTGTTTATTTCTCTGATATGGAGCTGCATGAGTTGCTTGCATATTTCGGAGATTAATTCTTTGTCAGTTGCTTCATTTGCTACTATTTTCTCCCATTCTGAAGGCTGCCTTTTCACCTTGTTTTATAGTTTCCTTCATTGTGCAAAAGCTTTTAAGTTTAATTAGGTCCCATTCGTTTATTTTTGTTTGTATTTCCATTACCCTGGGAGGTGGATCATAGAGGATCTTGCTGTGATTTATGTCAGAGAGTGTTCTGTCCATGTTTTCCTCTTAGAGTTTTATAGTTTCTGGTCTTACATTTAGATCTTTAATCCATTTTGAATTTATTTTTGTGTATGGTGTTAGAAAGTGTTCTGGTTTCATTCTTTTATAGCTGGTTGATCAGTTTTCCCAGCACCACTTGTTAAAGAGATTGCCTTTTCTCTTTGGAATTTTTTGCCTCTTTTGTCAAAGATAAGGTGTCCATAGGTGCATAGATTTATCTTTGGGCTTTCTATTTTATTCCACTGATCTATATTTCTGCCTTTGTGCCAGTACCATACTGTCTTGATGACTGTGGCTTTGTAGTATAGTCTGAAGTCAGGCAGGTAGATTCCTCCAGTTCATTCTTCTTTCTCAAGATTGCTTTGGCTAGTTGAGGTTTTTTTGTGTTTCCATATGAATGTCAGTGTTGGGAAGGGTCAGAGAGATAGTATTGGCAAGACTTTATTTTTTATATATATCTTTAAATTTTCTTTATTTTTGGCTATGCTGGTCTTCTTTGCTGCATGCAGGCTTTCTCTAGTTACAGCGAGCAGGGGCTGCTCTTTGTTACCGTGTACACGCCTCTCCTGTTGCAGAGCACAGGCTCTCGGTGCACGGGCTTGAGGAGTTATGATGCATTGGCTTATGCACCTGCGACATGTGGAATCTTCCTGGACAAGGGATTGAACCCATGTCCCCTGAATTGGCAAGCAGATTCTTAACCACTAAAGCACCATGGAAGCCCTTGGCAGGATTTTAAAACCTGAGTCTTAAAATCAACCAGATATGGTATTGTCTTTGTTTTGGCTCTCTCAGAAGTACACTCTGAGACAGAGTTTCAGATGCTAATACTTAAGTTGGGAAGTAATACACGATGCACTAGTAGGAGAGAGGGAGTGTGAAACAGTGAAGGAAAAAAGCCAATAAAAGATGCTTTATCAAATACGCTACTTTTCAGGGGAAATGGCACATAATACCACTGGGAAATTCTAGGAGCCAGTGTTGAACATCCACCGCAGAGTTGTTCCACCCAAGGTGCAAAGGAGCTGGGCTCTTTCTGCTTGTCCTGTGGTGGACAGAGAAGTTTTTGGTGGCCAAAGAAAACATCAGGTAAAGTTGCAGGTGCTGGCATTTGGACGATGGACTGATCTCAAAGGAAATGGTGAGGCTGCGGTAGTAAGGGTGGGATGACAATGCTGTATGCTGTGGTCTACCTCTGGGACTGCTCAGGTCTACTTATGCCCAAGTTTCCTGCAGCTTGGCACCGATTCTGCAAGACTGTGACCTGCCATAACTCTTAAAGCAGACAAATGAACAAACAAACAAAAGCGCAGCTGCAAAAGGTCAATAGGATATAGTTTCTGCCACTGCAGCTGTCATTAAGGCCATTTGATAATCATTCCCTCTTCTCTTTCTAAATTGCACTTACTCTTGGCTAGCACTTCCCTGAGCTATTGGCCAGTGTGGGGTAACCTAGTTTCTTATCCATGACGTGTCAGAACTGTTAGTTATCATGCTTTTCTCAGGCTGGCATTTCTGCAACTCCTATTCATTGTTGTTACTGGACATTGAAGAACTAAGAGATGTTGCTGTAAGTCCTCTGAGTTCCAGATGTACTCCTCCACTCCCCTAATATGCAGCATGAAACTCTGTCTCGTTGTGATAACAATAGTCACTCACCTCTGGTACCATAGCAACTCCTTTTAAAAACTGGCTTCTCTACTGGCTTGAGAAGTTCAAAACACTGAGAGAGCAAACATTTGCACAAGTTCCCTCAGGGTGTCACTGGGAGTGATTGTGACAAAGGCCATTTCTTCCCCACTTTTNCATTCGGACCAAGAGTTTTTCTCTTTGGGAAGGCTGTTAACTACAAATTCCATTTCCTTAATACACATAGGGATAAGTGAGGTTAATTTCTTCTGAAGTGGGCTTTGGTAGTCTTTCAAGGAAGCCATTCATTTTATCCTAGACATTAAATGCACTGGCATAATTGGTCATAATTCTCCCAACTCTTACAGGGTCTATAGGATTAGTAGTGATATCCCTTTTCTTATTCTTGATGTTAGTAATTTCTCTTTTCTTCACTGATCAAACTTGCTCACTATATTACTACATTATCTTCTTCCAAAACAACAACTTTCAGTTTCATTGATTTTTTTCTCTACTGGTTTTGTTTTATACTTCAACTATTCTCTGCCTTTTCACTATTTCCTTTCTTCTGCTCACTGTGGGCTTGATTTTTTTAAATTGAATGAATTTGTCATGCAATATTGTAAGTTTAAGGTATACAGCATGTATATCTTTGATACATTTATATATTGTAATATGGTAGACAGTGTAGTGATATTTATCACATTATATAATTACAGTACAATATTATCCATATGCATGAGACCATGCATTAGGTCTTTTTTGATTTTTTATTTTTAAAAATAATTGTTTTTGGCTGCCCTGGGTCTTCACTGCTGTGTGGGGGCTTTCTTGAGTTTTGGTGAGCAGCGCTGCTCTTCACTGCGCTGCACGAGCTTCTCTTTTTGCTGAGCACATGCTTCAGGTACACTTGCTTCAGTAGCTGCAGCTTGCAGGCTCTAGAGCATGGGCTCAGAGGTTGTGGTACATCATGTGGGACCTTCCCAGACCAGAGATCGAATTCACGTCCCCTGCATTGGCAGGCGGATTCTTATCCACTGTGTCACCAGGGAAGTCCTGCATTAGGTCTTCAGAGTTTATTTACTACTTATTACAACTTTGTACCCTTAAACATCATCACTCATCCCTTTCACTGGGTTAAGATAGAAAGACTCTAGATCTTTCCACCTTTTTAAGAAAATCATTTGTATTGGGGTATAGCAGATTAACAATGTTGTGATAGTTTAAACAGCTAAGGGACTCAGCTCTTCATCTACATGTGTCCATTCTCCCCTCAAACCCCCTCCCACCTAGGCCACCATGTATCATCCACCAGCACTCCCTGTGCTATATGGTAGGACCTTGTTTATCCATTTTAAACATAGCAGTGTGTCCACTGACCTTGTTTATCCATTTTAAACACAGCAATGTGTCCATGTCGATCTCAAACTTTCTTTTAATTAATTAAAGCATTTAATACTAATTATTTGGGGTGTTTTCCAGGTGTCTTACAGTTACTGATTTCTAATTCCATTACAGCCAGAAAACATACTTTGTATAATCAAATCCTTTTGAGATTTGTGACAGATGGTCTGACTTGTTAAATAATGCTATGCACTTGAAAAAAATGTGTATTCTGCTACTCTTGGGTGGGATATCCCATAAATGTCTATGTATCAGGCTCACCGACAGTGCTGTTCATGTCTTTACTGCTTTGCTGTCTGCCTGTTCTATTAATGGGCTTCTCAGGAGGCACAGTGGTAAAGAATCTGCCTGCCAATGCAGGAGACTCTGTTTGATCCCTGGGTTGGGAAGATTCCCTGGAGTAAGAAATGGCAACCCATTCCAGTATTCTTGCCTGGAAAATGCCATGGGCAGAGAAGCTTAGCAGGCTAAATCCATGGGTTTGCAGAGTCAGACATGACTGACCTCAGAGCACACATTTCAGTTTTTCTTTTTTAACTAAAAGAAGGTGTTGAAATTGCCAATACAATCGCAAGCGTGTATTATTTAGTTCTATTGTTTTCTTTCTTGTATTTTGATGCTTATTATTNCAAAATATAAACTGTATTTTCTAGCAAGATGACACTCTAACACTGCAAGGTGTCATCCCAGAACATGCTTTAGCTGTGCTTTTAAGAGCCACTCAAACATTCTATCAAGCCAGCAGCTTTGAATGGTGTGATATATGGCTGCATAAGTGGAGCTCTTGGTCATATGACATGACCATTGTTTACAACTGCTGACATAAATTGGTTACCTAGTTCCAAGATTCTGTTATGCAGGAGCCCATGAATCCCTTGGGTGGTGGCGGTAGTGGTGGTGGCTGAAAAACTGCGGGAAAGAAAGGCAAACTTATACCTGGAATATGTATCTATCCCAATTAGAACACATCACTACCCCCTCCAGAATGGAAGAATACTGATAATAATTAGCTTGCCACCAAGTAGCTGGTTAGTCTACTCAAGAGATGGTGCCATAGTCAATGTTCAGATTTGGACTCTGCTAGCTATAGGTTAGACATTCAGCAGAAGTGGCTCAATCTGTCTTTGTGAGAGGAGCCAGTGCTGTGGAGCATGGCTCCCACTCTTGACACATAGATTCTTGGTTTTTGAGTCCGTTGGGCAAGCAGTGTGGTGGCTGAGGACAGAAACTCGTTGGCTACCTGGAGTGAATTGTGATATCCAATTGTTTGTTCAGTTCATTCTCTATAGCAGATGATTTCTTGTGGGGCTTGATATGAGACATCCAAGCAGAGCTGTTGGACAGAANCTACCTGGAGTGAATTGTGATATCCAATTGTTTGTTCAGTTCATTCTCTATAGCAGATGATTTCTTGTGGGGCTTGATATGAGACATCCAAGCAGAGCTGTTGGACAGAAGCAATATATTATCAGGCCACTCCAGTATATGAAGTTGAGTCCTACTGAAGAGTCCTGGACTTTTACCTACTCGGTGGGTATTAGGGATTCCTCAGAAAAGTCAAAGGTGTGAACTGAGAAGGAAATGTAGGTATGAAAGAGGTAGGTGACATAATTACTACTAATAAATATGAATTTTCACCTTGGAAAAGATAAATGAAGTTCAATTATGGATGTGGCCATTATAAAGTTGCAACTTGTGAATTATTGTGAAGTGGTAAATGGAGGATTATTAGAAATTGGACACAGTTTTATACCAGATATGGACGAGTGTGGCTCATAACAGATGCAGTGCAACGAGGAAGCTGGTACATGTTTGAAGTGTGTATATGTGTTACTGTTTTTTGGTTTCTAATCCATGCCTGACTCTTTTGTGACCCCGTAGACTATAGCCTGCCAGTTTCCTCTGTCCATAGGATTTCCCAGGCAAGAGTACTGGAGTGGGTTGCCATTTCCTTCTCCAGGGGATCTNGCCTGACTCTTTTGTGACCCCGTAGACTATAGCCTGCCAGTTTCCTCTGTCCATAGGATTTCCCAGGCAAGAGTACTGGAGTGGGTTGCCATTTCCTTCTCCAGGGGATCTTCCTGACCCAGGGATCAAACCCATGTCTCTTCATTGGCAGGCGGATTCTTTACCACTGCGCCACTTTGTTTATTCCTATGTGGCTTTATTCACCTGGGTGTTCTCATGGCTTACTTAGTGTTTCTTGCAAGACAAAAACACTCACAAACAGAAGTGAAATTGTGGTTTTGCTCAAATTGTCCCTAAAATGTCAATCATTTTGGAACAAATTTACATTTTCAAAAGAAGTGCTGTGAAAGAACTGACTGCTTCTCTATAAACCTTGGTGACGTACCAGGCCTAGAATCTTCTTAAGGTTTATTTCTCCTCCTCTGTTGTGCATGTGTCAGAGGAGGGCATCCAGGTGACTTGTCATTTTCTGCCCTGGAGTTCTGACTAACATGAGGTCATCAAAACAGTGGACCAGTATGACCTGCCGAGGAATGTCCAGCTGATCAACTTACCTCTTTTTAATGGTATATCCAATAGTAAAAGTTAATGGAAAACAACAGCAACCAGAGTAAGACAGGACAAAAGATTCAAGCTCCTCAAGAATGAAGATTTAGATCACACTGTCAGGTAAAGAACCCAGTCATTTGAGATCCTGGCTGAGAACAAAGGAAACAAAGAACAATAAAGAAGTTACAAATGCCAACTATGGCCTTTGACCCATGAAAGAAATAAGGATGGTAGCAGCTATTATTATCTTTTCTTTGTTTGTTATGAATACATACACATACATACACCCATGCAAATAAACATACACACACTATTTTCTTTTTTTCTTTCTCTCCTCTTTTCCCCTTATTATTCCACATAAGGACTGACGTTAGTGATTAGTGTTACAGTATGGTGTTTAATTGAGAGAATATTCAGGAGTAGCTCTGATTACATCTGAGAGATTCAAATATATACACAGCTGGGTGTGGGTGCTGAGTAACCAAAGGGGTGTACTGTGCTGGTTATTAAGCTATGACTGTTTCTCAACTTCAAATCTACCATTTCTCACACTGTTTTGCAATGCTGGGACTGGGACTGTAAGAATGCATTTCTCTGGTGTTGGCTGGCTTCATGCTAGTTTCTGCAAGACTAGAAGCTGAAAGAGGGAGAAAGCCTTGTGGTCCCAGTTTCCTTCCTATTCCTGCTGCTGTTAGCCCAGTGCAGCTCCTTACCTGGAAGCAGTAGTTGGCTCAGTATCAGGTTGCTTCCCTTTTTAACCTCTTGTCATACTCCCAGAACCAACCTCTTTACCTCTCCTCTGAGAAAGTCTCGAACAACTGTGTTCCTCTCTTTGGGGATTTGAATCTTGGTTCCAACATCCCTGAGCTGTATAAAAGGGTGTATTTGGAGTTGGGAGGCAATGATTTAATAACCTGTGCATGCTACTTATAAAAGCATAAAATATACAAACAATAAAAGCTGGAGAGGATGTGGAGAAAAAGGGAACCCTCCTGCACTGTTGGTGGGAACGTAAATTGATACAACCACTATGGAGAATAGTATGGACATTCCTTTAAAATGCTAGGAATAAAACTACCATTAGTCAGTTCAGTCAGTCAGTCGTGTCTGACTCTTTGCAACCCTATGGACTTCAGCACGCCAGGCTACCCTGTCCATCACCAACTCCTGGAGTTTGCTCAAACTCATGTCCATCAAATTGGTGATGCCATCCAACCATCTCATCTGGAGAAGGGAGTGGCAAATCACTTTAGTATTCTTGCTTTGAAAATCCCATGAACAGTATGAAACTATCATAGCAATTCTATTACTGGGCATATAGCCTGAGAAAAACATAATTGAAAAAGACACATGTACCCCAGTGTTCATAGTAACATTTTACAGAGGCTAGGATATGGAAGCAACCTAGATGTCCATTGCCAGATGAATAGATATACAATGGAATATTACTCGGCCATAAAAAAGAATGAATTTGAGTCCATTTGAATTTGAACTGACTCAAAGTAGAGTCAGTTCAGCTCTAATTTGATGAACTTAGAGCCTGTTATGCAGAGTGCAATAATTCAGAAAGAAAATAATAAATATCATCTATTTATGCATATATAGAGGAAATCTAGAAAAATGATATTGATGGACCTATTTGCAGGGTAGGAATGGAGATGCAGATACAGGGAACAGACCTGTGGGCACAGGGGAGGAAGGAGAGGGTGGGACGTGGAGAAGGTAGCATCGACATGTATATACACCACATGTAGAACAGATAGCTGGTGAGAAGCTGCTACATAACACAGGGAGCTCAGCCAGCGGTTCTGTGATGACCTAGAGGAGGGGTGGGATGGGGAGGGCAGGGAGGTTCCAGAGGGAGGTGATGCAGATGTAATTATGGCTGATTTGCATTGTTGTACGGCAGAAACCATCACAACATTGTAAAGCAGTTATCCTGCAATTAAAAAATAAATGAAGGAAACATTCCCCAAGTGTTTGTCCTTCTGAAATAACCCCTTCTTGGATCATAAAGTGAGCCTGCTGACTCTAGAAAGAGGGTGAACTTCTGCCTCTGGGCATGGAGGTACCTACCCCTGCTCTTACTGGGGACAGAAAGTACTCTGTTTTGTGGAAAGCCTCAGGGTCTCTCCAGGTCTGAGAGGGAAATAAGGACTACCTCCGAGGCTCTCTGATGCAGTAACAGAAGACAACAGGATGGGAGAAGACTGGCTGCCACTACCCTCAACCCCGTAAAGCCTGAGACAAGGAAGTGAGGCAGGGCTTCGTGCAAGCCTTTGTTTCCAGCCGTCTGGCAAGCTGGAAAATGAAACTTTCCACAGTGTCCGTCTTAATTATGCATGAACACAGTTGATTTGCATATCCAAATATGCACCAACGTGGAGTGAATGGATAATTGCTGCCTGGTGGCTGGCTGCAGGAGAATGAAAAAAATGGGCAAGGCTTACAATGTCCTCTAACCTGTGTACTAACCTGTCTGATCCATCCCCCCTAACAGAACTGTGAGGATTGTGGAACTGGCTAAATTCGAATGTCTTTGCTTTTTTCACCCTTACTCTCATTCATTACCAGGCCTCACCTTCCTCCCAGCCTCTCATACTTCTTGATACCTTTAGATTTTCTTAGCCTTTCAGAGAATAATTTGATGGGTGAAATCTGCCACTAGGTCACAATGCATGTATGCAAGCTCAGCTGCTTCAGTTGTGTCTGACTCTTTCTGAACCCATGGACTGTAGCCCACCAGGCTCTCTGTCCATGAAATTTTCCTAGCAAGAATACTGGAGTGGGTTGCCATGACCCCTTCCAGGGGATCTTCCTGACCCAGGAATCAAACACACATTTCCTGTATTGCAGTTGGATTCTTTACTGTTGAGCCACTGGGGAAGTCCACTGGGTCATGATGAGCCCTTGGAAAATCTCTATATTTGCTTGGACCTTAATTTTCCCAGTTGTCAACAAGGAATTTGGACTAGATGATCTTTAAAGACATTCCAAGTCTACAAATCCTAAAGCTTTATGAAAGTGAAAGTCGCTCAGTCGTGTCCAACTCTTTGAGATCCCATGGAGTACACAGTCCGTGTAATTCTCCAGGCCAGGATACTGGAGTAAGTAGCCTTTCCCTTCTCCACGGGATCTTCCCAACCCAGGGATCAAACCCAGGTCTCCCGCATTGCAAGTGGATTCTTTACCAGCTGAGCTACCAGGGAAGCCCAAGAATACTGGATTGGGTAGCCTATCCTTTCTCCAGGGGATCTTCCTGACCTAGGAATCAAATCGGGGTCTCCTGTATTGCAGGTGGATTCTTTACCAGCTGAGCCATCAGGGAAGTCCAAAGATGTATATTATGGACTAAACTGTATCCTGTCAAAAGTCATACATTAAGGTCCTAACCGCCAATGTTATTTGGTATTTGGAAGTGGAGGCTTTGGGAGGTAATTACAGTTAGATGAGATCATGAAGGTGGAGCTCTAATACTATGGGATCTGTGCCTTTATAAGAAGAGATACCAGAGAGCTTCTCTCTTCTCTCTCTCTCTGTTTCCCATGTGAGGACACAGCAAGAAGGGAGCCATCTACAAGCCAGGCAGAGCCTGTACCTGAAATTGAGCCCTGCTGGACCTTGATCTTGGACTTCCTGACTCCAGAGCTGTGGGAAAAGACATTTCTGTTGTTCAAGCCACTCAGTCAATGGCTTTATGTTATGATAGCCTGAGCTAAGGCACTGTGACTCTGCCTTTCTGATCTGGGCAAGTTCTGTCTCCTCCTTGCTCTGCAGTTTTCTCACTGGTAATTGAGGAGTTTAGGTTTGATTAAATTATATCTAGGGACCTTTCCACATTTGAAGTTCTCTGATTCTTATTCTTCAGTGTCACTGATGGAGTGTACTGCTCCTTCTGGAGGTACTTTCAAAGAATTGAAGTAATAGTCTTCTCTTCCCTTACTTTCCCTTCTCTCTCCCTTCCCTTCTTTTCTACTCTTCCTTACTTCCTCTCCCCCTTCTCCTCCTCCTCTCTCTCTCCCTTCCTTCCTCTTGGTTAGAAGTAACACAAGCAAACTTGAATGTAACCATAGAGATGAATTTTTTGTCTCTTTAGGAAACCAAAATCAAGGAATAGTCTAACTACCAACATTCAGGAATAGCAGGCATGCAAATAGGCCTTGGGAACTCTAGGACGTAGGTTCAAAAGCCTTCTGATCTTTTCCATGTTGTAACTTCATTTGCTCTCACCATAGATCAGTATTTTCCCAGGGTGAGAGACATAGTAGGAAAAGTCTTTAGTCTTGAGTTTTACATCTGCCTCTAGGAGGGACCAACATTGGCATTTCCGTTTCAGAAATCCCAGAGAGGGGAGTTCTTAGCCAAGCTTGGTGCAGGTGCCATCTCTGGACCAATCAGCTGCAGCTCAGAGTCAGGGGAGTTTAAAAACCAAGTCTCACTTAGTGGAGCCAGGGGTAGGGCAGCTCCCAGTGGAAGGGAGCATGTATATGCTGATTCAGCATTCCAAGGACTATGATTATCATAATGGAATAGATTTTTCATGGTGGAATATTAGGCCACAGAGAAGGGGTCATGAGAATGGCGCTGTTGGCCCCAAAGGTTGAGAACAGCTGAGGGGCAGGTATGAACTATGACTATCTCAATTTTATTCATGATGCAACTAAAGCTTAGAGAGTTAGTTAAATAATAAGACAATGGTAGAGCTGAGACTGAAACCTAGGGAGTCTGATTTTAAAGCTCATTTTCTTAACCTCTAGGTTATCATGCCCCAGAGCTAGAAATTTCCAGCCACGCTTTTTTTAATAAACACGAGGCACCATGGTAGGTGCTGAAATGAACAAAGACAAGATTCTCTGTCCTGAAAAGCAGTCCAGTAAGGATACAAACAAGCACATAGTCATTACACACAGAAGAATTTTGGACACACAATGAAAGCCTTTCCTTAGTGGTCTGATCTGCAAGAGAGCAGAAACCACCTGATGAGGACACCTCCAGACCTAGCTTGTTCAGGTGAGCCATGGAGTTATTTCTCTCTAGCCACATGCCAGCCTAAGAACTTCCTGGTACTGGGGAAGCAGGCAGGATGGCTGAGGCTGTGATCTGTAAAGGGGGCCATGCCCTGCCTCTTTGCAGATCGACAGCCACAAGTGTCATGACAGACTCCAGCTGGTAGGTAGGTCCATGGGCATTCATTATGTTTTCTGAATCTTTTTTTTAATATCTGCAGTCTCTCAAAATAACAATAAATCATGTTGCAGAAGAATTCCATGACATGAGAAAATATTCACAACATAACTTTAACTGGAATCAGTCTATTTACAAAGCAATTTATTTAGAATAATTCTAATTTGGGGGCGGGAGTTTAAAAAGATCAAAGTTATTGACCTAAATGATGAGATTAAAAATTTTTTTTGTATTTACAAATATTGTATGAGGAGTATGCATGACCTGTATAATTAGGAAATAAGTTATTATAGTTCCTCATGTGATTGCTCCAAAGTCTGAAGCTCTTTTGTTTCAGTATTTTACTTTCCACAAACAAACACATGTGATTGCTCCTGATGGTGACTTGACAGCCTGCCATCTTACAATGTGTCTGTGAATGATTCCTCTGCATCTCTTCACAAAGTCTGATGTTCTCTGTCTTCTTTGCTTGAGGGAGTCCAGTTCCATGGCTGTGAAAGGGAGGCCATGTTTTTTGCAGAAACTGAAGCGGAAAGCAGGGTAAAGGCAGATATAAAGATGGAAAGGCTGCAAGAAGAGATATAGCCTCAGTGATTCAGACTGATCATGGATCCATATAAACAAAATGTGCCCCTAAGTGTGCAGAGATGGTGCTTTATGGAGTCTGGAAGGCCTTCACGTCCACAAACGTGTTTTATGGTCAAAACAGAAACTTGCTCTTCCCACACCAAGCAGCTATTTCAAGTTCCTCTGCCTTTGCATTCACTCTTCTCCCTCCACCTGCGAAAAATCTAAATGATTCATTTGAAGTACCTCCTCCTTGAAGCCCTTCCTTTGAATCCAGGCAGAATTTGCCACACCTTCCTCTGTGCTCCCAGAGTGCATCATATAGACCTGATATTTTCATAGGTACTGACACTAGGTATTGGAATAAACCTATAATCTGCCTTCACACCCCCACCTGAACATGGCCTCCTCAAGGGCAGAAGTGGAGTCTTATTCATTTATGTATCTTCAGTGTTTAGCACCTTGCCTGGTACAGAGTAGGTGGTCAACTTGGTAGACATGATGTAAAGGCAAGCAAGGAAGTTAATGTCACCTCTATTCAAGAAAGGAGTAAACTGATGCTCAAGGATGGATGCCTAAAATCCGTCAGCTAGTAAGTGATGAAGTTGGAATTTGAATCTAGGTTAGTTTGACTGCCAAACATGTGTGCTTTCAGTTCTGTGATTGATAGTCATCTCCATCTCCATCACCATCACCATCACCGTCTTCCCACTGATAGCACGGCCTGGAACATAATAAATTCTAGTTGAATGAAGAAATGCACTACTGCCATCATTATGATTATCACTTCCCCTTCTTGCTACCTAATAAAGCTTCTTTCTCACACTCTTGCCATAAGCATATATTGACTGTTGAAGCATCTAGTGCATCTTAACTTCTTCTATATCTCCTGTGCTGCTAGCTAGCACAGTTTTGACCTGTCAGCACTTAACGATAGACTCATTGACTTGACTTGTTGACCTTCACCTCCTAGAATGGGGAAATGCGCTCCAGCTGAGAACTCAGCACACTTCCTGGAAGAGGGCACACAGCTTGAGCCCGAGGACAGAGCTATCACTCTTCACATCTCCAACCGAAAGCTTAAAGTTAGTCTGGTAGAGTGGAAAGAACCCTGAACTTGAGAGCCAAAGCTCTTGGTTTATGTCCTTTTGCATTGATTTGCAAAGTAATTTTGGACAAATCCCATTATATCTCTTAGTCTGTTTCTTCATGTGTGAAAACAGGAGAGGTAATATTTTTTACTTTCTTCACAGATTGGTATGAAGGCTTATATAGGATCATGTGTGTGAAATTGCTTTCACTCTGGGAAGTCTTCCACACAGGCAAGGCATTCATGTTATTAAAAATACAGGGAATAGAGCCATGAATTAATGAAACAACCTATCCTCTTCCTGCTGCCGCTGCTGCTAAGTCGCGCCAGTCATGTCCGACTCTGTGTAACCCCATAGACGGCAGCCCATCAGGCTCCCCCATCCTCCGGATTCTCCAGGCAGGAACACTGGAGCGGGTTGCCATTGCCTTCTCCCTGCTCCTCCTCATATTTTGCTAAATCATAGATCTCAAGTTTACTCTCCTCTCTTTAGAGCCATCTTGGATTCTGGCATCCTTTGATTGTGAGTGTGTACACAGTGTGTGTGTGTGTATGTGTGTGTGTGAGAGAGGGAGAGAGAAGAAAAGAAAAAAGACAAGGAGACTTGCCATATAATTCTGGAATTTTGAAAAGCATGTCCGAAAGGGATCTCAGGATTTGACTGGTACACATGCAGCTTTTATTTGATGGTGTGCTATTTTAAACAGTTCTCAGTTGGGAGACTGGCAGCTCTGATTGCTTTTCAAAGCCCTGTCTTTCATCACCATTGTTTTCTTCATGCATAAATCCAGTCTGCATCCCCACCTTCTGTTTCCTTTCTGTCTTTGAGCCGAGAAGTAAGCAAGAAGCAATTTAGTGGCTGGACTGGAGGGGAACTGGGTTGCTTTAGAGAGATCCTTGGTTAATTGACTTGTTTGTTTCAGATGAGTCATGTTCAGTCTGAGTTTTCCCTTAACTAGATATTGGTGGTAGGTTTTTTCCTTGTTATGCGTCTTTCTTTTCTTGTTTCTTTGTCAGGCATAATCAGTATTGGTTTTGATGGAGCACCAGCCTGACTTTGTAGGGAACTGTCTTTATCTTCTTTCCTGAAATTAGAAGGAGAAATGCCACACTTGGCTGCATTTGGATGAGGGCTGAAATTCTAAATCCCCAGCTGTTCTCTTCCCCAAGGTCAAGCTTAGCCAAATCTTTCTAACCCCGCATTTTCCTGTTCCCCTGCCTCATCTGCCCAGAGATAGTTAAGGCTCCTGAGGCGATCCTTTCAAACAGGTGTTTACATTCTTAAATTTCTAACCTGGATATTTCTGGAAACAGGTAAACAGAGCCTCTGAGTTCAGCAGAAAGGTTTGAGCAGCAGGGGATGGGAAATTTACCTGCAGAGCAAAAGACTGAATTAAGGTTTGGCAACCGTCAGTTGATAGAGGAACGTAAACTGTTGAACACAGCTCCTGACATCGAACTGGCCCCATAAATGTTTGTGGGTGAAGGGAGGGAGCGAGCGAGGCTGGAAAGAACTGAGGGGAGGAGAAGAGGGACACCTCCCTTACTGACTGCTGTTCACCGGATGTAGATGCTGGATGTCAGGGGCCTCTGTCTACCTCTCCCTCTGCTCATCCTCTCTAGACTCAGGCTGCTCAAAACGAGCTCTGCACCTGCGTCGCCCAGGAGCTTCACAGATACCTACACTGTCAGGCCCTTCCCCAGACCCACTAAATCAGAATCTGCATCTTAACAAGATTCAAATGCCCATGAACACATCTACTCTTACAGCTTCCAGTAGGTGCTTGCTGCTGACTTCTAAACATGCTTATGCAACCCTGCTGCTCTCAGGAACCTCAGAGTCACACCTCTAAATGCCTACTGCCTGCTGGACCCTCTTCCTTGAAAGCTGACATGGAGTCATGTCACACTTTGTAGGACTAAAAGACAGCTCTTGAACCTCAGAACTACTTCTCTATTTTTCCTCTTCTCCAAAAATGTCACTGCCCCCCACAAAGATCCTCAAGCCCCAAATGTGTGCATTACTTTTCATTTCTCTCCTTTCCTCACCTCCACATCCAATTTATCAGCTAGTCTGATGCATTATTCTTTTAAGTGTCTGTTCAACCCTCTCATTTCTCTGTTCTCACTGTTGTAGACCTAGGCCAAGCACCCATTTTTTTATTCGAATTACTATTCCCTTCCATTTTATCCCCATTTGCCAAAAGAAATTTGCCACTAAAAGAAATCCAACCTTCATCTCATCACTTCACTGCTTAAAATCTTCCAGTGGGTTCCTATTTCATCTAGAATATAATAAAAATAAATCATTACTTCAGTGAAAAATTCCCAGGAGATCTGTGGCCTAGCTACATCTCTGACCCAGACTTCTATATTTGCCCACTCTCCTACTGGGCTCCACCCACAGAGCCTCATCTCAGGGCTTCTGTATGAGCTGTTCTCACTATTCTTGCATGTTCTTTCTTGATCTTACCATACTAGCTCTGTTAACTCAAATCACAGCCCAAATGTCATCTCTTTAGAACAACCTTTCTTGATCATGTAATGTAAATTTGCTTCAGTTACTTCCCATGAGAATCACCTGCATAGTTCTCATCACTGATTTGGTAATGTTTGTTGTTACATGCACATAAGTATACTTTTATATTTCTTCCTTTGAATGTAAGCTGCTTTTAAAAAGATCTTGAGTGTCCTATACCAGCTGTGGCGTTATGACACACAAACAAGCAAGGCTCCTGCACATTTTAGACAACATGTAGACCAGTACTATCATTATACTTGTAGACTATTGAATAGGAACTTTGCTGGTTGCCCAGGATTGGCAACAAGAACCCAAAGTTCATGTCGAAGGGAATCAAGTGCCAAGTGAATGAGGGCAGACACTACTTTGAGGACCTTGGGAACCTCAGTGTTTATCCCAGTTTTCATTTCCATCTATTTCTACAAACCTTGCATTAATAAAAGAATGAAGAGAAGGGAAGTTGCTGGCTAGGGAGGAATACTGTGGTCTTTTCTTTCCCTCTCTCGAGGCTATTCCCTCCGGCTAAGTGAGGAAATTTCCAAGAGGAGTATTACAGAGATTGGGGTGCTTTCAAGTGTGGAAATTGGGATCTCATTTCTGGTTATGCAGTTTATCACTACAGTGGACTGGCTTTCTAAGCAGGGTGCTCTTAAGACTCTGCATTTGCCTAAGATAGAATCGGGCTTCCCTGGTGGCTCAGTGGTAAAAGAATCCACCCACCAAAGCGAGAGACATGGCTTTGATCCCTAGGTTGGAAAGATCCTTTGGAGAAGGAAATGACAAGCCACTCCAGTATTCTTGCCTGGGAAATTCTATGGATGGAGGAGCCTGGCAGGCTACAGTTCATGGTCTTGCAAAAGAACTGGACACAACTTGGCAACTAAACAACAACACGATGGAAGCATCTCTTGGTTTTATACAACACAGAGGAAATGAACGGCAACCTTGACCTAGTCAAGAAAAAAAAGAGGGAAATAGCCCTAGGTAAGAGATTCTTATACTATACTGTACCCACCATCCCAGAGGAGGAATATGGGGGAGTGGAGGTGTCTAGAGACCATACAAGCCTCCTCTTCACCCACAAGTTCCTCATACCCAGGCCTGCTAGGTCAGGAGTGAGAGGAAGAAGTGAGCATCAAGTTGGGGTGAGAAAGTTGATCCAAACCTGGCTGGACATTTTAATTCGTGAAAGTGACCAGGAAAATCAGAGGTCTGTAGGACAGTTATTCAGGGGTAGATTCATCTGAGCTTGAGGGAAAAGAGTGATGGGAGAAAAATAAAACTCTTCCTTGGTTGCATTCCATCAAGTTCAATCTGGTCAATAAACTAGCTGCAAATTTCCACTGAGAGCCTACAAAGTATCCAACCCACCTAGAGATAATTAAGGATTGAACCGTATAAACTTCTCATTCATATTTACCACCGTATAGTAAATCTGAAATGGAACTGTTCCACTTTTCAGGTGGAGACTGGCTGGTGAGTTTGTCTAAAGGCTCTTAAAGGGATTGTATTAAGGAAAACTGAGTTGTACATTTGCTTCTGTATTTCCTTTTAAAGTTTGTTTGAAGTCTGTATGAAATCTCCTGACAACCTGGGAACACTTTAGATCAGAAACCACTTCTTATTTATTATTAAACATTTAGTTTCTCAAATAAACCCCTTAAAAATATTTATTCTTATTTTTGGCTGTACTAGGCCTTCGTTGCTGCACCCAGGCTTTCTCGGTGAGCAGGGGCCACTCTCGAGCTGCAATGTGCCGGCTTATTGCGGTGGCGTCTCTTGTCCTGGAACACAACTTGAGGGATTGCAGGCTTCAGGAGTTGCAGCTCTCAGGCTCTCGAGCACAACCTCAGTAGTTGTGACGCATGGGCTTAGCTGCCCTGCGGCAGGTGGGATCTTCCTGAACCAGGGATCAAGCCCGTGTCCCCTGCATTGGCAGGCAGATTCTTAACCACTGGACCACCAGTGAAGCCCCATAAACCAATTTTTATTTCATAATTTCTTGTCACACCTAGGAAAGGACCTGGCATATAGGAGACATTCAGTAACTATCCATGCGGTTAATGAGGAAATGAATTTATTGATTTCAGTTTGATTATTGTAGCCAGGCTTTACCCAGGTGAGTTTTTAGATGAAAAATCAGCTAATGAGGGCAGGGAGGTTAGGGTGCATATTGCAATGATGCTATTCCCCGGTTGTATGAATTTGGGCAAATGACACATTTTTCTGAGCTTTGGTCTTCTCACCCATAAAATAGCAGCATCGATTCCTATGTCACAGGTTGTCATTGGGTCAAATGAGGTAGCACATATGAGAGGCAGTTATCCTAACATCTGTTTCTTTAAAAAAACTTTTAAAGGTGATTTGTCGTATTTCCATTTTCACTCAGTTCAAGAAATTTCCTTTTATTTATTTATTTATTTTTTGTCTGCAACGCGTGTGAGATCTTAGTTCTCTGCCCAGGGATCGAACCCCCACCCCTCCTGCAGTGGAATCTCAGAGTCTTAACCTGTGGACCTCCAGGGAAGTCCCCAAAACATGAAGCTGTGGAATAGAGCACAATCTTCCTGGACTCTACTATCCATGATGGTCTGACAAGCATCCCCTCCTCTCTCTTTCTCCCTCCTCCTCTGTGTCCTCCTAGATTATAAAGGCAGGCTGAATCTGCCCTCTCAGACACAGGAGAGACACGTGTGAGTAGGCCGAAAGACCTTTAAGAAAAGACCAATATTTGCATATCTATTATAACTACTCACTATTCGACTTGTTTCATTACAATTTCTATTTGGATAATATGTAAGGTCAATACTGTCACTGTTCTGGAAAATTCATTTTTTATTAAAGCAAAATGCACTGTATTTATAGAGATAACACCTTAAATGCTACAAGAGAAGGTGCACCAATTACACTGGCTCCCTTGATGGGGCAGCTTTACGGGCTCCATGTTTTAGAATATTTTACAAGAAGAGGGATCTTCGCTCGTATCAGTCTCAAGTGTTATCCTTTCGCTGCATGTAAAATAGGACTGATGCCTTGACCATCTTTTTTAAACCTGGGAGCACTGAGATAACCACCTAGAGAAAAGGAAAGGGAAAAACAGAAATAAGAAAGGTGCCTTGTCTGCACTCTGACACCCCATTTATTCCTACTGAATTTCTATCAGTTTCCTCATGAGCTGCTTGCTTGTCTCTCCCATTAGACCATGAGCCACCAGATAACAGGTACAGTGTCTGGCACCTACTAGAGGCTCAATAAGTGTTTGTTGAAATGAATGCCTGACACAAAGCAAGAGCTTGATAATAGTCTGCTGGCTTGTCTTTCTCTTCAGGAGATAAAATTGCATAATGAAGGAAAAATACCTAGACTTCAAGCCAGGAAATCTTGAATTCAAATCCTGGTTTTTATTGCTTACTATATATGTGGCAGTTTATTTAGCTCAGAAAAATTCAGTTTCCTTTTTTCATGAAACACAAGGAACACTTGTAATGATTATAGTTCCTGGCACACAGTAGATAAAAAATGCATTATAATTCCCATTCCCATCCCTTCTTTCTTTTTGACTAACAAAGAAGAAAGTAGGATTGTTGGTAGTTTCTTACTTGTCATTCTATTCTACCCACGTTAACAAACGTAATTGAAATAGGAGAAATCTTTGTGTGTGTGTGTGTGTGTGTGTGTGTGTGTTTGTGGTAGATTCTACAAAGGCTTTAAGTTTGTTTTGTTTTGTTTTCCCCATCTACTAATTTCCAACTCAAGGAACAATTGACCAGGCTTGTTATTTTGGTATACTAAAGTCTAGGGTTCCTAAAGCAGGATGTTACAGATAGCTAGAGTGTGACAGAACTAGTATGAATGTAGCAGTTCAGTTCAATTCAGTCGCTCAGTCGTGTCCGACTCTTTGCGACCCCATGAATCGCAGCACGCCAGGCCTCCTTGTCCATCACCAATTCCTGGAGTTCACTCAGACTCACGTCCATCGAGTCCTTGATGCCATCCAGCCATCTCATCCTCGGTTGTCCCCTTCTCCTTCTGCCCCCAATCCCTCCCAGCATCAGAGTCTTTTCCAATGAGTGAACTCTTTGCATGAGGTGGCCAAAGTACTGGAGTTTCAGCTTTAGCATCCTTCCTTCCAAAGAACACCCAGGGCTGATCTCCTTCAGAATGGACTGGTTGGATCTCCTTGCAGTCCAAGGGACTCTCGAGAGTCTTCTCCAACACCACAGTTCAAAAGCATCAAATCTCAGTCTCCATCAAACTCTTTTTTTTTCCCCTAGTAGTCTCCTATTACGTGCTGGAAGGAGGTAGAAAGAGCAGAGTTAGGAGAGCTAGAACTGGCACGCATTAGCTGCTGCCCTTGATCAACTCTCTACACTCTGACTCTACTTGTTCATCCCCAAGCGGTGGTTCCTTTGTCTACACATGTTAGATACACACCTGATTCTGTCTACATGTTTGAGTACACGGATGGGTAACTAATTCTGTTTCTTCATCAGCATTTTTCAATATTCAATAACCATTTCTTACTATTGCTAATAGGAAGGGGATTACGGGCTTAATTGCAAGTATGGCACTTGGATGAAGATATCAGCATGTACACGTGGATCACCTTTTTCCAGCACAAATGAGTTTGGAGGAGGCAGGGGAGGGTTCTGGGCACAAAAGGACAAATGGAAGTTTCTGGAGAGGAAAGCCGTGCTTCTCGTGTGTGTCCACTGGAGGACATGCCCTCCCTATGCTATCACAGTAATCCTGCTCATCAGGACAAACTGAGACATGTCTGGGATCAGTGGGTGCCCTGGACAGGCCAGCAGTAAGGCATCCCTTCACATCGATGAATTTAAAGGAGAGGCCGGTGCTACAAGGTGGAGGAACAAAGGAGGAGAACTGGGTGTGGCCAGTTGCTCCTCAGTTTTCTGAACAAGTTAATAGTTTCCCTCTGGCCCTGAACTTGCCAGCCCTCCCTGCTGGCTTCCTCACTCATGTGCCCACATCCAGAAACAGCCCTGAAGTTACCTAGATTCACCCTCTTTAGAAGTGTTCATCCAGAAAGACTCTAGTGGTTCCCTTGTGGATCTCTGCAGCCCCACTCCTTCCCAAGAAGATCACAATCAACCTTCCTTCCTGGTACTGTGTTCCACACTGTGAGCATTCTGGTTAAAGTTCTCCTGCTTTTTAGTGTGGCCCCTCTTTCTAGTGTGGCCCCTGCTTTCAGAGTTGTTACTGATGAATGAGAAGACCAAGAGCTATTTTATCCTATGACCTACCTTTGAACTTTCTCAGTTGTTTCTTACATTTGACTCTTTGAAGGTTGGGGCCATGATTATATCTACGCTTGTGCAAGAACCCTGCTTAAGTTTAAGGTGTGAGCACCTTTCTTTAAAAGTATACCTGTTCCCTTGAAGTAGTAAGGTCCAGATGTTGAGCTAGAGAACTTCACTTTGAACTGGTCTTGGATAGTTACTGCTGACAATTGGTATTGACAACATTTTTCCCAAAGGCATTTCCTCAGGCCCCTTGACTTGCATCATGGGATATGGGAATATGATTCTAAGGCACTGGGTACCACTTCATGGAACTAACAGAAAGGCAGGGATTCGGGCTAAGGAGCTCAGATACTCAAACCAAGACCAAGGTTCTAGCATAGTCAGCATCCTCAGGTTATGTGCCACTAAGATCCTGGACTCACAAATTTCCCCTGAGTAGGAACAGTTTAAGTTTCTCAAGACTTGAGTGGGCTTGTACTGCAGGTGGGGTACAAGGTGCCCCCTTGGAAGTGAAGATGCCTGTGGAGCGTGAACCAGATTCTCTTCTCACTCAGAACCCTGTTCTGAACTCACTTTTCCATAAAACCTCCCAGATGAGCTGCAGCCAGCCAAGCAGTCCAACCTCCCTAACAACATCTTGATGATCTAAATCAAGGTTAGCTACCTTTCTGAAGTTTCCTGCTAAGTCTTCCTTTGTTCATTCTAATTCAGGGTCTGAAAACGTTTTAAGAGTGGTATGCTAAAGACTTCACTTATTCACTTTAATTGAGGGTTTCATGTGCCAAAAAATGTTCCAACATGTGTAAAGTTTCATTGTAGTGTGAAACAAAAATCACTATATAACCACACCATTAGAATCACAGAATCAAAATGCTGGATAATTGAGTCCAAAAACCTCAATTTAAAGATAGGGAAACTGAGGCCTCAATAGGATAAGGGTTTTACCTGAGGTCTCACAGCCAAGTTAGGGGCAGACTCAAGATCTTCAATTTGAAGCCCACTTAATCTTCCATTTTCTTTTTATTGTATCACTGTTTTTTTAATAGCAGATTTGAGTCTCAAACAATAGAATACCTGCTGTCAATACCAAAAAAAAAAAAGGAAAATGAAAACTTGAAACAAATTCAGAACTTTTTTTTTTTTTTGTAATTATTAACAAGGATTTCTCCAGTATTGAGAGACTTTTAGCCTCATGTGATTTAACAAATCTCAGGAGAAGGCTTTGATTTGGTAGAAAGAACATAGATTTCTTTGGAAGTCTGATAAACTGAATTTGAATTCAGTTTAATCACTCTATTTTGTAATCTTCAGTACATTACTTAACTTCTTTGAGACTCAGTTCATTCAAAGGTAAACAGGGAAAAATAATAACCTTGTCGAGCTGTTAGAGAGTATACTTGTCAGGATTTTGTGGGAAATAGAACTCATAATTGGGTGGTTCCATAGATGGAATTTAATATAAGTTGGTCATGGGTTGGTAGAAGGAGCAACATAGCAAGCTGGGGAAGGTGAGGTAATTCCAGGCTTTAGAAGGGTTGGAAGCCACTGGACTAAAGGCAGTGTGTAGAGCCCTGGTTTCAGAGCCCAGTGCTAGCCAGGACCTGGCAGGGTGCCTTTTTTGGGGCAGGCATTCGGGAGCAGGAGGTACTGAGGAGGCTGCCTGGCGGGAACGCAGATCATGGTTTAAAAGGCTTACCTGGAGGCTACAGCCAAGCTTCTGCCTAAAGCAAAGAGGGTCAGGTGAGACATGCTCTAGACTTCTCTTTTCCTCCCTTCCTCCAGTCTCCCCCCATTGCCTCCAACTAGCTAAACCTTGCCTTTTGGCAATGAGCCTTGGACTTGCAGTTGGTGAGAGTTAGCCTCCCTGTGGCAGAGAGTGGATTGGAGAAGGGTGAGAACTGTTGCTGAGAGCAAACAGGAGTTAAATGATTTCCTTCATATTAAGCATCTAGCATTGTACACAAAGGGTTTTTTGCAAATAACATCTTATATAGTATCTCAGTACAGGAAATAGATACAAATGGAGCTTCTCTGAATAAATAACAACTTCTCCAGAAGGTTATAAGTGGCATGGGGTGGTAGAAAAGCAACGAAAGCCCTTTGAAATACAGTGATTCTTTCCAATCATCAAGCATATGTAGACATCCTGTCTACCATATCCTGTCAAGCAACCACCAGTTTGATGAACTCTCATGATAAGAAGCTCACTGGATTGGCTTACAAATAACATTCCTATCCTAGAACCTCTTACTAATGAGCTATGTGACAATGGGCAAGTCACTTAACCTCACAAGACCTCAATAGACTGGTGTAAAAATAGCCTCATCCCCCTTGTGACACAATTACTGTACTTCAGGACACTGGGTTGAACCTCAGAGGGCTGTCCTTACCAGATGGTTCAGAATTGTTTTGGTCTGAGTGTGGTCACTGTCAACTGCCCACCAAGGTCAAGATGGCTGAGACTGGCTTCCTATGTGCACCCTATTCATAGCAATCATCACCATCCCCTGTGTTATAGAAAATGCATCTCTCTTACATATTTGGGCTTCCCTGATAGCTCCCTTGGTAAAGAATCCACTTGCAATGCAGGAGACCCCGGTTCACTTCCTGGATCAGGTAGATCTGCTGAAGAAGAGATAGGCTACCCATTTCAGTGTTTTGGGGCTTCCCTTGTGGCTCAGCTGGCAAAGAATCCACCTGCAATGCAGGAGACTTGGGTTTGATCCCTGGGTTGGGAAGATCCCCTGGAGAAAGGAAAGGCTACCCACTCCAGCATTCTGGCCTGGAGAATTCCATGGACTGTCCTTGGGGTCGCAAAAAACCAGACACGACTGAGCAAATTTCACTTTCACATTCTTCACGTATTTAATCTTCAGACAATTCCATGAATCATTTGCTGAAATAGATGATTTTGAAGCACAGAGAGGTTAGGTAAGTTGCCCANCTGGGTTGGGAAGATCCCCTGGAGAAAGGAAAGGCTACCCACTCCAGCATTCTGGCCTGGAGAATTCCATGAACTGTCCTTGGGGTCACAAAAAACCAGACACGACTGAGCAAATTTCACTTTCACATTCGTCACGTATTTAATCTTCAAACAATTCCATGAATCATTTGCTGAAATAGATGATTTTGAAGCACAGAGAGGTTAGGTAAGTTGCCCGAAGTCAAACAGTTAATAGGCAGCAGACTCAGGTGTGAATTGGAATCCAAGTTTAGTCCTTTCACTTATGGATGGCCCCCTGCTCCACCAGTGTGCCTGCTGAACTCTTGAATTTCAAATGTTTCCACACATGATATTCATTGTTTCCTTTTAACAGGCAGTTGTTCTTATTTTCCCTTATGTTTAGTGAGGATGCTTGAGGTCTAGTGAGGTTAAATGGCATGTCCACAGTCGGGATTCCCTGGTGCCTCAGAGGGTAAAGAGTCTGCCTGCAATGCAGGAGACCTGAGTTCGATCCCTAGGCCAGGAAGGTTCCCTGGAGAAGAAAATGGCACCCTACTCCAGTATTCTTACCTGGAAAATTCCACGGATGGAGAAGCCTGGCAGGCTACAGTCTCATAGGGTCTCAAAGAACCGGACACGACTGAGCAACTTCACTTTCATTGTCACACAATTCATTAGTAAGAGGTTCTAGGACAGGAATCTTATTATTTTTAACCCAATAAGTTTCTCATCACTAGAGATAATCAAGCTAGTAGTTGCATGCATATGGTAGAACAGATGCCTACCTATGCTTGATGATTGGAAGAATCACTGTATTTCAAATGGCTGTCTTTGGAACCCAAGTTTTTTTCTTTTCTGTTTTTTTTTTTTAACAATTTTACATTTCATACTCTATAATTGTTATGTATATACGTATGTATTTGGCTACACTGGGTTTTAGTTGCAGTATGCAGGATCCTCCATCTTTGTTGTGGCTTATAGGACCTTCAGTTGCATCATGTGAATCATATGGGGTCTAGCTCCCTGACCAGGGATCAAACCTGTGAATCCTGCCTTGGGAACATGGTGTCAGCCACTGGACCACCAGAGAAGTCCCTGGAACCCCAAGTTTCTGAAGAACATTATTCAGAGAAGCTCCATTTTTGTCTATTTCCTGTATGGAGATACTATGTAAGAAGTTATTTGCAAAAATGTTTTCAGGACTTTAAAACAAGAGCAAATTGACTGAATGGCCTTAAAAATCTTTTTTTAAAAAGCTCTGATTACACGATACCATGAAATAACAAGCACCAGCATACATTGCTATTAAAACTGCCATATGGGGGTCCTGTGTGGAGGATAGGATCCTCTCATAAAAGCTGAATAAACAGCTATTTTGAGTTCAATGGGTGATGACACGGGGGGCTTCATTTCCGCTCTGGCCAAGGAAAATTGTGATCAGGTTGCAGGCTGCCTGCCCATTCATCTGCAGCAGGAAATGGATTTAGCGTCTGCGTGGGCCGGACTCCTGTATTTATCATCGAGTTAGGCCTAATCAAAATGTTTTCCGTTTCACCTGGCAAATGCAGAGGGCTTAAAGGAGGGTCTGAGTGATGGTGTTGGGGCCCCATCACTTTCTCATCACTGAGCTGCAGTTGTTAAAAGTCTCATTCTTCCTCAGTGTCTCACTCAGAGCTGAGACAGCCAATCTCTCCCAGTGCCCCTCCCCAGCTCCCTAGCAGTTGTTCTTGGCAGCAGCAAAAATCTATGGAATTGACCCAGGAAGGGGAGGGAGGAGGGCAGATCGTGACCCAAGGAAGGCTCAAGTCAGGGGTAGAGCTCAGAACTGATAAATGAAATGAACCTCCAAGGGGGAGCCTCCTTGGATAATGAGGGGCTGCAACCTCCTGGGATTGGGGGAGGGTAAGGAGGGAGGGCAGAGGTCCTCTTAAGCGTGGGGGGAGCTTAGGAGGGAGATTGGAGCAACTCTGCTCCCTGGTGGAAAACAGAGGTAGGGGGAAGGGGCTGCTGATTAGAAAGAAAATGTGACAGCCATGCAAAGCTTCCAGTTGGATTTATGCATTCTTCCTGGGATGCTGGGAGAAGGGTTCTTGACAGTCCCCGTTAGAGGCGGAGAAATGGAGGAAAGTAAGCATTGTTCTGTTAGGGGAACCCCAAGACTAGGGGCAGGAAGAGCCCCTGCTGAATTCATTACTGAGGGAGTACTGTTTTCAGGAGAAAAACAGTGCAGAATTCTCCCACTTTGATGCAGCAAATTCTGATTTGGACTGTACCAGAGTGAAATATCCCCATGTGGCTTTCAGTATCCAACACAGACATAATTCTTTTGTTTTGCTGGTGTTATAGGTGGCATGGGAATGGTGAGAAAGCAGGAGCCTGCAGCTGAATTTGGTTTGGCTGGGAAATGGGTTGTTTCAAGTAGCGATTAACAGTACTCAGAGAGTCCCTTGGACAGCAAGGAGATCAAACCAGTCAATCTTAAAGGAAATCAACCCTGAATATACATTGGAAGGACTGATGCTGAAGCAGCAGCTCCAATACTTTGGCCACCTGATGTGAAAAGCCAATTCATTGGAAAAGACCCTAATGTTGGGAAAGATTGAGGGCAGGAGAAGAAGGTGGCGACAGAAGATGAGATGGTTGGATGACATCATCCACACAATGGACATGAATTTGTGCAAACTCTGGGAGATAGTGACGAACAGGGAAGCCTGGCACACTGCTGTCCATGGGGTCACAAAGAGTTGGACATGACTTAGCAACTGCCCAGCAACAACAAAGATAGGCCAAGCCTATGGTCCTTGTTTTAGGGTGATGGAGAAAAAGCCACAGATGTCTTCTGAGCAGGGTAGTAAGGAGATGAGAGCTATGCCACTGAGGATAATCCTGACAGCCTGGTGGAGGGGACTGAATGGGACTTTTTACCTTTTCATTCATTGATGAGCAAATGTATCTACTGGATGCCAGACAGGGAGTCCCTTAGAAGCCAGTCACAGCAATAGTAAAAGGGAAAGGTTCAGAGCTCCAGCCTGCCTGGGAAAGGATGATGAGGGGGTGGTTGAGAATGAGAATATTTTGAGTGTTTGGTGATAGCCTATGTTGTGCCAAACACACATCACCTCATTTTACCAATGCAACCATCCAGCAAGATAGGTATTAACGTTCCCTGTTACAGATGAGAAAATAGGCTCAGTGATATTAATTAACCTCTCAGCATGACTGCAACCAACACACACATTTCATCTGCCAGGAAAAGAGAAAAGTCTCCCTTTTCCATCCGCTCACCTTGGGTTGGCATCATTTTTCATCTGGAGATGAGATTTTTACATTCAGAAGGGCCATTTTGATTACCTTGTTCTCCCTTTCCCATTTTATGGAAGAGAAGACTGAGGCAGGGAGTAGAGGCAGAGACAGCTCAGGTCTGAGTCCTCTCATTCTCCGCTGTCCATGTGAACCCTTCTCTCATTTGAGGCTCACACTGTGCTCCCAACAGGCAGGAAATTCACTTACATTGATTATGTTCCTGGAGCAGGGCTGATGTCAGATGATGTGCAGAGATGATGTGATTGTCTAGAATCCATTCTGTTCATCTCCACCCCACTGGGACATCAGTGTCACCTTTCATTACTTTTATCTCTTATGCTTGATGATCTTCATGTTTATCACTGCAGATACTTTCTTTATATCACCTCCTGTGTGCTCAGGAGCCCCCTTCTTTAATGTCAATTAATTAACCCTTAGAATAACTTTATGAACTGAGCAGCTTTATTATTTTTTGTCTATATTCCTTTTATTCTATAATTCTTTTTAATCGAAGTATAGTTGATTTTACAATGTTGTGTTAGTTTCAGGTATACAACAAAATGATTCAGTTACATATATACATGTATATTCTTTTCAGATTCATTTCCACTATAGGTTATTACAAGATATTGAGTATAATTCCTTGTGCTATACAGTAAGTCCTTGTGGGTTATCTATTTTATAAATAGTTGTATACCTGTTAATCCCAGTCTCCTACTTTATCCCTTCCCCCTTTCCCCTTTGGTAACCATAAATTTGTTTTTTATGTCTGAGTCTGTTTCTGTTTTGTAAATGAATTCATTTGCATCATCTTTCTATACTCCCCGTATAAGTGATGCCATATGATATCTGTCTTTGTCTCTGACTTACTTCACTGCGTATGACAATCTCTAGGTTCATCCATGTTGCTGCAAATGGCATTATTTCATTCTTTTTATGGCTGAGTAGTATTCTATTATATACACACACCACATCATCTTTATCCATTCATCTGTTGACAGACACTCAGGTTCCATGTCTTGACTATTATATTACGTTGGTGTAAACCTAATTGCAGTTTCAGACCATGAATTTTAAATCATTATAACTAGGCTCAAACACATCTTTATTATCCAAAAATAGGAACCATTACAGTCAGCACATTTTTGCCAATGAGAAATAAGTTTGTTTATTCCAGTAGCATAAAAATCTGTGCTTTGGGATTTGACAAACTCTTTGAAAGCATTTTCTGCCTCCTGCTGGTGGTGGAAGTGTCTTCCTTGCAAAAAGTTTTTGAGATGCTTGAAGAAGTGGTAGTTGGTTGTCAAGAGGTCAAGTCAATATGGCGGATGAGGCAAAACTTCATAGCCCAGTTCAGCTTTGAAGTTTTGGTTGTGTGATGTGTGGTCAGACGTTGTCATGGAGAATTGGGCTCTTTCTGTTGACCATTGCTGGCTGTAGGTTTTGCAGTTTTCAGCACATCTCATCGATTCCTGAGGACACTTCTCAGATGTAATGGTCTCACCAGGATGCAGAAAGCTGTAGTGGATCAGACTGGCAGCAGACCACCTAACAGTGACCGTGACCTTTTTTTGGTGCAAGTTTGACTTTGGGAAGCACTTTGGAGATTCTTCTTTGTCCAGCCACTGAGCTAGTCATCACTGGCTGTCATGTAAATCCACTTTTCATTGCATGTCATAAAACAACCGAGAAGTGGTTCGTTGCTGCATAAAATAAGAGAAGATGACACTTCAACATGATTTTTTTGATTTGTGGTCAGCTCAAGATGCACCCACTTATTGAGCCTTTCACCTTTCCAATTTGCTTCAAATGCCAAGCAACTGTTAAATGGTTGACATTAAGTTCTTCAGCAACTTCTGTAGTTGCAAAAGGATCAGCTTCAATTTGGTTGGCTCTCAGTTTGACACTGTCAACTTCAAATGACCAGTCTCTATACTCCTCATCTTCAAGGCTCTCGTCTCCATTGCAAAACATCTTGAACCACCATTACACTGTACATTCATAGCAGTTTGGGGCCAAATGCTTTGTTGTTGTTGCAAGTTGTCTCCGCTGCTTTACAACCCATTTTGAACTTGAATAAGAAAATCACTCAAATTTGCTTTTTGTCTAACATCATTTCCCTAGTCTAAAATAAATATAAAAGAAAAAGCAAGTAATAAGCCATTAGCAAAAAAACATTAAGTGAGAAATGTGCATTAAAATGATGTATAACATAGCCACATTTAAAAATGTGTTCCAACATTCAAATGCCAAAGTTCAACAATGCAAAACTGCAATTACTTTTGTACCAACCCAATAAATAGTATGAGCAATATTGTTTTGACAGTTGAGAAAACAGGCTCAAAGAGGTTAAATAATTTGCCTGTGGTCATGCCACTAGGAAGTGGCACAGCAAGATTCAGACTCAGGACCATTCCAAAGCCTCCTTCATGAAAAGGGGCACTGCTCCTGTATATGGGCTTCCTTGTTGGCTCAGACAGTAAAGAATCCATCTGCAATGCAGGAGACACAGTTTCGATCCCTGGGTCAGGAAGACTCCCTGGAGAAGGGGATGGCTACCTACTCCAGTATTCTTGCCTGGAGAATTCCATGGACAGAGGAGCCTGGCAGCGACAGTCCATGGGGTCACACAGAGTCAGACACAACTGAGTGACTGACACACACACACCTGGTCCTGTCTTTATGCCATCTTATACATAAACAAACATTTGGAGTGCCTGCTTGCCACATGTCAGTGACAAGCACTGGTGGCTCACACCAAAGGCCAGAGATTCACCCTGTGCTCTCCCTGAAACCCTAAAAGGAAGGAGAGAGGCTAACAGTAATGTTTCCAGTCTCTCTTAATAATGGATATAACACTTGTGTCCATAGCGCTTGAGAGTTCACAAAGCAGTTCATATCCATAATCTTAGTATACCCACACAACAACCCTAGGAAGCAGACAACTTCTGTCCCTCTCTTCTCCTGTAGAAGACAATATGGAAATTAGAGTGAACAGACTCATAGTACCTTCAACTAAGTGCGATTATGTATGCTAATGAACTTGGCTTTGTTTGTTTTATTTGGTGCCTGGAACTTGCTCTGTTCCAGTGATTCTGTACTTGGCGGGCTATCAAGTTATAATGCTTTTGGCCTTGTTTTCCTCCTGTTTTGCTATTTGACCTTAAACTTAGGCCAAGTACCAGTGCTGATGACTGCAAAGGATTGTTTTCTTTTTCTTTCTTTTCAAACATAACCTTCACTCTTTCTTTATTTTTGGCTGGTGTACCAGCCAAAAGATCTAAGATCCCTCATGTGGCGTCTCAGTTCCCTGACTAGGGATTGAACGTGTGCCCCCTGAGTGGGAGCTCAGTGTGTTAACCACTGGACCACCAGGAAGTCATGAGGGACTGCTTATTGTTTCAACACGCAACCTTAGGGAACAAAAAGAAAGATTTCCACTTTAAGTTATGTTGTCAGAGTCAGTAGGTGCAGTGACCTTAGGGCTGTTAATCCTGTAAGTTCAAATTTACGATTAGGTGACAAGTTGACATTCAGGTTGTCCTTTATCTGATCAAAAATGGATAAAGGCTTTTTAAACAAACAAAAAAAGACAGACTCACTTATGTTGGGTGACGTGTGTAAGGCCACACAGTTAGTGTCGTCTAACTTCTCTCCCCCTGTTCTTCATACAGAACAACATGGATTCTTTCTCCTCCCAACTTTTTGTCAGCAAAACCTAACCCTTCATTTTAACTCTGTTGANTCTTCTTTGGCTTTTGTGTGACTTGAGTGACCCCTGGAAACCGTTCTGTAAGTCTAAGGAAATAAAACAGGCCCTATAACACACAAAGATCTCCCTTATTCTCTTTTCATTTATTCATTCATCTACCCATCCATTTTATCTGCCCTCCCTCTCTCTCTCTTCCCTCCTCCCCTCCCTCTTTCCCTTACTCCTCTTCATTTCAGTTTTCCTGACTTCCTCTCTTCCAACTATCCATACATTCATCCAATAAACAAATATATACTGAGAATCTGCTACATATTGGATACTGTTCTAAGGACTAGGAAAGTAGCAGAGATAAAAACATATAACTTTCTTGTTCTTATTATAGTAGAGCATACAAAATATAAGTAAGAAAGCATCTCAAAATTTCAGATAAAGATAATTGCAGTGAAGAAAATAAAATGATGAGGTAGAGCATGACTGCAGGATGATGCTTTAGTTTGAATGCTTAGAGAAAGCCTTTTTGGATTCAGAGATATTTGAACTGCAACCAGCCCTTTCAAGATCTGGGGGGATGATCTAGGCAAAGGGAAGAGGAGTTATATAGGCAATCTTCTACCCACTCTCACTACAAACTCAGTGAATTAAGATTCCCTTGTTATTCAGAGTGGCAGAAAAAGTGCAAGGATTCTTGCTGACCTAGATCCATTGTATGGAGAAAATGATGAAAGACAAAATTATTCAGGGGTCCTTCTCATGACCACTGGGGATGCAGGTAGCAAGGATAATAACATGGTGTNGTTATTCAGAGTGGCAGAAAAAGTGCAAGGATTCTTGCTGACCTAGATCCATTGTATGGAGAAAATGATGAAAGACAAAATTATTCAGGGGTCCTTCTCATGACCACTGGGGATGCAGGTAGCAAGGATAATAACATGGTGTGATCTAAAGGCATGAGCTTTGGGAAGAAATCAAGATGCTTAGGTTCTGTTCAGCTCCACAGTAACTTGTTGTGGTAGCATACAAAACTCTCTTTTCCAATGCAACCCTTTATTTTCTTTAAAAAAGTAGTTATAGTATTTTCACATAGAAACCAATGTGGAAAATAAGCAAACTAATAATGCTAAAATTTATTGTATGCTCTTATCATGCCAGGAATTATTCTAAGTACTTTATATGCAGCAACTTAAATCCTCTCAACAACTCTATAAGTGCTGTTATTATCTAAATATTAAAGATGAGGCGTTCAAAGCACAGGGTGGTTAGGTAACTTGACCTAGTCCCACAGACAGTAAGTGGTGGAGCTGCATTCAGACCTAGGTCATCTGATTTGAGTGCCCTAGCTCTTAAGCCTTGTATACTAATTCTTATCTCAAAGGGCAATAGAGCAGGTGACCTGGTTGAAGTCAGGAACCATAACCCTCCCAATTCCTTCTTGTCTTCTTCCCAAAGATGTTCTCTTGGGCCTTGGACTCTGTGAGGAAACGTTTTGAAAGCCTGAGGACAAGGAAATAGAAAAGGATTTTCCAGCCCTAAAAACTGTGGTTCCAGGAATAAATAGGCCTCAGCTGGCATCATGAAATGGGGCTCTAGAACCATTTCTCATCAGAGATCACTAGTGTCCTGGGAAAAGGGTATGATTAAGGATGGGATTAGGGCTTCCCTGCTGGCTCAGACAGTAAAGAATCTGTCTGCAATGCAGGAGACCCAGGTTGATTCTTGGGTTGGGAAGATCCCCTGAAGAAGGGAATGGCTACCCACTCCAATATTCTGGCCTGGAGATTTCCATGGAACAGAGAAGCCTGGCAGGCTACAGTCCATGGAGTCACAAAGAGTCAGACAGGCTGAACAACTAACACACACACAGGGGTGGCACACATGTAGTGGCAAAGTGATTTCACCTGGTGAGATCCATGTGGCTTAGGATCATTTAAGGTTTTCCAGGAGAGAATGATGTCTGACTCTGTGACCCTTTTGGAGGCAGATCTGGGAGGAAAAGGGAGTGCACTGTGATCAGGACACACTGAACTCTCTCAGACCGCCTCTGCTAATGTTTTCTCCTCTTTCATTTAGCCTAGACGCAGTTCCCTCCCTCCAGTTTTCCAGACTGATATTATCACATTGATTTATATGGACTAAGGGATTCTCCTTTGTATCCCGGGTTAAAAAAGGACAAGTTTTTTTAGCTCTACTGAAGTGAGGTTAGCGGGGAGTATGGTGTGATTAAGTTCATGGATTATGAAGTCAGACTGAAGGAATTTAAATCCCAGTTATCTCTCCAGTAGCTTCTGGTCTTGAGTGACTTGTAACTTCTTCAGTCCTTAGGTACCTCATCACAATGAGGACAACATATTAACATGCTTAACTCATATATATATAATTGTTAGAATTGTTAAAAAAGTAAATGTGATAATAAGTGTAAATTACACTTAGCATCTTGACTGACATTTGGTAATTGCTCAGTAAATGGTCACTTTTTAAAAAGTTGCACATATTAGAAAGAGAGGGAAAATGGTATTTTTACTTACTACATATTCTTTACCAAAATTTAACTGAAATTTGACATTGGATGAGATTGGTTGTTCCAGTTTACATTTAGTTCATTTATTTAGAAAATTTGCTGAATATTAAAAATTACCAGGAATTTGATCAATGTGAAACAACAAAGAAAAAACATCATTTTACCCCACCCATCCCTTGTTCTTTATTTGACCTCACTCTTTAGCCATTTTTTCTCCATCTTTGCATGCATTACCTATGTAGTAAGGTATAAAGTATAACAGTCTCAGATTTGGGAAATCTGATTATAGATATAAACTTAGTATTTGAAGATTGTGTGACACTGAATAAATAATAAAATCTCTTTGGAAATTCACCAATCTGTAGCATTTTGGACTGATACCCAAAATCACTTCCAAGTCAAAGATTCTATGATCCCATGCTTTCCTTAAGCGGAAGTTGAAGGGTAATTGAATTCACCAGTGATCCAAGTCTCTCCTTTGGTTGCTTTCATTATCTAATCCTCAGACATGATTAGATACTCTTGGGGAAAAAGCAAGCAAGAGTTGTGAGGAGTTAACTGATGTTCCGAGAGCCATCAGTTGTTGTTTAGTTGCCCAGCCATGTCCTACTCTTTGTGGCCCCATGGATTGCAGCACACCAGAGCCATCAGACCTAGGTTCAAATCCAAGTTACACTATGTAGCAGCCATGTGACTTTGGAGAAATTATTTCCATGCTCTGAGCTTTAATTTTCTAAATTTTAAAATAAAGACAATAAACATATTAATCATGTGTAGTTGTTATAAGGACTGAATGAAAATCAATGTATATTTAATATTTTATACAGTCTTAACTTTATTATATGTCCCCTTACCATGATTTCTATGACATCATTTGTATACCTCCTCTATCCCATCCTGTACTTACACTACATTCTAATTACTTGCATATCTACATCTTTCATTAATTGTGAGCTCTTAGAGGGTACAGAATCTTTCCTCCTTTACTTTGCCCAATGCCTGATTCAGTGCTACAAGTATCTTGATAAGTACTCAGTAATGTCTATAGAAACCAACTAAAGCATGTAGGTACATAGATTCATAAATGTTTCTCCCCAGTTTATTTTCCAAAGACTAAAAACAGAAAAGAAAAATAGAACTGCCTAAGCGACTTGCCTGGTGGCTCAGAGAGTAAAGCGTCTGCCTGCAGTGCGGGAGACCTGGGTTCTATCCTTGGGTCGGGAAGATTTCCTGGAGAAGGAAATGGCAACCCATTCCAGTACTCTTGCCTAGAAAATTCCATGGATGGAGGAGCCTGGTGTCCATGGGGTCGCAAAGAGTTGGACACAACTGAGTGACTTCACTCAAGCAAAATATGTACAGATGAAAAGGCATATTGTTGTATAAAAATTTCAAAGACTTCATCAATACAGAAAATAAAAATAAAGAAAAACTTAGTGTTCTGGGAGTACTTGGACAAGAGTGTCCAGCATCCTAGCAGAAGAGAAAATGTCAACCGCCAATGCTGGTTGATTCAGCACCACGGACAGCCACACAATCATTTCAGTGGTGCCAAGAGCTGGGGCTGGAACACATGAGGCAAATGGGAGACTACTGATAAATCAATCTAGAGAGGTAGGCAAGAGCTAAGTAAAAGACAGGAGATTTGTATAAAGCCTATCAGTAAAGTAGTATGGACAATCTTTATGCAAGGAGTGACATGGCCAGATTTTAATCCTAGAAAGAATACTTTGGATGATTGTATTTGAACAGCCGGTGTTAGAATACAAGAAATCATTTAGAAGAGAACTGCAACAGTTATGAGGGCATGAGCTGGGTATATGTGGTGGGAGGATAAGAGAAAAGAGAAAGTGTGGGAAATAATAAAGAAATGGAATCAGTGCTTTTTAATGGAAGGAGACTGAAGCAGGGGTAGGAAGACTCAGGACTTTTTTTTGGGCTATGATCTTTGCTATAAAGTATACTGGAGAGATAAGGAAATTGAGAGCTAAAAAATATTGATGTCAGATTTGATATATTCAGTTTAAGATGTTAGTGTGACATTCACGTGGAAGTGTCCAGTGAGCAGTTGAGTATACAGGTTTGGAGCTCAGAAGAAAGGATGAGATACAACTAACATTGAATGAAAATATGTTGTACTGGTATATTATGCTAATCTGGCTCAGTTCAGTTCAGTTCAGTTGCTCAGTTGTGTCCAACTCTTTGTGACCCCATGAATTGCAGCATGCCAGGCCTTGCTGTCCATTACCAACTCCCAGAGTTCACCCAAACTCATGTCCATTGAGTCAGTGATGCCATCCAGCCATCTCATCCTCTGTCATCCCCTTTTCCTCCTGCTCCCAATCCCTCCCAGCATCAGAGTCTTTTCCAATGAGTCAACTTTTCATATGAGGTAGCCAAAGTATTGAAGTTTCAGCTTTAGCATCATTCCTTCCAAAGAAATCCCAGGGCTGATCTCCTTTAGAATGGACTGGTTGGATCTCCTTGCAGTCCAAGGAACTCTCAAGAGTCTTCTCCAACACCACAGTTCAAAAGCATCAATTCTTTGGCACTCAGCTTTCTTCACAGTCCAACTCTCACATCCATACATGACCACAGGAAAAACCATAGCCTTGACTAGACGGACCTTTGTTGGCAAAGTAATGTCTCTGCTTTTTAATATGCTATCTAGNCACTCAGCTTTCTTCACAGTCCAACTCTCACATCCATACATGACCACAGGAAAAACCATAGCCTTGACTAGATGGACCTTAGTCGGCAAAGTAATGTCTCTGCTTTTCAGTATGCCATCTAGGTTGGTCAAGTCAGTGCTTTTTTGTTCCTTTCTGTTTGCTGGACCTCTCTGTATGATTTGTTGATAGCCTTTTCTTAACATCCTATTTTAAGCTTCACATCTTCTTTCCTTAGACAGTTTTCCTAAACTCAAATGTGACCATTTTACTCTCTGTGTAAAATTCCTCATTGATTCCCCACCACCTTAGGATAAAGTAATATATTTTAGAAAACCCTGTCATAACCTTCTGTCTCTTTTCTTTAGCCCTTTTGTCATTACACCTTTATCACTGCAGTCAAAGAACTGCATCAGTAGCACAGCTAAAATAGTATAGTAATAGTTAACATTTATTAAACATCTATAAATATTTGTGCCAGATGCGTGCTTTACACATATTCTGTCCTTTAATCCTATAGTAATCCTGAGTATAAGTTTCATACTTAGAATTTTACAGAAGGGTGATGTTGAACCCTTTTTGGATCAAGCACTGTGCCTTCAGGCTTTAGCATTTTTCCTCCTAGATTACCAATAACTGCTATTTTTTCTTTTTTTTAACTTTTGAAAGTATAACTATATATAGAAAAGTATATGAATTATAAATTTACAGTTCAATGAACAAAGTGAATGTACTCTTGTAACCACCACCAGATTAAGAAATAAACACCCCGAAGTCACCTGATAATCCCTCCCAATCATTAATCTACCACCCTCAAACATGAATAGTATTCTGACTTCTTAATGCCATAAATTATATTTGCCTATTTTGGGAAACTCTGCCTGCAACGCGGGAGACCTGGGTTCAGTCCCTGGGTTGGGAAGATCCCCTGGAGAAGGAAAAGGCTACCCACTCCAGTANTACCACCCTCAAACATGAATAGTATTCTGACTTCTTAATGCCATAAATTATATTTGCCTATTTTGGGAAACTCTGCCTGCAACGCGGGAGACCTGGGTTCAGTCCCTGGGTTGGGAAGATCCCCTGGAGAAGGAAAAGGCTACCCACTCCAGTATTCTGGCCTGGAGAATTCCTTTGACTGTATAGTCCATGTGGGTCACAAAGAGTTGGACACGACTCAGTGACTTTCACTTGCTTAGATGGAATTATATAGCATTTATTCTTTGTGTATAGCTTCTTTAACTTACTATGGTTGTCAGATTCATTCTTGTGGCCTCCTATAGATATATTCATTTTCTTTGCTGTATAATATTCTAATGTGTAAATCTGTGATAACATTCATCTGTCATGAATATCACTGAAGAGTTTTGGACTGTTTACAGTTTACATTATTATAAACAGTATGGTTGACATTCTTAAACATTATACATTTTTAATTTTGATTCTACTCCTGGATTATTTTTGTTACATTTTGGCTAATTATATTTCATTTTTTCCAGGAAACGTTTCTTATTCTTTGCAAGTTTGGATTTGGAACCGTTTTGTATGCATTGATAATCACTCTCTTTCTGTCTTATAAAAACATTTATGCTGTCTTTCCCAGCAAGTAAAAAGTGTTTGCATATGTGTGTCTATGCATAAAGGAAAAAATATGTTTTCTCCCTGCTTTCTTGGCACCCACTAAGTACATAGATAATTGTAGAGAGTGAGTTTTTCCAATACATTCACCCTTTCATTGCTAAAAAATAAACATAAATTTAATGGAAATTGAGTAACATACCTGTGGTTTAGTCGCTAAGTCATGATCGACTCTTTTGTGACTCCATGGACTGTAACCTGCCAGGCTCTTTTGTCCATGGGATTTCCCAGGCAAGAGTACTAGAGTGGGTTGCCATTTCCTTCTCAAGGGGATCTTCTGGACCCAGGGATTGAACCCATATCTCCTGCATGTCCTGCATTGCAAGCAGATTCTTTACTTCTGAGCCACCAGGGAAGCCCAGTTTGATGTATGAAGTGAAGTGAAGTGAAGTGAAGTCACTCAGTCGTGTCCGACTCTCTATGACCCCATGGACGGTAGCCTACCAGGCTCTGCGATCCATGGGATTTTCCAGGCAAGAGTACTGGAGTGGGCTGCCATTTCCTTCTCCAGGGGATCTTCCCAANGATGTGTGTCGCGGTTGCCCTTCACTGAGGTTCGGGATGTGTGCTGCGGTCGCCCTGCATCGAAGTCCAGCCTGTGTGCCGCGGTTGCCCTGCGCCGAAGTCCAGGCTGTGTTTGGTGGTCAGCTACTAGCGAGTTCCATGCGGTATGCCGCGCCTGCCCTTCACTGATGTCCGGCCTGTGTGTTGCAGTCGCCCTGTGCTGAGGTCCAGGATGTGTTCCCCCATCGGCTGGAGACGAGTTCCATCCTTTTTGCCATGGTCGCCCTACACCGAAGTCCGGGCTTTGTTCCGCGTTCGGCTAGCGATGAGTTCCAAGCTCTGTACCTGAGTCGCCCTGCACAGATTTCCGGGCTGTGTGCCGCGGTCTCCCTTCACTGAGGTTCGGGCTGTGTGTGGCACAGAGGTCTGGCCTCTGTGCCGCGGTCGCCCAGTGCGGAGGTCGGGGCTGTGTTCCGCAGTTCGCTAGCCACGAGTTTCAAGCTCTGTGCCAAGGTGGGCCTGCATAGATTTTTGAGCTCTGTACCCTGTTCGCCCTGCACAGATTTCCGTGCTGTGTGCTGCGGTCTCGCATCCTTGAGGTTCGGGTTTTGTGCCGCGGTCGACCTGTGCCGAGGTCCGGTCTGTGTGACACGGTAACCTTGAACCGAGTTCCGCGCTGTGTGCCACGGTAGCCTTGTGCCGAAGTCTGGGCGGTGTGCTGCGGTCGCCCTTCACTCAGGATTGGGCTGTGTTACACTGTCACACTGCGCCGAGTTTCAGGCAGTGTGCCATGTTAGTCTTGCACCGAGGTCTGGGTTGTGTGCCGCAGTTGCCTTGCACAGATGTCCAGTCTGTGTGCCATGGTGGCCATCTCCTGAGGTCGGTGCTGTGTGCCAGGGTCGCCTTGTGCCGAGGTCCATGCTGTGTGCCTCATTCACTCTNGGGTGGGAGGTGGGAGGGAGATTCAGGAGGGAGGGGACATATGTATACCTATGGTTAATTCATGTTGATGTATGACAGAAATCAAACCAAAATTGTAAACCAATCATCAGTCAATTAAAAATAAATAAATATTTTTTTAAAAGGCCATGAGAAAACAAGCATAAAGCAGGAAAGTCCATCAAGCATTCAAGGCATTTTAAACATTCTGGGGGCAGAAGGGAAGGGCAGAGGGAAGGTGGCTGTTGGAGCAAGAGGCATTTGTTGCCTATTAAGGAGTGGCAATGGAGAATGAGCAGAGTGTCAAGCCTCTGCAGAGAAGCCCTGAGCAGACCCACATGAAGAGGATGCAGCAGAGCTGGTGGAGTTGGTGAGGAGGCTGAAGGGCTAAGTGTGAAAGGGCGAGGACTCGAACCAGGAAAATGGGAGAAGGATTGGAGAAGCAGGGCTATATAAGAGAGATATTTAGGAAGAGAAGGTGATAGGGTTTCATAGCAATATTAATAGCTGTTGCATGGGTGCTCTGGAAGAAGACCTTTGAGATGGATTTTGGGGTGCAAGATGAAGGGAAAAAAGAACTGTGAAGGGTTGTTCAGAAGGAGAAGTCAGATTGCATTGCAGGCCTTAGCCCAATTTTTTTTTGAAGGGGGATTCTTTATTGATGTAAAATTTTACTCATTTGTATATATTTATTTCTCATTCATTTACCCAGTCCATCATTTATCTTCTTAATTAAACAATGAAGGAATATACCACCAAAAACAAAAATTGAAAACATTATTGATGTTATATCTACCTCTGTGCTCTTTCCCATCTCTCATTGTCTTCTGTCCTCCTAAAGATGTCACCGTCCTAACCTTAGCCCAAATTGCAGGGCTTGGGTGCAAGTATTCCCCATCAGAGCTGTACTGCCTTGGACCCAAACGGCCATGCCTTTCTACCCCTGCCTCAGTCAGTCACGATATGACAATCCCAGAAAAGATGTGACCTCAGGTGACGTGACTCTGCAGGCAGATCCTGAAGCAGCTGGAGGCTGAGGAACAAGTCTTTCTTTGAAGGGGCCTGGGCAATGCATCTCTGTGTTTACGGCAGCTAGCAACTGTGTACGGCATGCTAGTATTACATTGCTCATTTCACCTTCACCCCACACTACAAAGGAGTCAACACCATCATCCTCATTTTACAAATGTGCACAAAGACATCAAGAAATTTGCCCAAATTAGCTAGTGAGCAGTAGAGTACGGATTAAAATTTGAATTTGGCTTTAGTGCCTATGTACTTAACCACTGGCCCACACTACCTGTCACTGGGAGTGTGCAGAAGGGGACAGGGAATTGTGACTAGAGGCATGGGTGGATTGGATCTACTAGTTCTCCTGTAACAGTACAGCCGGAGAGTCTGATGTTGACTGCCTTCCTATCTTCCCTCTGCCTGCCCACACTTCCTCCTCCCCTTCCCCTTTTTTTTTTCCTCAAACAGTATTTATTATCATAGGAAGGAAAGTCAAAGTCGATAGAGTACACATTGATTTATTAAACAAAGTCCAACGTGGGGATTAACAACATAAATACAGACTTCAGTGAAATAGTACCCTTGTGCTTATTTTTAAAGCTGTGCTTCAAAAAGGGTTATACATACGAGTTATGGATAATTTTGATCAGATAATAAGAATAGACACTAGTTAGTAAAGGCAGATTCTTGTATTCTTAGATTGCCAATAAACATGCAGGTGTTCAAGACGGTTCCTTCCTTCTTTTCCCAGTGGCACGATCGCTTCCAAGCATGGTTCACAAAGGGAAATTTTTAAAGCACACAAACACCGTTTAGTATTTTCTCAGATAAAGCCATTGAGTGATTTTTATAATGTTTTCACTTCACCAAGGGTCGGCCAAGTGTCTGGGGTGGGACAAAGGGCTGAGGGGTTTGGAGGTGGGCTGTGGAAACACGCGGGCCAAGAGACAAAGTGATCAAGAGGAGAGCATGAGCCCATTCCCCCACAGACTTGGACTGGAGGATGCGTGTCAGCTTCTCCCACTCAGTGGCTCAGCAGTGAGTGAGGTCATCTCATGCTCTTGAGCCTCATTGTCACAACTGAAAATACCCGTGTCCTCAGACTGTTGTCTGAGTTAAAGGAGACGGTGCCTATGAAAGAGCCTGGCTCCCTGTAGGTACTAAGAAGCGCCATCTAATGGGAATCAAATGCTGTTTCAGGCATTTATGATTCAAGAGAGCGTCTTTCCTCCTTACATCTTTCTCCTCTTCCTGTCTGTCTTTTTGCAAGATGGGGATTTCTGCCATCAGGGGCCCCTAGGGGCTTCATGGGTGGAGCACTGGCCAAGAGGATAATTCCTCCCTTGCACTCAATCAACCTGGCATTCATCTGCAGCCAGGGAGAGCAGCCAGACTGATTTCTTGAGGTAAACACACCGAGCAAGCAAGACAGGCCCCGCGGAGTTATTTAAAACCCCCATCTGAGAGAGAGCATCTTGAATCTGAAGTTCTTGCCTAAATATAAACGGCAAAGCTTATTCAACATCAAATCAAATCAATGATAATTTGAGGACTAATTAGCATTTGGGTGGGTTTTTTTTGTTGTTGTTTTTTGTTTTTTTTCGGCAGCGTGGTGATGTGGTGTATAATGCTGCGTGACTGGGGAGAAGCATGTAATTATGGAGCTGAATACATGGTCTCCTGGAGAGTGGGGAAGGAGCATTCCCTAGCCAAAGAGGCCTGTTGTTGGCCAGAGGGTGGATGGGGGTGCAGGCAGGTGGGGCAGAGTCCACGTCTGAATCTGCTGAGGGCAGGACATTGGCAGCTCCTGGGTGGTCCTGCTTCCCCTCTGACAGAAGGTTTTCACTTCTAATTGGATCAACAAAGCTTCACCTCTCACTTTAATTCTAGGAGGTAAAAGAGGAGATACGATGATTTCAGAAAGGAGTTAAACAAAGGGGAACTAAGATTTGGTCCATTCTTGCTAGAAGCCAGGTGTCAAAACAACCAGAGCATGACCCCTTTACATGTGTGTGTTTGGTTTGCTCAGTCATGTCTGACTCTGTGACCCCATGGACTGTAGCATTCCAGGCTCCTCTGTCCATGGAATTCTCCAGGCAAGAATACTAGAATGGGTAGTCATTCCCTTCTCTAGGGGATCTTTCCAACCCAGGGATTGAACCTGGGTCTCCTACATTGCAGGCAGATTCTTTACCATCTGAGCCACAAGGGAAGCCTTTAACTAGAATACCAATTTGATCTTTAGAAGGGCCCTATGAGATCAGTACAATTGTTTTCTTTATTCTGATAAGAAAACAGGTTCTGAAGGGTTAAGAACTTTCCTAAAGTTCAGATCAGAGCTTCCTATGCTTAATATACTTCTGGTTCCAGATTTTTGCTGCTTATTTCTGTGCTGTAAACATATTGTTTGTTCAGTCTCAAGAAGCTTATGGAAGGTGGTATGTTCTCAGAGATGAGGAGGCCCTAGCTTAGCAAGGTAAAGAGATTCACCCAGTGTCACCAGGCAGCAAGTGGCCAAGTCTAAAGTCGAAGAGAAAGGTGAAATTAGAACAGAAAAAATAAATACAAAGAAATATTAGCTCTGATTTTAAAAAAAAGATAAAATTCAAAGAGCACACAATGCTTGCGTGAACTGCTCACATGGGGTGAATAGTCCCCTGAAGCAAGTCTTAGTTGAAATGCAGTGTCTACAATCTGTTCCCCTGTCTCCTTGGATCCACTCCTTTAAGCCTGGGGTTTATCACCAGGTGCCCCAGGGTTCAGGTGCCCAATCCAAGACTCTGGCCTTGGATTGGCTGCAAGCAGGAGAGGACAAGAATCTCTGAAGTGCTGAACCTGACCCAGTGGGAGTGGCTGCCTCAGGTGCTGGGTTGAGAAAGATTCTGAGGCCCATTAGGGCTCAGTGGGAAAGAGGGACAAGTTTGTCAGTGGTATTTATGCTGGTAACGTAAGTACCAGGCCCTGGCCGTGCCTACGTTCTGGTTAATCCAGCTGCTCCTCTCGTTTCTTTGCACAGTGAGTATATATAGCAGGAGATATTGTAATGAGACTCGGGTTGAGACAGCTGAATCCTATAGGAGTCCCCAGCATGCACACTCAACGCACTCGGCAGTTAACCACATCCCTTTTCTTCAAAGGACTCTGAGATACTTCATTTTAACATTTAGACATGATCAACCAAGAGGCAGGTGTCTTGGAACAGAAAAACAGTAAGAAAAATAAAACTCTTTGGATTGAACTTTTTTTTCCCCCAGATTGAATATCAAGAGGCCAGAAAGTGGCTGCTTTTCTAAGCATGATGAGGGTGATTCAAATTATACTCACTCAACTGGGGATGGCCTGATGGGGGTCCAATTGCTGAGCACCATGTTGGACATAAAAAGTGAGACAATTTGTTTTCTCAAGAAGCTATCAAGATGCCTTAATTGGCACCAGGAAACAAGAGCTTGCTCGTTCTCTCTATTTTTAATATGATGAGGAAAAATTCAAAGAGCTGAGGCCTGAGGATATTGGCACAAGAAATTGTCATGAATAGATTAGCAATTACATTGAAGTGCAGTCTAGATTACCATCTGATTTTGACAATAAATCAATTCTTTATTGAGCATCTACTGTATACCTATATGCTAGATTTTTCTACAAAGACGGATGATGCATTATTTATAATATATATTCAGTCAACACAGAGAAGGTATTTGAGTGGCCCTAAGGAATGATGCTAAAGCTGAAACTCCAGTATTTTGGCCACCTCATGCGAAGAGTTGACTCATTGGAAAAGACCCTGATGCTGGGAGGGACTGGGGGAAGGAGGAGAAGGGGATGACAGAGGATGAGATGGCTGGATGGCATCACTGACTTGATGGACGTGAGTCTGAGTGAGCTCCGGGAGTTGGTGATGGACAGGGAGGCCTGGCGTGCTGCGATTCATGGGATCACAAAGAGTCAGACATGACTGAGCGACTGAACTGAACTGAACCATCAAAGATATGTATAAAATAAGGTTGTTAACATAGAATTAGATAATATATGTGGAAGAAGGAAGAGGAAAAGTCACTAGTTATGTAGGCTAATATGGTCACTATTACTGGGAATTCAGATTAGCTCTGAGCTTCCTGGCAGACAGGAAAGATGGAGACTTTGATGGTGCTTGTTTGCAGTACCAGAGGAAGTAAGAAGACTTGAAATGTAAACTTTTTGCTATACTAATTTCTAAAAGAACGTGGATGGGCGGCTTCCTAAGGGCAGTGACTGAGTCTTATTTATCCTGAGATCTTGGTCACCTGGTAAAGTACCTGGCATGCATTAGATATATAATAAAAGAGAGTTTGTTGAATTTATTCCATTGATGCACTGAGAATAAAGAGAGAGATAATTGGAGCTCAATGGGCATGAATCTGAGCAAACTCTGGGAGAAGGTGAGAGACAGGGAAGCCTGGTGTGCTGCAGTCCGTGGGGTCATAGAGTTGGACATGACTTTGAGACTGAACAACAGCAATGCCAATTTAAAGCAAGTATGCAACTTTCTGAGGATCGGCCAAATACAAAGGTAAAACTCAGAATACTAAAAGGAGCTCGGGTGTAGAGGCAGACCATTGAGTATTTTTGGCAATAGCATCATCCAAAAGCCCCTGAGGGGAAATAATAATCTTTACTCTGCCACTAAATAGTGACAAAGGGCAAGGACACTGATGGGTGTGTGAGGGCTCTGTCTACATACTGCTATGGCAAGAAGGAGGAGGGGGCCGTATCAGTCAGGGCCCAAACTGGAAACAAGCCATTCTAAGTGTATGAATTGAAATACATTTAATATAGGGAATTAGGCACATAGGTAATGGAGGGTCTAAGAAGGCAAGAGGGGCTGGTGAGGCAACTCACAGACCAGCTGCTCCAGGGAGCCACTAGAACTTTTAACGGAGAGGGAGGAAGTGGTAGTGCTAAAGCTGGAATTAACCTGGAAGTGAAGTGAAGTGAAGTTGCTCAGTCGTGTCCAACTCTTTGTGACCCCATGGACTGTAGCCTATCAGGCTCCTCTGTCCATGGGATTTTCCAGGCAAGAGTGCTGGAGTGGATCGCCATTGCCTTCTCCTGGGGATCTTCCCGACCCAGAAAATGAACCCAGGTCTCCTGCATTGCAGGCAGATTCTTTACCATCTGAGCCACCAGGGAAGGGAGCTGAAGCCATAGCACAGCATGCCAGGTGGAAGCTTGAGTGATGTTGAGGATGCAACTACTGCTAGAGATGCTGCCCTAAGAAGAGGATATGGGGTAGCTGGCTTTTCCCTCCCTCACCCTCTAATCTCTTGCCTCCCATTGGATGTCAAATGAGTACTTCTTTCCTTGGAAAAGTGACTGTGGGAGTTCTATGTTTGTATAAAGAACCCTCAGGCGCTGTTCTCAGTTTATTGCCCCAATGGAGTATTAGAGACCCAAATGGGACCAGTCAGTTTTGATCTCTTGGAATTTTAGAACAGGAACCTATAAAGAGAAGCCAGTAAGTTAACCAGGAGCTCCATGTGGAGTCATACTTCTCCTTGTGATACAAAGATAAGTCATTCTGCAGAAAGAGAAAATAGTAAAGACATTATGCAGAGAGGAGTGAGAGGAGCCCTAAGAGTATTTGAACCCTCAGTTCGAAGGGTCTCTGCTACATTTCTGCCCGTGGATTTCATGAGTCATAACAAAAAATTATATCATAAAGCCCCCCTTTTGTTTATGCTAGTTCAAGTTTCTTTTCTGTTATGTACAAACAAAAAAATCTAATCTAAAGGGATATGAAAATAGAACATGAAGCATAAAATGTATTTGAGAGTAAAATATCAATAGCCACTGACGCTGGGGTATATAACCTGTGGATTTTATTCTGTAAACAGTGGGGAGCCTTTGCAAGTTTTTGAGGAAGAAAGTCAAATGCATCTTCCTGTGTCAAATGAAAAGACCTTAGTTGACACCTAAAGAAAACGGGAACCCCTCTCCTTGTCAACTCTGTGTGTGAGAAGAAACAATCAGTAGCCCTAGAGATGTGTTCTTTCCAATCCCCCCCAAATATGCTGACCACACGTTTCCCTGATTCCAAAACCTTCTTTCCTGGCAAATTTGTTGTCTTACAGTTATCAGCTCTCTGCCTACGAGAACTGTTCTTCTAGAACCAATTCTATCACCATGGAAAGATGCCAAATGTCTGCTAGCTGAAGAAGAGGGTTATATGTCACACATCAGAAAGAAGACAAAGATTTACAATGCATGCTTGGATTAGCTAAAAAAATTCATTCTTTCTGCCTTTCAGGTCTTAAATTTCTAGGTGAGCAAAGATGGAGATTCCCTGGGGAAGGATAAGAGCCTGAGGCCATTAATCAAATGGATGCTGGGAGTCAGTGATGATGTGGATCAGGGAATCAGAAACCCTGAGCTGTGAACCCAGTTCTCATACTAATTTGTTCTTTAACATAGGCCAGTTCTACCCACTCTCTGCTCCTCAGGTTCCTCATCTGTAAACTATAGGAGTTAGTAACTGTAGAAGTCTCACATTTGGTGGTTCTCTGTGTCTGAATATTCCTTGGAGGCAGAAACATGGCTCCAGGTCTGGGTCACAGTCTCTGAGGGTGGTCCACTTCCTGGACAGCTCCCTGGACCAGGCCTGTAAATGCATCTAAGGAGTCTTTCCCAAGTTTTGTGGCAAATGCTGCTGCTGCTGCTGCTNGAAACATGGCTCCAGGTCTGGGTCACAGTCTCTGAGGGTGGTCCACTTCCTGGACAGCTCCCTGGACCAGGCCTGTAAATGCATCTAAGGAGTCTTTCCCAAGTTTTGTGGCAAATGCTGCTGCTGCTGCTGCTAGTTGCTTCAGTCATGTCCGACTCTGTGCAACCCCATAGACGGCAGCCCACCAGGCTCCCCTGTCCCTGGGATTCTCCAGGCAAGAACACTGGAGTGGGTTGCCATTTCCTTTTCCAACGTATGAAAGTGAAAAGTGAAAGTGAAGTTGTTTAGTCATGTCCGACTCTTAGTGACCCCATGGACTGCAGCCCACCAGGCTCCTCCATCCATGGGATTTTCCGGGCAAGAGTACTGGAGTGGGTTGCCATTGCCTTCTCCTACTGGAGGCTAAACATCTGTGGGTTGTCCACTCAGAATGCAACATCAGCACAGACTTTCAAGTGATGCCTCAAAGGTCCATCTGGAGCTTTCAGGAGGATCCATTTCCTCTGCCACCAGCTCAGATTCATTTTGCACTAGTGGGAATAAGATGTCTAGCATGAAGTGAGGAGTGAGGAACTATTTAATGGAATAAGGAATAAGCTCAAGTCTTCCCTGAATGTTCCAACCCACGCTCGTCTCAGACCTCCCCTGAGAGTTATGGGAGCTCAGTCCAGCCCTAGGTCACTTTGTCTCTTGAAATTCATCCTCTTTTTTTATGTGTGTCCAGTTCAGATCTCTAACCTTGCTTGAATCCATTTTAGTGCGAGGGGAAATATTTACTGGGCATAGCTTCTCTGCCAGGCATTGTGCTGCCCATTGAAGATAAAGAGACACAAGGTGCAGTCCTTGCCTTTGAAGAACTCACTGTCTAGAGAGGAATTGTTGTTTAGTCACTAAGTTGTGTCAGACTCTTTGCAACCCTTCCAGGCTCCGCTGTCCATGGAATTCTTTAGGCAAGACTACTGGAGTGGGTTGCCATTTCCTTCGCCAGGGGATCTTCCCAACCCAGAGACTGAACCCTGTCTCCTGCATCGCAGGCAGGTTCTTTACCAGGGAGCCACCAGGGAAGCCCTGATAGGACAGGCAAGTAAGCAGATGTTTACATGAAGTGTGGTAGGATAAAGGGATGTGTTTGTTTTCTAACTTGTAACAAAGCACCGCAAATTTAGCAGCTGAAAATAATACTCATGTCTTAGCTCACAGTGTGTAGGTCAGTACCTAGATGAACTCATATGGGTTCTCAGCTTTAGGGTATCATAAGGTCATGGTCCAGCTGTCATCTTGCCTGGGCTCTTATGCGGAGACTAAGAAGAATTCACTTCCAAATCATTTAGGTTGGTGGCAAAATGCAGTTCCTTGAGGCTGTAGGTCCAGGGTGCTTGTTTCTTTGCTGACTGCTCACTCTCCCTAGAGGTTCAGTTACATTCCTTTTCACATGGCCCCTTCCCTCCATCTCCAAGGCAATGGAGGATGGAGTCTTTCTCATGCTTCGACTCTTAGCTTTTTTCTTCTGCCAAATCTCCTTGCTTTCCTCTCCTGCCTTTTCTTCTGCCACCAGCCTGAAAAAGTACTGTACTTTCAGGGGCTCTTATGATTATATCTGGCTCACCTGTCTATGCTCCTTTTAAAAAAAAAACCCAGCTGTGCCTTATAATACAGTCATGAGTGACAGCTCATCACATTTACAGATTCCAGGGGAACTTCAGGGAAATGGGGGGTCTTCAGTGCCATTCCAATAAATTCTGCATGCTACAAGGTGAACAGAGAATGTTAGGAAGCACAGAGTGAGTGAGAACAAACAAGATCATGGAAAGGCCTTTGGCAGAGGATTTGCCTGATTGGATATTTGGAGCAAAATTCCACTTAAGTGGGGAGAGAAAGGGAGAGTAGGGAGCTATTTGAAAAGACCAATGGAAGAGCTGAATATTCTCTTTCCTCTCCAGCATCTCACCCATTGCTGTGCACAGTAGAGCGTTTGAACAACATTTTCTTGACAGATTTGCTGACTGTTTATAGGTTGTTGTAATGATGAAATAATGTAATGCTTAAAGTACTTAGAACAGCATTTGCAACAAACTAAATGATTACCATGTACTAGCTTTTGTCATTTTACGACTCAAAATAGACCTCTTGCACATAGGTCTGGAATATGTATTCAGTCATTTAACAAACATTTACTAAGAACATACTAAATGTCATTTTGAGGCCATGGAAGGACAGCGGAGGGCAAAGCAGATAATCCTGATCTCATGGAGCTTACTGTCTGGTGTGGGGAGGCAGACAAGCAAGGGGACGGCTCTAACATGTATGTCAAGGGCTTTATAGGTCAGGTGCCACCCTGGTCATGTGTCTGATCCTTGGAAAGTTGTTCTTCTTATCTGCCTAATGATTACGCAGAAGCATCCTTTGTTAGGTTGACTTTCCCCTCTGATCCCAAACCCTCCTCATTCATATTCATATTATCTTCCCCCACCACTTAATTCCTTTTTGCCTTGCCTGCCTCCTCCCCTGGATTTGATCTCCACAAAGGTAGAAACTCAAGACTCTCCACTCTTTGACCCCAGTGCCCAGCACCATACAAAGCCCTCAGTAAATCAACGTGGAATCAGTGAGCTCTCAGCTGAGACTCTGCTTTCCTGTTTGGATCAAACCCACCTTTTTAGTTTAGTTTAAATAAATATTTGCATAGCAGCTGTTATGTGCCAGTAAGTAAGCAACAGAGCCAAGATTCAAACCCAAACAATCTGTTGCACGTGACACAGGTAAGGGTTCGGTTTCAGACCTTCCCACCCAGCTTTGTACCTATTATGACAAACAGCAAAACAAACTAACAAAAACAATCACCACAGCTACATATGAGTATTGTAGCAGGATTCCTGTACTGAATTTACAGCACAGATTCCTGCGACAACAGTGGGGAGTAAGAATTATTATCTTCATTTTCGAGATAAGAATTCTGCTCCTTGGGGAGGTTAAGTCACTTGCATGCGGCCACAGGCCACCATGCTGCAGACCTGAGGCTTAAACACAGTCTGTTTGATTCCAACCCTGAGCTCTTTGCAGGAAGATTTAGTGCTTTGACCAGTTATTTCCATTGATTATTCTTTTTCTTTTACAGTGACTTCCCCTGCTAGCATTGCAGGATCACTGTCTCTGGTACACTTTTAAAGCATTCAGGAGGTAGTCAGAATCTTGGTATCTCAGACACAAATAGCATAAACCAGCTCACCATGATGGCACCCATCCGCTTCGCTGTGTCAGTCAGCTCATGCCCTGTGTCTTCTGAGCCCTCATCTCAGGGCTGCAGTCTTAACATGTGACAGTGAAAGAACTAGTATTTTTCCAGGGCACCACAGAGAGCCCGAGTGGCTTCATTAGTTCATTCTCCACTGATAAGACTTCTCCTGAAATCATTTCTTTGTTACCCAATAGAGAGAGGTCCATGAACATGCAGCTACGCCAAATAATGTGTAAACTCCAAGGGTCAGCTGTACAGGCCCAGCTCTATCCGACTTACACCCCAGCACCCAACACAGGACCCGCACACAGAAACTGCTTAGTAAATGCTTGTATGATGAGACAAGGAAGGAACTAAAAACGTGAAAACACATACTCCCCTTGTGTTTAGTAGTAGGGCTGCTTTTGAAAGAACGGTGTGTTGACATTTGCCACAAATGGAGTAAATTAAAGCAGTGCCTATCAAACTCTCTGTGGGGAAAACCTAGACTCCTCTTTCATTGCTAATCAACTGAGGATTGATAGAGTCCTACTAGTGGCCTGTGCTTTGTACCACAAGCAACCTGTCTCTGAATTCAACAGCACCCTAGTCAGCATCTTGTACAATAAATAAGACAAGACACTAATCACATACTGGAAAAACCAAAGCAATGTAAAATTACTATTATAAGAGTCTTTAAAATCTCACCATCAATTTCTATTCTTATCACATACCAGAGACAAGCAATTCACAATCCAGCTTTGGTCCCTGAATCACACAGAGCATCCTTTAGAGCGTGGCCTTGGACTCACAGCTGGGTTAGGGTCTAACTAGATGTGATTTTGAGGAAGCTGCTTAACCTCTCTCAACCTCCTAAATTTCTTCATCTCTAAAATGAGGAAAATAATCATACTTCCCCTCTGGGATTAGAATGAGGGTCCAATGGAATCATTCATTCAATATTTATTCAGTAAACATTTATTGAGCTCCTGTTAGGACACATACTCCTTTAAGCACTGGAGAAAAAGTAATGAACAAAACAGACACAAATCCCTGTTGTCATGGAGCTGAGATTGTGGTGAGAGGTTTTGTATAAAGTAGGTAGCCTAGTGCCTGGTCGTTACCGACTGGGTGGCATTTGGTAGGTCACTTCACTTTACCAAGAGTTTAGTTTACTAAAATTGGAGCAAAAATAACACACACCTCCTATGATTGTTTTGAAGATCCAGTGTGATCAGAGAGATGGTCACTTGCTGTGATAGTGAGTAAATATAGCTCAATGTTAAGTACAAAACATCATGTTTCTCTGTCTTCCAGCTCGGCATTGTGAATTGTCCCAGCAGTTGGGAGATTCAAGGAGTGGGGAGCTTCCATCTAAAACAGACAGGCACAAAAGCCCAGGGATCCAGCAGAGCCTCGAAACCACAGAGAAACCAGTATGTAACCAGATGCCCCGGCCAGCAGAGCCCAAAGAGGAGCATGTCAAAAGGACTGAAAGAAGATGTCAAGGCCAAAGAATACAGTCAGGTTNCTTCCATCTAAAACAGACAGGCACAAAAGCCCAGGGATCCAGCAGAGCCTCGAAACCACAGAGAAGCCAGTATGTAACCAGATGCCCCGGCCAGCAGAGCCCAAAGAGGAGCATGTCAAAAGGACTGAAAGAAGATGTCAAGGCCAAAGAATACAGTCAGGTTTGGGGGGTTTGTTTGTTTTTAATATTTTCCTAGTTTTTAAATAATGGTGAACACTACCAGTTTTTTTTTTAAATACATCTTCTTTCTTTTTCATTTCCTTTATGACTTTTAAAAATTGGAGTATAGTCGATTTACACTGTTCTATTTGTTTTGGGTGTACAGCAAAGTGATTCAGTTATACATACATACATATATATATATTTGTTTGTTTGTTTTAAAATTCTTTTCTCTTATAGGTTACTACAGAATATCAAGGATAGTTCCCTGTGCTATACAGTAGGTCCTTGTTGGTTATGTATTTTACAGGTAGTATAATCAAGGTTTTGGAATCAGGCAGATAAGAATTAGAATAGACAGCACAGTGTGGGACTTGCTTTACGTGCCTGCAGGGCCGTGTTGGGTGAACATGAGGCAGGGTTTAAGGAGATGGGTTAGAACAGACACCCTTTCTAAGAGAGATGATAAAGAACACAACTGGAGGACCCAATCTGTAATCGGGTCCATGGGGTAAAATTAAAGCTGGGTCTCAAAGCCAGGAGTTCAGGAACCATAAGAAGTTAAGACGGGAGCATAAAGCAAAGAACAAATGATGCTATGAGGCTAAATGCTATGTTGGGTAACTTCTGCTTGCCCTTTTCAGACTTTCTGTACGATTCTTCATCATGTTGTGTGCCCCTGGAGGCAGACCAACACTGAGAGTAAATGAACCTCTTTTCATCTGGTTTCTGAACGAGAGCAGCCGATGGGGAAGACAGGCAGGAGACTGGAAGGAGGGTGGGGAGGAAGGAGAAGGAGGTGAAGCCGTTTGCCCCGCAGATTCCTTTCTTCAGACCATCATGAGGTGTGTGCATCCCTCAGTCACGGGTCTGCGTCCCTGTTGCACTTTCTGGCTCTGTTAACCCCTCCTTCCCCTTCCCCTTCAGACCTAGAGACATCAGGGAGCCCCACCATAACTAGCCCTCGGGGACCACACACTCCCTGTGGTTTCCCTGTATGCTGCCCACAACTTGGTAAATAATCCTATTATCCTAATCGAGTGTGCCATCTGGTTCTGCTGGAACCCTGACTAGACACTCCAGGGCTTTTGTCCAAATCTCTGTCTTGCTGTTTTTTGTTTTTAATAACCTATCGGAGGGTCAGTCTAATTTAAAGAGACAGTATTGGGCAGATATAAAGTAGAGAGTAAGGCAGGCTGGGTTTAAGACTTAGACATAGTCATGCTGTGGATAACCAAGATAGATCCCAGAGGGTGAAAAAAAAAAGCTAATATTTGACATTACTCTTAATGTGTGGTAGTCGCTGTTATAAGTGCAATATATTTGTAAACTCCTTCAATCCTCAAAGGAACACTATTAAGTAGGTAGCACTGCCACCACTATCTTACAAAATTAAGAAAGCAAGGGAGGTCAAATATGAATAACTTGCCTGAAATCACACAACTAGTAAGTGGCTGTAGCTGGATCTAAACCCAGATAGTCCCATTCCAGAATCTAAACCCAGATAGTCCCATTCCAGAATCTAAACCCAGATAGTCCCATTCCAGAGTCCATGGTCCTAACCACCAGTTCTCCACACTCTGGAAACATTTGTTTTTCATTTTCTTGTACTGGACCTATCCTTTCCTTGTTCTCTTTATTAGTCTGAAAATTGCTCGTGATACTCTTTGTATTGGCTTTAGCACTTTAATAAGCTTTATCATATTCTGAACCTCTTGACTCAGTTCTTAGAGGTTCCAGAAGGTTGAACATCCAGCCCAAGATCCTACAGCCAATGAATGATGGAGGCTGATTTAAGTTCAACCCTACCAAACTTTTCTACCTCATAATCCTTGGACATGTACAGGGCAAGACAGCATCTATCTTTTTCACTGCCATACCTCAGTGCCTGCATCATGACAGTAACACAATAAACATTACGCTGAATGAATTAAAGAATGTATGCTGCTGCTAAGTCACTTCAGTCNTCGGAGTGATGAGCTAAATCTCAATACAAAATTAACTCCTCATCTATTAAGAGGAAAACTCCAACAATTATGGGAAGGATCTACATATTTAACACCAGGCTATGGTCATTTAAGTTTAAAGGCTCCTCTATGTTGGGAATGGTTAAATCATACTAAAAATGATCAACCTAATACTTATGAGACAAGGCTGGGTGCTTTACGAACTATGTCTGTCATTACCCTTAGAGAGAGTGACTGGTATGGAACTCAGTGGATTTGTGGCACTAATTTATGGCCTTGACATCTACAGGGATGATACAAAGTTGTAGCTTGGGATTTCCATGAATTTAAGGTCATACATGTTAACAAATTATAGGTAACCCCAACCAATCTACCATTGGTATGATCCCAATGGGTCAAAGATCTATATTCTACTCTTATTACCATTTAGCAGCTTGTGTGTGTGTGTGTGTGTGTGTGTGTGTGTGTGTGTGTGTGCGTGCGTGCGCATGTGCACACGTGGCTTCAATGGGGTTGGAGGATGTAACTGACCATATCTAAGCCTTGACAGCTTTCATAAGCTTTAAATGATAGTAACTGGGCTATTAGCCTATTGAATTCTGAGATCTCTATAATGAGAAAGGCAGTGCTACACAATTGCAAGAGCCTTGACACCTTACAGCATCTCAGGGAGCTATCTGTGCTATAATTCAAACTGAATGCTGTATTTTGTACCTGATAAATCCTTTAATGTAACACATTTGAGACACATGAAAAATCAGACTTCTGCTCTAAGTGACCCATTCCCTAGTCCTGGCAATCTTTAAAAAACATCTGGTGTGGGAGGCTCATGGCTAAAATATTTACTTTTAATTCCACTAATGTTATTAACTATATCATTTGTATTTTGCTTGTTTCACAAGATTATTTTTTCTTGTATTACCAACTATATGACTAAGCCTTCAATGGAAATTATGACTAGACTGAAAGCAGTTGATCAAATGTATAGTTTGATATATGATCAATGATTGTAATAGTGTAACTCTAGAAGGCGGAGCCTGGTAGGCTGCAGTCCATGGGTCGCTAAGAGTCAGACACGACTGAGCGACTTCACTTTCACTTTTTACTTTCATGCATTGGAGAAGGAAATGACAATCCACTCCAGTGTTCTTGCCTGGAGAATCCCAGGGATGGGGTAGCCTCATGGGCTTCCGTCCATGGGGTCACACAGACTCTAACACGACTGAAGCCACATAGCAGCAGCAACAGCATTGATAAAGCATCCTTATTTCAGAGTCCTCGTCTAAAATGTGATGTTATTAGCACTTTTTCCTAAGATAAATCTTTCCAGTTAAAAGTTTGAGGTGGTTATTTCATTTGTGCTTCAAACTCTCCCAATATAATCTCCTCTTACACAAAATCATTATCTCTAAAATTTACATAGTATCAAAACAGTATGGGATTTCTGGTTTATACATTTATATGCATCTTGCAGAAAACCCTTAACATGCTTCTTCATTTTTTTTGCATATCTGGGTGAAATCAGTTTGAAACCTCTAGAATATTTTGCATGGTGCTCTTCACTTGCAAATTGGTGGGAAAAAATCCATTATGATAATAAAAATAACCTAATAGCGTGTTATTTTCTTCATAATAAAAATCAGTCAATATTATTTGAAAAGAAAAGAAACTATTTATAATTACAACAAAGTTCTTAGCTAACCATGTGGCATATATAATTTTTAATTATTTAAAAATCATACTACAAGTGCCTGTCTGTCTCTCTATCCATGTAGCTGCCATTCATATCCAGATGGCCATTTCCAGACTTCAGATACCTACCTTTTCCACCTCTTGTCAGTCAATCCCCTCTCAAAAATCATTCATAATGTTGCCTAAGTGAATAATGCTATGACACTTTTACTCTTTCATTGTACTTTCATTTTATATAATTACCAAAAATGTTGAAAATAGATTTCAAATTCATTTTACATACCAAATGATCTTTTATGAACATGATATAGAGATGATTATTGCATAATCTGACAATTTATCTATTAGAAAATGTTGGGAACAGGCATTTTTTACATTCTTAAATATTTTTATTTTTATAGCACAATCATAACTAATGCCCAAAGAGCAGAATGCCTAACAAACTGTGTCTGTTATTTAAATTATATCCAGCAACCTAAATGCTAAGCTCCTTCCATCTGCATGTGTTGTTATGTTTTTGTCAGATTTAGATAAGTAGCTCCAGGGCCTAGGAAAAGCCTAATTTTTTTAATTACTATTTCACTTCAACATTTCTGCTATATTTAGCAAGTAGTTTACACACAAAACTCAAGGCTGATGCTTGAAGGTATACTTTTACTCTCATAGACAATGGCTCCATATGGACAAAAATACTTTTAATTTTGGAGTTTTCTCTTGGAGAGCCAAGCCTATGAAATATCTCAATGAGTGTAATGTTAGCAGGGTCACGCTTCTTTGCAACTTTAGGATTTTGAAATGTTTACCAACCTTGACAAGTTTTATTATTTGTCTATTTATTTGGTTAAGCAAGCAAAAGGAAAAGGGGGTCTAATTTTTGTATCTGGTGTGGATCAGAGGAAAGAGAGTACATGGTCTCTCAAGAACTCCATGCTATACCCTGAGAAAACTAACTGAAAGACATGTATGTACCCCAATGTTCACTGTAACACTTTTTACAATGGATAGGACATGTGAGCAACATAGATGTCCATCGACAGATGAATGGATACAGAACTGTGGTATATATAAGCAATGGAATATTATTCAGCTATAAAGACCACATTTGAGTTGGTCTTAATGAGGTGGATGAACCTAGAGCCTATTGTGCAGAGTGAAGTAAGTCAGAAAGAAAAGACAAATATTGCTATTTCAATGTAAGTGGATGGAATCTAGAAAGGTGGCACTGATGAGCCTATTTGCATGGCAGTAGTGGAGATGCAGACACAGGGAACAGACTTCCGGAAGTAGCAGGGGAATAAGAGGGTGGGACAGATCGAGAGAATAGCATGGAGACATACACATTACCCTCTGTAAAATAGATAGCCAGTAGGATTTGCTGTATGATACAGGGAGCTCAACCCAGTGCTTTGTGACAACCTAGAGGGTGGGATGGGGAGAGAGATTAGAGCGTGGTTCAAGAGTGAGGAGACATGTGTNATACACATTACCCTCTGTAAAATAGATAGCCAGTAGGATTTGCTGTATGATACAGGGAGCTCAACCCAGTGCTTTGTGACAACCTAGAGGGTGGGATGGGGAGAGAGATTAGAGCGTGGTTCAAGAGTGAGGAGACATGTGTATACCTGTGTCTGATTCATGTTGATGTATGGCAGAAAACAACTCAATATTGTAAAGCAATTATCCTCCAATTAAAAAAAACAACAGTATAATAATCTCTAAAAATAAAAGAACTCTATCAAAAAATAAATAAATAAAAGGAACCTCATACTGCAATGTGTCCAAAAGGGGAAAATGGACAATTGCAGAACCTAGATGGCACCCCACTCCAGTACTCTTGCCTGGAAAATCCCATGGGTGGAGGAGCCTGGTGGGCTGCAGTCNACAAGGACAGAGTTTTTGCTACCTGTCACCTCTCCTAGATGAAGGGGATCTTGGGAAGGAATCATATCTGTGCCATCTTTTCACCCAACCTTCACCTGTCACTTAGGGTTCAATAAAGTTTTGTGGAATGATTGAATATCAGTTTATGAGTGAATATTGGTTTTATAAGGAGTAGACTTACTAAACTTAACCTGATAGTCAGGACCCACATAGTCTATGTGGATAACACCTGTCGGGGGCTGGTCAGTGAGCCTCTTGAGTCTCTCAGTTTGAAACAAGCAGAGTCCTCATGGGCCTGAACTCAGGTTTGAACAACTGGACAGTCTGTGTACCTAGGACCATGTCAGCCATATATTTCAGAAGAGATAATATATTATGCTCTCAGAAGCTACAGACAAAGTCTTTGTTGAGTCAAGAGAAGGCCAATATTCTAATGTCCATATTCTTAATTCTAAATTTAACTTCTTTTCAGCAAGTAATTCAGAGTATTGAAAAATCTATATACATTGTACCTTCTTTAATGTTGTCTTCTGGAGACCATCTTAAATCCAACATGAATTTCTTTGAATAGCATCCATTATTTGTTGTTATTGTTCAGCCACTGAGTCATTTCTGACTCTTTGCAACTTCATGGACTGCAAATGCCATGCTCCTCTCTCCTCCACAATCTCTCAGAGTTTGCTCAAATTTATGTCCATTAAATCATTGATGCTGTCCAACCATGTCATCCTCTGCCAAATTCGTTTGCCTTCAATCTTTGCCAGCATTGGGGTCTTTTCCAATGAGTCAGCTCTTTGCATCAGATGGCCAAAGTACTGGAGCTTCAGCTTCAGCAATAGTCCTTCCATTGAATATTCAGGGTTGATTTCCTTTAGAATGGACTGGTTGGATCTCTTTGCCGTCCAAGGGACTCTCAAGAGTCTTCTGCAGCACCACAATTTGAAAACATCAATTCATTGGTGCTTAGCCTTCTTTAGGGTCCAACTCTCCCATCTGTACATGACGACTGGAAAAACTATGGCTTTGACTATATGCAACTTCATCAGCAAAGTGATGTCTCTGTTTTTAATACTTTGTCTAGGTTTGTCATACCTTTCTTTCCAAGGGGAAAGTGTCTTTTAATTTCATGGCTGAAGTCACTGTCTGCAGTGATTCTGAAGTTCAAGAAAATAAAATCTGTTGCTGCTTCCACCTTTCCCCCTTCTGTTTGTGAGTATGAAGTGATGGGACCAGATGCCATTGATCTTAGTTATTATTTTTTTTTAATGTTGAATTTCAAACCAGCTTTTTCATTCTCCTCTTTTACCCCATCAAGAGGCTCTTTAGTTTCTTTTCACTTTCTGCCTTTCAAATGATATCATTTTCACTTCTGAGGTTGTTGATATTTCTCCAGGCAATCTTGATTCCAGCTCGTCATTCATCCAGCCTGTCATTTATATGATGTATTCTGTGTATAAGTTAAATAAGCAGAGTGACAATACTCCTTTTCCAATTTTGAACCAGTCAGTTTTTCCTTGTCTGGTTCTAGCTGTTGCTTCTTGACCTGCATAAAGGTTTCTCAGGAGATAGGCAAGGTGGTCTGGTATTCCCGTCTCTAAGAATTTTCCAGTTTGTTTTGATCCACACAGTCAAAGACTTTAGTATGGTCAATGAAACAGAAGTAGATGCTTTTCTGAAACTCCCTTGCTTTCTTCATGATCCAGTGAATGTTGGCAATTTTGATCTCTGGTTCCTCTGCCTTTTGTAAACCCAGATTGTACATCCGGAACCTCTCAGTTCACCTACTGCTGAAGCTTAGCTTAAAGGGTTTTGGGCATAACTTTCCTAGCATGTGAAATGAGCACAACTGTATGGTAGTTTGAACATTCTTTGGCATTGTTCTTCTTTGGGATTAGAATGAAAACACCTTTTCCAGTCCTGTGGCCGCTGACTGCTGAGTTTTCCAAATTTACTGACGTATGGAGTGCAGCAGTTTAGCAGCAGCATCTTTTAGGATTTTAAATAGCTTAGCTGGAATGCCATTACCTCCACTAGGTTTGCTTATAGTAATGCAGTCCATCCTAAAGGAGATCAGTCCTGAGTGTTCATTGGAAGGACTGATGTTGAAGATTAAACTCCAATACTTTGGCCACCTGATGTGAAGAACTGACTCATGGGAAAAGACCCTGATGCTGGGAAAGATTGAAGGCGGGAGGAGAAGGGGATGACAGAGGATGAGATGGTTGGATGGCTTCACCAACTCAATGGACAAGAGTTTGGGTAAACTCTGGGAGTTGGTGATGGACAGTGAGGCCTGGCTTGCTGCGGTCCATGGAGTCACAAAGAGTCGGACACGACTGAGTGATTGAACTTAACTGACTGAGTGCTTCTTGTGGCCCACTTGACTTCACATTCCAGGATGTCCAGTTCTAGGTGAGTGACTACATCATTGTGGTTATCTGGGTCTTTAAGATTTCTTTTTGTAGTTCTTCTGTGTATTCTTGCCACCTCTTCTTAATCTCTTCTCCTTCTGTTAGGTCTTTATCATTTCTGTTTTTATCCTGCCATCCTTGCATGAAATGTTCCCTTAATGTCTCCAATTTTCTTGAAGAAGCCTCTAGACTGTCCCATTCTACTATTTTCCTCTATTTCTTTGCACTGTTCATTTAAGAAGACCTTCTTATCTTTCCTTGCTATTCTCTAGAACTCTGCATTCAGTTGGGTATATCTTGTTTTTTCTCTTGCCTTTTGCTTCTCCTCTTTCCTCAGCTATTTGTAAAGCCTCCTCAGATTACTACTTTGCCTTCTTGCATTTCTTTCTCTTGGGAATGATTTTGGTCACTGCATCCTGTACAGTGTTACAAACCTCTGTCCATAGTTCTTCAGGCACTCTGTCTGCCAAATCTAATCCCTGAACCTATTCATCGTCTCCACTGCATAATCATAATGGGTTTTATTTGGGTCATACTTGAATGGCCTAGTGATTTTCCATACTTCCTTCAATTTTGGCCTGAATTTTGCAATAAGGAGCTCATGATCTGAGCCATAGTCAGTTCCAGGTCTTGTTTTTGCTGACTGTATAGAGCTTCTCCATCTCTGGCTGCAAATCAGTCTGATTTCAGTATCGACTATTTGGTGATGTCCATGTATAGAGTCATCTCTTGTGTTGTTGGAAAAGGATGTTTGCTATGGCCAGTGTATTCTGTTAGCCTTTGCCCTGCTTCATTTTGTACTCTAAGGCAAAACTTGCTTGTTATTACAGGTTCTCTTGATTTCCTATTTTTGCATTTAAATTCCATATGATGAAAAGGACATCTTTTTGGGGGTGTTAGTTCCAGAAGGTGTTGCAGGTCTTCATAAAACTGTTGACCTTCAGTTTCTTTAGCATCAGTGGTTGGAGCACATTAGATTTGTGATGCTGAATGGTTTGCCCTGGAAACAAACCAAGATCATTCAGTCATTTTTGGGACTGCACCCAGGTACTGCATTCTGGACTCTTTTGTTGACTGTGAGGGTTACTCCATTTCTTCTAAGGGATTCTTGCCCACAGTAGTAGATATATTCAGTTCAGTTCAGCTCAGTCACTCAGTCATGTCCGACTCTTTGCAGCCCCATGAATCACAGCATGCCAGGCTTCCCTTTCCATCACCATCTCCTGGAGTTCACTCAAACTCATGTCCATCAAGTTGGTGATGCCATCCAGCCATCTCATCCTCTGTCATCCCCTTTTCCTCCTGCCCCCAATCCTTCCCAGCATGAGAGTCTTTTCCAATGAGTCAACTCTTCGCATAAGGTGGTCAAAGTACTGGAGTTTCAGCTTTTACATCATTCCTTCCAAAGAAATCCCAGGGCTGATGTCCTTCAGAATGGACTGGTTGGATCTCCTTGCAGTCGAAGGGACTCTCAAGAGTCTTCTCCAGCACCAAGTTCAAAAGCATCAATTCTTCAGCAGTCAGCCTTCTTCACAGTCCAACTCTCACATCCATATATGACCACTGGAAAAACCATAGCCTTGACTAGATGTTCCTTTGTTGGCAAAGTAATGTCTCTGCTTTTCAATATGCTATCTAGGTTGGTCGTAACTTTCCTTCTAAGGAGTAATCGTCTTTTAATTTCATGACTGCACTCACCATCTGCAGTGATTTTGGAGCCCCAGAAAGTAAAGTCCGACACTGTTTCCACTGTTTCCCCATCTATTTTCCCATGAAGTGATGGGACCAGATGCCATGATCTTCGTTTTCTGAATGTTGAGCTTTAAGCCAACTTTTCCGGTCATCCAAATTAAATTTGCCCATTCCCATTCATTTTAGTTCACTGATTTTAAGATGTCGATATTCACTCTTGCCATCTCCTGTTTGACCACATCCAATTTACTTTGATTCATGGGCCTAACATTCCAGGTTCCTATGCAATATTGTTCTTTACAACATCTTTCACCACCAGATACATCCATGAAAGTGAAAGTGAAGTCACTCAGTCGTGTCCGACTCTTTGTGACCCCATGGACTGTAGCCTATCAGGCTTCTCCATCCATGGGATTCTCCAGGCAGGAATACTGGAGTGGGTTGCCATTTCCTTCTCCAGGAGATCTTCCCAACCCAGGGATTTAACCCGGGTCTCTCACATTGTAGGCAGACACTTAACCGTCTGAGCCACCAGGGAAGTCCAGATACATCCATAAGTTAGCATTATTTCCACTTTGGTCCAGCTGCTTCATTCTTTCTGGAGCTATTAGTAATTGCTGTCTGCTCTTTCCCAGTAGCATATTGGGCACCTTGCAACTTTGGGGGAGTTATCTTAAACTGTCATATCATTTTGCCTTTTTATACTGTTCATATGGGTCTTACAGCAAGAATGCTGTAGTGGGCTGCCATTTCCTCCTTGAGGGGGAATACACTGTCAGAGCTCTTTACTATGACCCATTCATCTTGGGTGGCCCTGCACTGCATGGCTCATAGCTTCATTGAGTTATGCAAGCCCCTTCACCATAGCAAGGCTGTGATCCATGAAGGGGAGCATCCATTATATTCCAGCTTTATTCTGAATACTGTTTTATATCAAACTGTAAGAAAGCAAACTTTTCTTAAATTGCTATCCACTCTTAATTTATATATGGATAAATAGATGTTCATTGAGGGAACGGTTCTTTCTGCAAGGCAGAATCTGAAATTAGACACCACACATCCAACTCCTGTCCTGTGCCTTATTCTCTCTGTATTCTTTGTGTGAATAGACGGATACTGATCAGCCCAAGTAGTCATTAGACTGTTTGCCTTGATCAAAATTGTGCTTGGTGGGAGCTATAGGGGAAGCATTTTATTTTTGAAATCCAGATATTGGAAATAATTAAGCAAGATCTGGATAGGAATTATCAAGACGTGCATTTCTCCAGCTGTCCGCTGATCCAAAATCCTGCTCTCTTTGTTAGTCTCCAGGGTGATCTTTCCTTCTCCCTCTTTTGCTGAGCTGGTACCTTTGAAGTATGTTACCTCTCCAGGCAGTTCCAGCTCTGCTCCTGTCCACCTGCACACAGATTTATGAAGATGCTTAGCACAGATATTGAAGCAGTCCTTAGTGTTCCTGGGTCAATTCCTGCGTCTTTATAATCACTGGGAAATAAGCCCACTTTGGGGTAATATTCCCTTCACCCCCATTCCAGCATTAATAAATTAACCTGCCTAGAATAAGGAAAGCAGCAAGGGGATGAGAGGAAGACAGACTCAAACTTGAAGACCTGGGTGTGGATATATGCTGCAGTCTTGGTAGCTACATGTGTGTACTCAGTCACTTCAGTCAGATCCAACTCTTTGCAACTCCATGGACTGTAGCCTGCCAGGCTCCTCTGTCCATGGAATTCTGAAGGCAAGAATACTGGAGTGAGTTGTCCTGCCCTCCTCCAGGGGATCTTCCCAACCCAGGGATTGAACCTAGGTCTCTTGTCTCTTCATTGGCAGATGGGTTCTTTACCACCAGCACCACCTGGGAAGCCCAAGTAGTTACATAACCCAGGACAAATTAGTGTATCTGCTTGTGCCTTAGATCCCTTATTTATAAAAAACAAGGAAGGGTTGGGAAGAAGGCTTAAGGCCCCCAGTCTCCAGTCTTTAAAGCCCCCACCCTTTCCAGTCTCCCACAGGAAGGAGAGACTCACTCTTTGGGCACACCTGTAAAACATTTGTAGTGACACATTTGGGAAGAGCTGCTCTGTTAAAATGCAAACACTCCATGGAAGAGGTAATATACTACACCAAACATTTCAGGTCCCCAGAATGAAGTGTATATAGTCCAAACAGGCCTTTCGACAGTCTTATGCTGGCTGGGAACAATGCAAGATCCATTGTGTATGGAGCATCTTTATCTACATCATGCTTTATACAACATTATCTCAAATCCCAACAGCAACCCCACAAAGAAAAAAAAATCTCCATTTCACAGCTGAGAAAACTAATGCTCAAAGAGGATCTAAGCCTAAGCCTTTTCCTATTGTCAGCCGTCCTCAGTTCAGTTCCAGTTCCTCCCACATCACACTGCTCGGCAATTACTCACTCACTCACCTGACCCCTGAGGCCACCTTTGAGGCTGCGTACACAGTAGGTACTCAGTGAGTTCTAGTGAAATAAATGAGGGAATAAACTCTGCCTTTCTAGCTGGTGTTTGGCCAGGTAGCCCCCCAAATGTGGGGAGTGGCTGGGACTCATTTTAGGAATTAGGTCCTTGTCCAGCTGTAAGGAGTAAAAGAGGATATTTCCCCGGGGCAAGACCCACAGCCAAGTGGGCTAGAGATGTCTGCATGGAAGGCTGGTAAAGTGGTAACAGGTCCAGGACTAATCAGCAGGTTTCTGAGCCCAGAAAGTGGTAATCTGATGACATGTACTCACAGCAACCTGAAGCCAAGGTATCCAAAACAGGGAATCCTTCACGGTTATCAGGGTGGGTAGATGGTGACTGTGTCTGCTTAAATCCTTCCTGCTTGAGGCTCAGATGCATTCTAGGCACTGTGTGTTTTGAGGGAAGGCAGTGGTGGTCAAGTACATCAGTTGTGGAAGGAGGAGAGAGGAAATAATTTAGGGTCTCGAGATGGCTGGACGGCATCACTGACTCGATGGACGTGAGTCTGAGTGAATTCCGGGAGTTGGTGATGGACAGGGAGGCCTGGCGTGCTGTGATTCACGGGGTTGCAAAGAGTCAGACACAACTGAGCGACTGAACCGAACTGAACTGAGGCCCCCATTTGACCCAGTCACTGTCTTGATGTCATGTGTCTTGGCTTCCCCTCCATCCAGCATATTTGCATTTAAAAAGGCTTATTGAAGAACAGCTAGTTCTTCACATGAATGAATGTGTAATTGGATGTGTTTTGTACACTTGGTTAAAAGACTGAGGGAGATCCCTTGTGAGGTCAGGCCTTCCCAGACACTATTTTTAGCTGTGTAGGTTGGGCTCTACACAACAAGAGATGACATCCTGAATCTCACCCTGGAGGAATGTGTTTTCTGAAAGAACATTTTGCTGGATTGTCATTCTGTATGCACAAGGAACAGGATTTGCTCTATGGAATAAGCCAAATCTTCTTAGAGTTTCCCTTTCTCCTTCTATATGGCACTAAATCCCTTCAATTTTTTAAAGCCTATCTCAAATGATGATGCCTCTTTGAAGCTCTCTCTGATGTCCAGCTCCATTCCCTGTGGAATTAACACCACCTTCCTTCCCTCAAGTTCCTATAGTGACATGTTTGTCTAGGTTCCACCCTGACACGGTCCCTGGCCAGCCCTGCAACTCATTTCTTGGCCTTCTCTCCTCTTATTTATACTCCAACAGTGCTGTTCTCACATTCACCTCCACCCAGCACACACAGACACACACAGACACAGACACAGACACACACACACACACACAGACACATACACATCCCCAAAATACCTCCCTGCTCAATGCTGCTTCATGTTTCCCTGGTTATGCAGATACCATCTGGAAGGCCTTTCCCCAGTCCTCTCTTTCTGGCTAGCTCTTAGGCATCTTCCAAGGCTCAGCTCTGGCCTGAAGCAGTGACTGCAGCTGTTTGATTCACCAGTGTAATCCAAACTCCTAGCATGCCACCTGGAATGTAGTAGAAACTCAGGGAATGCTAGTTGCATGCATTAATGAGTGAATCTCATTCAAGAAACATTTTATCCAATACTTATTCCCCACACCGCCCGCCAGCCTGAGTTCAGTATCATTCCTTTCTGCTCCTGGATCATCCTGTGCTGTGTTCTCAGTTACCACTGTATATTGAAAAGTGTCTGTGTCTAGCTCCCCTGCCCCCGCCCCCTCCATTAGATTCTAACCTTTTCAAGGGGAGGGGCCAGGCTTCATTCATCTTTAGGCTCCCAGTACCTGGCAAAGTGCCTGGCATGGCATGTGGGACCTAAATGGGCCTTCCTGGTGGCTCAGTGGTAAAGAATCTGCCTTCAGTGCAGAAGACACAAGTTTGATCCCTGGGTCAGGAAGATTCCCTGGAAAAAGAAATGGCAACCCACTCTAGTATTCTTGCCTGAGAAAACCCATGGACAGAGAAGCCTGGCAGACTGTAGTCCATGGGTTTGCAAAAGTCAGACATGACTTAGTAACTAAACAGCAACCCCCAGACCTTAAATAAATTCTGATTAGTAAATAATGGAATTGAACTAGTTGACTGCTAATGCCAATAAGATATTGCCTTATGATAAATAATTGTCTCTTTCTCTTTCACTGTCTTGGGGCTCCTAGTGTCTAATAGGTACTCAATGTATAGTTATTATTTGGTTTGGAAAATAAACTACCTTGTAGAGAGAATACTAGTTGGACAGTGAGATTCTGGTTCTGATGTTGCCACATGGCAGCTGGGGAACTTGTAAAAGTCACTGGGGCCCTTGGAAACTCAGTATTCTAATCTGCTGCTGCTGCTGCTAAGTCGTTCAGTCGTGCCCATAGATGGCAGCCCACCAGGCTCCCCTGTCCCTGGGATTCTCCAGGCAAGAACACTGGAGTGGGTTGCCATTTCATTCTCCAATGCATGAAAGTGAAAAGTAAAAGTGAAGTCGCTCAGTCGTGTCAGACTCCTAGCGACCCCATGGACTGCAGCCCACCAGGCTCCTCCGTCCATGGAATTTTCCAGGCAAGAGTGCTGGAGTGGGGTGCCATTGCCTTCTCCATTCTAATCTGCTGAAAGGGTATAAAAATTGTTCCTGTCTTAGTTTAGTTCTCCCACAAGTTGGCTCTCAGACAGGGGCTTGGGTTATGTAGTTTATTTGGGAGGTGGTCTTAGGGCTTCCCTGGTGGCTCAGTGGTAAAGGACCACCTGCCAATGCAGAAGACATAAGAGATATGGGTTCGATGCCTGGGTTGGGAAAATCCCCTGGAGAAGGGAATGGCTACCCACTTCCATATTCTTACCTGGAGAATCCCATGGACAGAAGAGCCTGTCAGGCTATAGTCTATGGGGTTAGAAGGAACCGGACACAACTAAAGTGATTTAGCACACACTTGGGAAGCACAGATGAAGGAGTAGGGCAAGAGTGGCAGGGAAGAGAGGAAGTTGATAATATATGCATTAGTGATAGATTGCTTCAGTGGAAAAGGTGGGCCCAATCCCACTGGAGACATTTCAAGAAACCCTGTAGGATGTACTTCAGAACTGTCTCAAGAGATGGGCTGGAAGCTGGGGGTATTGCTCCATTGTCCTCATTCCCCATGGGTTGAAGATTGTTTCCGGGGAGTTCACTCCCTCCCAGTTGTGCAGCCAAGCAGACCTCACTAGATGCTGAGAAACCAATGGGCAGGGGAGCAGTGAGATGCAGGGACTTGAGATGGGAAGCTCTCAGTGTGCCGGAAACCCACCACATACCTGAGACACAGTTGTGTCAGGTGGACCAAGGAGAAGCAGGAAGGAACACAAACAATATCTGTCCACCAGTTCCTAATGTCCTGAGATTATAGGCCGTGTTCTTAGAAGGGAAGATGCTTTAGCAATTAAGCACACTGTATTAGAGGGCAGGTATTTAAAATGGACTGTTTCTTTATATTTCAACATCCCCTTCAAAACTTCCCTTTGCCCCTTCCTGATACCCCTTTCCTCTGCGTGCCTCCCCCTGCTAGAGTGCTGTTGTTAACTTAGCCTAATCAAGCCCAGCTTGTGGGCTCCTGAAGGGTCCTTGAGGAATCCACTGAGTGCTGGTGGCACTCATTATTTCTCCAGGAGAATCCGAGCCCTCCAATAATGAGCACTCACTCGGAGTTCTTTGCTCTCTCTGTCAAAGAGCCAGCTCCTCATTTTCCCATTATCCACACAGATGAGCCCTGACCATGTGCAGGCACCCAGGAGGGGTGGTTTTTCCCTCACAGGGACGGCACCACTGCAGAGCTGCTCCTTTTGCAGACCTTCCCTACCCAGCTCTAGAAATCTAGAAAGATCCTCATTATGTGGCTTCCCCCAGCATGTCAGCTCCATGGCAGGACACTCAGATTCAGCCACACGATGAGATTGCTATGTAGCTTGTTCAAGGAATTCTTTGCATCACTGAGATGTTTTCCCTTAATCAGTTTTAGGTTTTTAGGCTAGAATTAAGAATTTTGTAAACAGAGATGCTGAGGCAATGAGCTGACCTGCTTGATAGGACTTTTGAGGTAATCATGATGATTTGATCTTTTTTGAAAAAAAAAAGGGGGGGGTTCTAAGTATTCATATGCTTCGATCCAATAACTTTATTTTTTGGCATGTATTGTAAGAGAATAGTCCAATAGCAAGTGCTTTACACACAGAGACTTTTGTCATAAAATTATTTATAAGTATAATGATGGCCAACAATAGAGCTGTGGTTAAATATTATGAAAAGTTTGTAATAGCATGGAAAAAAATCACACTCTAATAATGTTCAGAAAAATATAAATTCTAGTACTGCATGTGCAGCTCAATCATCCCAATGAAAAGAAATCAAATAAAAATGATGCCTAGAAAAAAGGTAAGAATCTTACATCAAAATGTTAATGGTGGTTGTCAAGGTTCTATGATGACAGGATACTCTTTCTTCTGACTTCCCTATATTTTTACATTAAGCAGGCATTTCAGTTCAAAGAACACTAACTTTTCAAAGTTACTTAAAAATATTTGTGTGCAAAGTTGAGTACAATTGCATAAACATATGCATGGAGGAGATGGTTAGATAGCATCTGGACTCAATGGACATGAGTTTGAGCAAAGTCTGGGAGATAGTGAAGGACAGGAAAGGCTGGTGTGTTGCAGTCCGTGGGGTCACAAAATGTTGAACATGACTTAATGACTGAACAACAACAACAACGCATGTGGAAAAAAGACTGGAAGGGAATACAGAGATGATTATTGTGTGATTAAAAAAGCAGTGACCCCCACGTTATCTGCACATCAGAGCCCCCTGGGAGTCAGTGGAAAACACAGGATCCCAGATTTCATCCCTCAGAGATGCAGTAAGTCAGATGGAGTCCTGGGGTCTCTCATTTTGATCTTTTTCCAGTGATTCTAAGAGTTTATCCACAGAGAAACATTGGGCAGCTACTGTCATTTGTGAATGTGGAAATCTTTTTTCTATATTCTAAGTGTTTTGTACTATTGCCAAATTATTTTTACAATTAGAAAACACAAAAGCACATCTGAGTCTAAGTGTTCAGCAATATGGAAATGGCTTCCTTCCAGTTTTGTAATCTCCTCTTTTCTTTGAGCATTAAGAGTTTCCCTCCCTCCTTCAGAAGGATTATTTTAGTGATACATATTATTCTACCTAGTATGTATACTGTAACTCCTTAGCCAATCCTCTGCCTGGAAGAAGTGCCACAGGAGGAATGGCTGAAGAAATTAGAAATTTTCATTTTAAGAGCCAAGATATCTAAAAATAGAGCAAGTCTTGGAGAGCAAATTTGTTTCCCATGGTCCCAGCAGGTGAAACCATGACCAGTGAGTGCACATTACCATTAGATGGATGACGACATTCAAAGCTACACTGGCACACGCTTGGCTAAGATGTTTCAAACAGGGCCATGAGGACCAGGTATTTAAGACTATTTCTGACAGCTCTAGGATCCTTTGAGCCCTAGTTCAGTTCAGTTCAGTCACTCAGTCGTGCCCGACTCTTTGTGACCCCATGAATTACAGCACACCAGGCTTCCCTGTCCGTCACCAGCTCCCGGAGTCCACTCAAACTCATGTCCATCGAGTTGGTGATGCCATCCAGCCATCTCATCCTGTCATCCCCTTCTCATCCTGCCCCCGATCCCTGCTATCATCAGAGTCTTTTCCAATGAGTCACCTCTTCACATGAGGTGGCCAAAGTATTGGAGTTTCAGCTTCAGCATCAGTCCTTCCAAAGAACACCCAGGACTGATCTCCTTTAGGATGGGCTGGTTGGATCTCCTTGCAGTCCAAGGGACTCTCAAGAGTCTTCTCCAACACCACAGTTCAAAAGCATCAATTCCAGCCCTAATATGTACTGGAATCATAATTTCATTTTTTCCCCTTACTTATCCAGAATACACTGCTACTCACCCTGGGCAAGCCTATTTGCAAGGCTAATATAATCAAAATTTTACTAAACTGATTGTGGTTTATTCCAAACAGTGCCTAATTCAAACCAACTGCTTGTCCCCAGCTGAGTTGGGCCCTATTGTTTCTGGATATAAATAAATAAATAAACAAGTCCAATATATGAAAATCCAAACAAAAGCAAATAAATTACGGGGATAATTATTTGCAGAACAAAAAGATTCCCCACAGGGGTCCTTTAAATTATGAGTTCTCCTGTGGCTCTCCTGCAGTGTAATTAAATTAACCCAAATATTGTTAACACCCAATCTTCCAGAGTCTCTCAGACCTTTCCTCGTTCTCTCTTTCCTTCTACACCAAACCTCTTGATCTCTGCCTGAAAGCCCAGTCCTTCCCAGGGATTTGAGTACCAACCTGCCTTCATAAGCGAGTTCATCTACATTCCATGCATAGGCATCATGTCACCTTGCTCTGGCTTGGACTGTGGGGTTTCAGCATGATGGGTTTCTGCATTGGCCTCTGGAGAGCCTGAGTCCTTGTTCTGCAAATCTTTTTAGGATCAGGCCTGATTTTGTTCTTACCTGTTCTGCTCATCTCCATAAACTGTATTTATGTTAGCCAGGGTCTGAGCAGCTTATCAATAGACAGTAACTCAATATGATGAACTGGTTAAAAAGTGTTGGGCAAACTGAAAAGCCAAATGGGGCCAAGTGAGGCAACCCAGAGATTAGCAACAGCAGGAAATGGTTATTAATCTTAGGCTGAAAAGGGAGGAGGAGGTGCAGTTCTCAGAGCCCAGAGTAAGGACCATCCAGCTGGAAGTGGAACTCAGGATGGATGGAGGCTGCTTGCAGGGAGGTGGGACCTCAGAGGGTGAAGATGTCAGGTGAGAGCTGGAGTCCTGGGGGAGGCAGGGCACCTCTGCCTGTCCCTAGCCTGTCCTTCTCTTTGGATGAATTCAGCTGAGCCAGTTAGCAAGGAATCCTTGTAAATATAATTTGTAGGATTCTTCCTCACTAATAACAACAGAACAAGGTAAAGGTGGGGAGCAGAAACGGGCACCATTCCTGGTACAATAATTAAGAGACTGGAACCGGTAAGATGAGAGTTCTAAATCAGAACAGGGTGACACCAAAGCCCTCCAGGGTAAGGATAGAAACAGTAATTAAAAAAAAATGTTATAAAAATAGGGATTTCCTTGGTGGTCCAGTAGTTAAGACTTCAGGCTTCCTCTGGAGGGGGTGTAAATTCAATCCCTGGTTGGGGAAGTAAATCCCACATGTCACACGGTGTGGCCAAAACAAACAAATCCCCAAACCAAAAAAAAGTAGTAAAAATAATAACGGTTAATGTTTACTTTTTATTTTTCTGTAGTCACTTTATATTCTAAGTATTTTATGTATACAAATTTAATAGTGCTATGAAGTACTCTATACTATCATTATCTCACTTTACAGAGGAGTGTGTGGAGACTCAGAAACATTAAGCAGTTTTCTCTGTGCTATGCAGCTAGAAAGTGGCTGAGTCCAGGCTTGAACACGGGCAGCTTGGCTTAAGAGCCTGTTGCTTCACCATGTGACCCTACCTAAGTCTCAAATCTGACACACTTACCCAATAGTTGTTTGACTGCAAAGTTTTTAGCAGTTTCTCTATTTGTCAACTTCTTTATTTTAGAAAAGCCAATAATATTACCTGTTTCACTTAGCTGTTGGTGAAGATTAAATGACATAATGCATATAGACTATGAGCAAAATGCTTGGCACATAGATAGCATTAAAAATTTTGGATTTCTAGCTTTGATTGTGGAGAAGGCAATGGTACCCCGCTCCAGTACTTTTGCCTGGAAAAATCCCATGGGTGGAGGAGCCTGGAAGGCTGCAGTCCATGGGGTCACTGAGGGTTGGACACGACTGAGCAACTTCACTTTCATTTTCACTTGTATGCATTGGAGAAGGAAATGGCAACCCACTCCAGTGTTCTTACCTGGAGAATCCCAGGGATGGGGGAGCCTGGTGGGCCGCCGTCTATGGGGTCACACAGAGTCAGACACGACTGAAGCTTTGCTTGATCCCCCCACTGGAAAGGAAAAGCACATGAGAGGTTTTCTAGGTCAGACCTAGTCCAGGTTCCTCCTGCTTGTCCTCCGCTTTCCTCCACCTCCTCTTGCCCCTCTGTCTCCAAGCTCTAATTCCTGGATCAGGGCCTCATTAGGGCTCATGGAGTCTTTCTTTGGCACATTGTGACCACTGTCTTCCTTTGTGTAGAGAGAATTCTTGAAAAAACAGATTTTCTTGGACTAATGAGAATGTATTAGCCGCTTGTTATTGCCATGTCTTAGTGCAATGTTTATAATGAGGAGGGATGAATTTTCTGACATTCTCACTGCCATCTGTACTCATCAAAGACCTATGTATACACCAGCATCAAAACCGTCCTTTAGTGTCCCTGATGGCAAATTCCCTGATGCCCCAGCTCCTCATTTCCCCATCCTGAAGCTATAGTGTCCTGAACTTAAAATAAGGAGACCAGGTACTTCCTTGCCCAGCTCGAAGATAGTGGTGAGGATTAAATGAGATCACAGGAAATCTTGTGACTTCCCTGGTGGCTCAGATGGTAAGGCATCTGTCTACAGTGTGGGAGACCTGGATCCCATCCCTGGGTTGGGAAGTTCCCTGGAGAAGGAAATGGCAACCCACTCCAGTACTCTTGTCTAGAAAATCCCATGGATGGAGGAGCCTGGTGTCCATGGGGTCACAAAGAGTTGGACCTGACTGAGCGACTTCACTTCACTTCACTTCAGGAAATCTTAGAAGGCAAGCTAATAGTAAGAAGAGCTAATATCTCCATAGTGCCTGCCAGGCATATACACTGAATTATTACCATGACCCTGTTGAGTCAGTGCTATGATTAGCATCATTTTACAGATAAGAAACTGGGGACACAGTCAGATTAATTATTTTGCTTAAGGTTAGAGCGCTAATTAGAACCCAGGGTAGTCTGGGTCCAGAGTAAAACAGATGTCATAATTCCTCTGAGCCTCGGTTTCCTTGTGTTCGGCTCTTTCCATTCTAAACTTTGATGTCAATAGACAGTTTAGGTTCCAATAGTCTATAGAGGAAAGCCATACAAAAACCCCTACATTAACCCAGAAGCCCTCTTCTCAGAGGCTGAGATACACTTGGCTCAGACATACCAGTCTTATAGCTTGTGTGAATCTAGTACCTTCTCTAGAACTTCTGGAACTCCTGACTTCATTTATTTCATGGTTCTCTCTCTGCCTGTGCTGTTCTGTTAGTCTTGAAACTGACATATGCCAACAAGAGCGCAGAACTCCACACTTTGCAGGCTTCCATAGGCAACCGAGTATTTCTTAGCACATCATATTTGTAGATTTCCTGAATATTTTTGAGTCGTAATGTGGAGTCACATGGTGAGTGAGTGTGCCCATACCATACCTTTATGCAGAGGCTCACCACCCCCCCACCTCCCAATCTCTGGGACCAATTAGAAAAGGATCCCTCTAGGTAGACAAATGAGGAAAATCTGCCCCTTCTTTGCTGACTCACGGTGACACCAAGACCCAAGGTTGGCAAGCAGAGTGCAAGTGTGCCAGGTTTTAGCTTCCACTCTGCCCTCGAATGTTCCCCCCCCGCCCCTCCCCACGCCGCTTTATGCAGTCATGATGTGCAGAACTGTATGCTTTAGCTCCGCTTCTGCCATTTCAGTGACCCCAGGCCAACTTCCTTGCCTTCCTTCCGCCAGTCTCTAAAAGTGGCAGCACCTTCCTGAAGCTTAATTTCAACAACAAAGCTTCTCCATAATGCTCAGGCCTTGAAAAACATATTCTAGAACCTCCTCTTCCTTCTAAGCAGGGTCTTCCCCAACCCATTTNCAACTTTCTTGCCTTCCTTCCGCCAGTCTCTAAAAGTGGCAGCACCTTCCTGAAGCTTAATTTCAACAACAAAGCTTCTCCATAATGCTCAGGCCTTGAAAAACATATTCTAGAACCTCCTCTTCCTTCTAAGCAGGGTCTTCCCCAACCCATTTTTCCATATTACCATGAGTCATCAGAGGAGTCATTTCTTTGCTGAAACCTAGCCTTGTTCTTGGGAGAAGGCAATGGCACCACACTCCAGTACTCTTGCCTGGAAAATCCCATGGATGGAGGAGCCTGGTAGGCTGCAGTCCATGGGGTCGCGAAGAGTCGGACACGACTGAGCAACTTCACTTTGACTTTTCCCTTTCATGCATTGGAGAAGGAAATGGCAACCCACTCCAGTGTTCTTGCCTGGAGAATCCCAGGGACGGGGGAACCTGGTGGGCTGCCATCTATGGGGTCACACAGAGTCAGACATGGCTGAAGCGACTTAGCAGCAGCAGCAGCAGCCTTGTTCTTGAGCCAATGGCCTCATTCCCCTCTCCCCTGAAGACAACTGCTTGCTTTTCCCTCCAGGAAACACAGGGCTGAACAGTCTCTGCTTATGTGGCAGACGAAGGTGGTCCCAGCAAGCCCAGTACATCACAATCAGTCTTGGGTAGACAAGAAGACGAATGTGCCGTTCCTAGAAATTCTAAGCAGTGGTGTTTAATCCTCCTGCGGTAATTATGCTCATCCATCTCTCTCGATGCCCCCTGAGAAGTCTCAGCAAGGTGTGTCACATGCCATGGGCAGTGTTTTTTAAGGTGCATGAGCTTGGGCATCACTGTGTTAAGATTATTGATTAAAGGCAATTAAACCAGTGACCTCCCAAGATTTTGACTGTGCACCCCATTGGTAAGGTATTTTGGGGCAAGTACCCCATAAATGAATATTTATTTGTATATTCATTATATACATGTATGTTTATACTTCAATTTATATCATAAACATATGAAAATAAGAAAGTACATTAAAATAAATATGAATAGAAGTTCCAGTATGCTCTTCCCACACCCTGGTCAATCATCAGGCACACCTGCTGGGAAGTACACAACCTACTCAGATAACACCGAGACAAGCTGTATCACCTTGCTTGGGACTGTGGGAAGAGCTTGGGACCCTGGGAATCAGTCAGACCTGTATTCTAAGTCTGCTAAGTTGCTTCAATCATGTCCGACTCTATGTGACCCCATGGACGGCAGCCCACCAGGCTCCCCTGTCCCTGGGATTCTCCAGGCAAGAATACTGGAGTGGGTTGCCATTTCCTTCTCCAATGCATGAAAGTGAAAAGTGAAAGTGAAGTTGCTCAGTCAAGTCCGACTCTTCGCAACCACATGGACTGCAGCCTACCAGGCTCCTCCGTCCATGGGATTTTCCAGGCAAGAGTACTGGAGTGGGGTGCCATCACCTTCTCTGGTGTTCTAAATCTAGCTTCCCCAATTCATGACTGGGAGATTTTGGAGACATGATGTAACCGACTGAATCTTAGTTTGCTTGTCTGTAAAATGGGATATGATAGTTTGAGTCAGATCTTGCCCTGTATGCTACAGATTTAGAAGTTGGGTACAGGCCCATTTGTTAGGAGTTCAATTCAGACAATTTACTGTCTGTGACAGCTAACTTCAGATAACTTGGGAATCTGGTTGAAGGTGCTGATTCCTGAGCCTCTCTCAAAACAAAATCAAAATCGTCTGGGATGGGGATTTCCCTGGTGGTACAGTCGTGAAGAATCTGCCTTGCAATGTAGGGGATGCAGGTTTAACCCTTGGTAGGGGGGATCCCACATGCCATGAAGCAACTGAGCCTGTCCGTTCCAGAGCCTATGTATGCATCACAGCTAGAGAGAAACCTGCATGTCGCAAGGGAGAGCCCACATGCCATAACTAAGACCCGATGCAGCCAAATGAAAAATAAAATCTTTGAGATGAAACCAGGGAGTTTACATCTTACACACTCCCTCGTGATCTTTATGTACATAAAAGTAAAAGAGGTAATCAGAGAAGTCAACAAATGTAGTGACATGGTGTCACGGAATGTGACGTCACAAGAAGGTGCTACCAAGAAGGATCAACTCTGAAGGGTTTGGGAGCCTAGAGGAGGGACACTTATTTCAGGCTGGGCAGTTTTCTGAAAAAAAGTGATGCCTGTCTCACTCAGGGTCAGGCTTTGGCTTGGGCCACACCCCCTATGTAAGCATTTATATGGCTCAGCCCTCTCGTTCTGAGTCTTCACTCTTTCCAACTTCCCTTAGCATCCCTGGCATGTGCAGTGACAGGTGTTACCTGGACTTGCAGAATGCCTGTCCTACCAGCTGTGGCAGGCTTGGAGAGGTGCTGAAGAGTATAGGCTCCTTCTGAAGGTCATGTCCATTATTGTTCTGCTGAAAGCCTTGGGCTTCACAAAAGAGTTTAGTGTTGGTAGTTTATTTGTACCCTGCTGCTGCTAAGTCGCTTCAGTCGTGTCCGACTCTGTGCGACTCCATAGACAGCAGCCCACCAGGCTCCCCTGTCCCTGGGATTCTCCAGGCGAGATACTGGAGTGGGTTGCCATTTCCTTCTCCAATGCATGAAAGTGAAAAGTGAAAGTGAAGTCGCTCAGTTGTGTCTGACTCTTTGTGACCCCGTGGACTGCAGCCTACCAGGCTCCTCCGTCCATGGGATTTTCCAGGCAAGAGTACTGGAGTGTGGTGCCATTGCCTTCCCCAACTTTGAAGTCAGATGAAGCTAAATCCACATACTAATTTGAGGAGGTCACTTAATTTCTCTAAGGCTTAGTTGTCTCATCTATAAAATAGAAGAAACAGAACTACAGAATTGTGAGAACTATAGCTAATATATAAAGCACCAAGCATAGCACTCAGCCCACAGTGGGTGCTTAATAAATAGTAGTTATGATTTTTAAAATGAGAGCAAGTCTTTACCCTCAAGTAGGGTAGAAAAGACAAATAATTATAATGTGCTAACTGGGATGTTTATAGGGTATGAGATATTGCAACAAAGGTTCCAATTCTTCACCCCTTACCTTACCTCATTCCAAAACAGGATTTGAAGTGTCTTCAGTAGTTATAAATAATACAAAAGATGGTAAATGAGCAAAGATAGACAAAGAAACAATCTTCGTAGGAAAATAGGAAGAGGACAGTGGTGGAATCAGTAAGCAAACTTTTGACATATGACCTGACATAGCTGTTACATGTGTCCACAAATCTGGCTTTGACTTTCTTAGCTGCCTGCCCAAACAGGGAAGCAAATATTAGTTTGAGAATACTCATGCCATTTGAGCATCCACTTGAATAAGTTGAACTGGTTACCAAGAAGAAGCATAACTTTTCTTAGAGCTGTCATGAAGATGTAAAATGTCTAGTGTATGATGGAGGGAATGATAGATAGCCTTAACACTTTTGCAGTAATAAGTAATCCATATATTTCTTTAAGAGTCTTTCAAAGTGTAATATTTATTTAATCAAAATATGTTACCTGAAGGCTCTTTGAGGATCATCTGTTCTACATGACAAGAGAAATGTCAGGCTCCCACTCTTCCACTACAGTAACATTCTTTGTCAGCTCTGACCTTTCCCCCAAAGGTCACTATCCAACCACACGTGGATGTCTCCAAATAGTCTGGCACCAGCTCAACCTGAAAACTTTGTTTAAGCAGTTGTTACTTCCTCAAGTGTCTCTTCTTCAGGAAGTCAGTGAAATCACACCATCCTTCCAAGATTCACTTCAGGTCCCACTTTCTCAGGAAGCCTTCTCTGCTCCAAGTTAGGTCTGTACTCTTCCCTACTGTGCTTCTATATCACTCTGCTGAATTTCCATTTTAACATTTATTATAATCCACCCGGAGCCAAAGTATAAATGGCATATCCACTAAATATGCCTGTCCCATTCTCTTTATTCTCTTTGTCTCCTGAACCTGAAGAGAGGCAGAGTGAAGGCCTTTTGGAACCAGATTCTGCAAGCAATTATAAGAGACCTCCATTCTTAACATTTTCTGACAGTAAAGAACCTGCCTGTCAGTGCGGGAGACACAGGAGACATGGGTTTGATCCCTGGGTTGGGAAGACCCCCTGGAGGAGGAAATGGCAACCCACTCCAGTATTCTTGCCAGGAAAAATCCCCTGGACAGAGGAGCCTGGCAGGCTGCAGTCCATGGGTCGCAAAGACTCAGACATAACTGAGTGACTAACACACTGACGTGAGATGAGAAAGACATAGATATTGTCCATGGGCCACCGTAACAGCCCACTAACTGTGGGCTCTTCAAGGGCAGGCAGTATTTGTACTCATTATCATAACTTTAGACCCTGATGTTGATTTAAACATGAAGCAACCTACCCAATAACACAAAGTAACAAGTCATTTAAAACACTCATCGTAACATCCACTTTCTCTACTAAATCATGTATGGTATCTCTTAATTCTCACAACTCTGAGATAATTATTATTAATTCTAGTCTACAGATAAGCTTTAATGCTCACCTTTTAAAAAACTCTATTAAATTTTAATTTCCTCAGGTGACAACTGGTCAGATACTACTTACCTTGCAAAGTTGTTAAGAATAACAACAAAATGGCAAATATAAACGTCTTATCACAGTACTTGTCCTAGAGAAATTGTTTCCTAATCACGTGTTTCACTCTCTAGGAACTAACCTTTTCTTGAATTCATACTATTTGTCAAGCACTGCCCAAAGTACTCTAAATATTGGGTTGGCAAAAAAAAGTTTAATTTTCTTTACTGAACAACCCTATGTGACGGGTAGTAACTATTATCTCCATTTGAGAGATGAAACAGATTAATAACTTGCCCAAGGTAATCAAAGATAAATGGAGGTGGATTGGGATTGGAACCCAGATAATGAAGGCTAATTGAGTGTTTGAACATCTAAGAGTTTTATCTCTTATTAAAGCTGTAATCCAATGTAAGAAGTGTTACCATAAAGATATGTTCCCATTATTTCATTCATTTTTATGATTGAGTAGTATTCCATTGTCGAGAAGGCAATGGCACCCCACTCCAGTACTCTTGCCTGGAAAATCCCATGGACGGAGGAGCCTGATAGGCTGCAGGTCATGGGGTTGCTAAGAGTCGGATACGACTGAGTGACTTCACTTTCAGTTTTCACTTTCATGCATTGGAGAAGGAAATGGCAACCCACTCCAGTATTCTTGTCTGGAGAATCCCAGGGACGGGGGAACCTGGTGGGCTGCCATCTATGGGGTCGCACAGAGTTGGACACGACTGAAGTTACTTAGCAGCGCAATATTCCTTTGTATGTATGTGTGTATACATATACACCACATTTTCTTTATCCATTCATCTACAAATGGACGCTTAAGTTGCTTCCATGTCTTGGTTACTTTAAATAGTATTGTTATGAACATTGTAGTGCATGTATCTTTTCACATTAGAGTTTTCTTGATATATATGCCCTGGAGTGGGATTCTTGGATCATGTGGTAACGCTATTTTCAGTTTTTTAAGGAACTTCACAGGGAGCTATATTAATAACCTATAATGGACAAGAATCTGAAAAAGAATACATATGCATATAAAGTTATATATATACATAAATATATATAACTGAATACATCTATATATATATATAAAACTGAATACATAGCTTAATTCAATTATATATATAACTGAATCACTTTTCTGTACACCAGAAACTAACACATTATAAATCAACTAGACTTCGATTTTTAAAAATTTTAAAAATATTTTAATTAAAAATGGATATGTTCAGAGTGCATCCTGGAGAAATGAGCTAGAAGGAAAGTCTTCCTGTAAAAGAGCGGGCCCAAGGATAATCTTGAGGTCTGAGTAGGTGCTAACCTAGCAGGCTTTGGAGACCAGCACATCACGAAAGCAAGAGCACATACTAAAGTATAGAGGCAGGGGACGGTGTGTACACGAGACATGCCGCTGGAGCTTTTAGTTGATAATATTTCCAGTGTTGCCAGTTCACTTAGTTCTCATGTTTTCTGCTGCATTCCTGGTTTCTGATACTCTTGGAACCTTCATGGATTGTGCTTTGCCCATCAGCTATTCTTGACCTCCTCTTCACTACCTCTACAGCAGCTTATCCTCATAAGACAATATGTGCCGTTTTGATATTTCTGTGCAAAGCCTCTGCTGGCTGGTCATATTACCAGGTCATTCAGGCAAGACTATTTCTGACTATTGCTCTCTGGCTGAGTGTCCACCAGAAGGCTGTTACCACTGTGGACACATTACGAGGACTTGTTGACTGTCTCAGTTCTTCGAATGTGCATATTCCTATCTGTAGCTTTTCTGGTCCTTGCATTCCATTGTGTTTGTCTTAGTTATTCAACACAGGAACAGACTAGACATTGTGCAGGGTATGTAGCAGTAAGTAAAATAAACAAGAATCTCTGGGTTTTTTTTTTTAAGTTGTTCTTTCCCTAGTTTTATTGAGAAATAATTAATTCTACTCTCCTTTTAGAGAGAAAGGTATGCCAACAAATGAACAAAAAGGAAAATAGTAATATGATGTAAGTCACATTGAGAATACACAGCTTGAGGATATAGAGAATGAGGAGAGTGGAGGTGGACATGAATAGCCTCTCTGAAAGATTTTGATCAATGACCCAAAAGCAACTGTGGTTCTAGGGTTGCTGCTGCCGCTGCTGCTAAGTCACTGCTAAATCACTGCTAAGTCACTGCTAAGTCACAGTCGGGTCTGACTGTGCGATTCCATAGACGGCAACCCACCAGGCTCCCCCATCCCTAGGATTCTCCAGGCAAGAACACTGGAGTGGGTTGCCATTTCCTTCTCCAATGTATGAAAGTGAAAAGTGAAAGTGATGTCATTCAGTTGTGTCCGACTCTTGGCGATCCCATGGACTGTAGCCCACCAGGCTCCTCCGTCAGGGTTAAAAACATGCTTTCCCTACCTGCTTTCCCCAAACCTCCCCACCAACACACACACATTGCCACCCCATGAAAGAAGAAAATCTGGAAATAAATTTTGCCATGACTGTTCTTGTGACTGAAGCCAATTACTTGATCTCTCCATGCCTATGTGAGAAGTTGCATCAGAGATACAAAAGGCAAGTAAAACTCATTAATTCAGCACATTTCTTCTGAGTGACTACTGCATGCCAGGAACACTGTTAGCTTGGGAGTTCAGTGAATAAGTAAGTCATTGCCCTCAAGTGGCTTGTAGGGCTTCGCTGGTGGCTCAGATGGTAAAGAATTTGCCTGCAATGCAGGAGACCCAGGTTTGATCCCTTGGTCAGGAAGATCCTCTGGAGAAGTGAATGGCTACCCACTCCAGTATTCTTGCCTGGCGAATTCCATAGACAGAGAAGCCCGGTGGGCTACTGAGTGACTAACACTTGTCCTCAAGTAGCTCCATCTTTTAGGGCATAAGGCAAGAGGCAGTGGAAGATTATAATACCAAATCCCAGTTTTTTACAAGATGCATCTAAACCAGCAACAGATGGTCAGGGTGAGGGGAGCTTTCCGAAGAACTTGATCTTTGAACACACAATGATGGCTATAAAGTGCTTTGATGATGAGTAGAAGATCTAACTTGACTCCTCACTTTCCCTTAAGACTTATCATCATATACCTCCCCCCCCACACACACGTGTCTACATCTAGCATGCCAGCTTTTGTTTTGGTTATACCCTCTATATAGAATTTGTTCTTTCTCTTTGTAACTACCAAGTCCTGTCCATCACAGCTACTCTTATACTTTTCCAGAAGTCATACCCTCTCTGCCCTGATTGCAATTCATCAATGTCTCTCTCCTAAGCTTCTAGTCATCCCGTCATGGTTATGGTCTGCTCTTTTTAGAACCATATTCATATTTTCTGTGATTTCTTTGCTAGATGGTAAGCTCTTCAAAGATGGACCTGTATTTCCTTCACCTCTGTATCCTAATTCCATGTATAATATCCGACACACAGGAAATGTTTAACAAGTATTTTTTTAAGCTCAAATTTAATCAAGTAAAATGTAACTAAAGCATGTGGGGGTTGAACTAAAATTTCCCTTCATCCACTTGCCACTTCAGATGCTATGAATGGATATTTTAAGGATTAATTTTTGTAGAATTTATATAGATGAGTAATTTTTCCAGAAGTTCAAACTGCATCAGGCAGCTGGGGAGTTTTCTCATTATCAAAGATGGTCAAGTCCTATCTGATGAAATTCCCTTTAATTTCTTTAGTATGATATAATTTATCTATTGGTAGGGCTTGGGAAATTTAGGAGGCTATCAGCTGCTTGAGTCTACAGGATTTAGACTAGTTCCTAGCATCTGGCGAGATGGAAAACATTACAGGACTCAGCCATGAGTGAGAAAGAGAAAGAAGGAAGGCTGGACTATATGGTAAATAAATCATCAGTTATAAAAGTTCCAGAGACCTATGGGCATGGGATCCACTGTTNGAGTCTACAGGATTTAGACTAGTTCCTAGCATCTGGCGAGATGGAAAACATTACAGGACTCAGCCATGAGTGAGAAAGAGAAAGAAGGAAGGCTGGACTATATGGTAAATAAATCATCAGTTATAAAAGTTCCAGAGACCTATGGGCATGGGATCCACTGTTACCAAGATGTACTGTCAGGGCTCAGACAACCATAAGCTCAAAGAGAGCTCTCTGGCTGAGGGCCAGTCCCACCCCAAGGAGCCCTTCTGAGCAGATATTACTAAATATCCATTTATTACTTCACACTGGGGCATTCCTGAGATGTCTTATATTGGGCCTTTCTTAGACTGACTGCTCTGGGGGGAAATGAGGCAGCTCAACAATAACAAATAATAAATAGTATTTATTATAGCTTCTACCTATTAGCCTATCTGATTCCTCCAAACAACTCTCCTTGGTATCAGACTCAAGCTGTGGGTTCTCGCCTCCATTTGGAGGGCTGGGCCACGCAGCCAGCTATTGGGCCATCTAAAGGTTACCTGCCAGCACCAGGCTCTCCTGTGGTTTTCCAGAGTGATGTGGGGGGCAGGTGGGGGGGTATTATGTGAATTAGCCTCTTCATCACTTTGCAGGCTTTATTTACACTCTGCTGGGTTATTTTCTCCTCTTATGACCGCCACCATCTCCCGTGGGGCTTCCTGAGGCTGCTTCAGTAAGTTATATTTTTGATTCTGACTTTCTTGGCTTGGCTGGGGATTTGAAGAAACAAAAAACAAACAGAAACAGAATGCACAAACTCAGGAACATAGGGGCTGCTGCAAGCAGGAGCAGGGAAGCTGGCGCCCACAGTGCAGGTTTGGACTCAGGCATTCCCGGCTGCTCTGGCCACCAGCTGGTGTCCTGACGGTGTCTATGCAGTTTAGCTTGACTCAAGCCATGGTTTCTGCCTAATTACCAAGGCAACGACTTCTTTCTTTGCCTCCTAAGGAATTTTTCAGTACATCCTGTTCACTACTCATTTATTTATTCAAGGAGCATTTCCTGAGAGGCAGCAGTGGACTGGAACCTTGGCTTTGAGTCTATACTTTACCATGACCTCATGTCTAATCCTAGGCAGGACACTACCTCTCCAGGCTTCTATTTCACCAATCTCAAGAGTAAATTTTAGAATGTGATCTCAGTGAAGGCAGAAAATATGCCTGCTTGCCTATTTGTACATCCCTAGTGGTAGGCACAGAGCCTGACACATACTTGGTACTCAGAAATGTTGTTGCATAAACAGATCACAAAGTGCCTTAGTTTAGATGACACGCATGCTTAGTCACTCAGTCGTGTCTGACTCTTTGTGACCTCATGAACTGTGGCCTGCCAGGCTCCTCTGTCCATGGGGATTCTGTGGGCAAGAACACTGGAGTGGGTTGCCATGCCCTTTTCCAAGTTTAGACTACATGGTCTCTAATATTCTAACATGATCTGTCAGTCTTTTCATGTCTACACTTGAGAATTTCCTCCACCTCTTGACCCCATTAATTACTAAACTGTGAAGTTTCTAGAATCTGTGCAGAGAGCACCTATCATGGGTGCTCCAACTTTCTAACTCTGAGAAAGTACCTTTTCTCTGAATTTCCACAGCAACCACACTAACCTCTTTCTAAATACTCATACCATCTTATCCTCTTGTCTTTTTACCTGTACTTGCCCATCACTAGTTACAAACACTATGAGGGCAGATTCTTCTCTAGTTTTGTATCCTCAGTGCTCAGCACAGTCCCTCTGTATTAAGTGGAATTAATGATTGTATTTTTTAAACCCTCATTGTCAGACCTTAGAGGCTCTAATGCAATTTTTAAAGTCTCGAATCAACATTCACTATTGTATATATCATGTCTCTTTCTGGCTTCTCTGTGCATTTGTCCATCTTTTCTTCTCATTATGAAAGTGAAAGTGTTAGTCAGTCAATCATGTCCAACTCTCTGTGACCCAATGGACTACAGCCCGCCAGGTTCCTCTGTCCATGACACCCTCCAGGAATGGAGTGGGTTGCTATGTCCTCCTCCAGGGGGTCTTCCAGACCCAGGGGACAAACCCATGTCTCCTGTACTGCAGGCAGATTCTCTACCAGCTGGGCCACCAGAACATTGGCTCTAGATTTAGATTTCTTGGTTTGGACTCTTGTCTCTGCATTTCCTAGCAATATGCCCCTGGGAAGTCAATAATTTCTCTATGTCCCAGGTTCTCCATATGCAAACTGAGATAATAATAATCCTTATCTCATACAGTCATTATGAAAATCAGAAGAGCACACAAAAAACCAGTTGCCATATATAGTAAACACACAATATATATTAGTTAATATTGTTGCTATTGATCACATATTAAACAGAATTATAGGTGCTGTGAACAATAAAGAAAACCATCCTGTTCTTATGGAGCTTAAATTACAGTGAATCAATTCTTTCTGATTTATCTATGAGATAGTTCTTTAAATCTTAGCACCCTTATGTACACTTTAGTATAAATCAGATAGTGGATCTTTTCTGGAGAGGAATTTTTTATTGTGGTAGGGAAATACATGAGGCCATAGAGCACCTGTCTTGAGGGTAGGAAAGAGAAAAAGAAGAAGAATGTGTGTGATTCAGGAAATAAACCACCAGTTACATAATTTTACTGTGCCTCTCCCTGTCTTCAGGCCATGGTCAGTAAGTGTAATTTATTGGATTTTTTGAGCAGTCACAAGGCATGTCCCATCAATTTCTTGTTCTCGATGGCTGCAGAGTGACTCAGACTATTAGCCTTGTATGATTACAGCATCTGTATTATGATGTCGAGGACATGTTGCTGCTACAATTTATTCTCTTTATTTAGTTCACTTTGTTTCACTCAGCATATCACTCAGCGGCTGTTGGAGAAAACACTTGGTGATGGACAATTTCTCTCTCTTTCTCTCCTCTCCTGATATTCCTTATCCTTGCCCTTCTGTCTTTGGTGATGTCTTGTTTGAAAGAAGATTTGTGGATGTCCTGGTTTCCTCTACATTGACTGACCCTCAGGTCTGCAGATCTCAGCATTGCGGCACCTCTCCATGGTGCTGAAAGCAAGCACGTGGTTCTAACTCTGCAGCAGTAGCTAAGGGAGCCTGTAGTATCATAGCACGCAGCAATAGGCAGTGGCCTGAGAAAGTACCCTGTCTCGTCCTAGTTATTTCAACAGAAGGGGACAAGAGACAAAGAAATGAAGAATGATTTCCCCAAAATGGTTATGTCTCATATGAGATCAGAATACTGCTTTTCTGAAGACATATTGAGAGCTTCAGAGATAAGCTAAGAAAATTCTCTGGTCTCCTTAGCCCTTATTGTTCTCATCTCTAAAACAGGGGAATACTAAAAATCCTAACAAGTACTATGACATATAGGCTAGGTAATGTGATACTAATTCCTTAGCATGCTGCCTGCTTATCTTTACTTATATCCTGCTTCTTCCTGCAATGTTTTGCTCAATGTTTTGCTTGAGTAATATGAAATGATTTACGGTCTCCCTTTCCCTCACCATGCTGCTTTATGCCTTACTCATACTGTTCCTTATGCCTCTGGTGCCCTTACAAGTTCTTCCAGGCTGTTATGACACCTACGTTTTTCTCACAATTTATATATTCACTAACATCTCCCTCAGAAAGCCTCCTCTGTCCTTTCATGCTCCTCCTCTAATGTGAACTGGCTGTCCCTTCTAGGTGCTCATATGTTACTCTCTGCATATCATTTTATATATCTCCCTATCATGACACCGACTACGTGATCAAGAAATTGTGGTGTCCTTGATTTGCTAGATTATAAGCTCTTGGAGAGGAGGGCCCTGTGTCATTGTCTCTAGCACAATATGTATCACCAGGTGGGTTCCCAATGTTTGTTGATTTGAACTGAATATGATAGGGACTTAAATCATGTAGGTTTCTTTCTCATTCTCAGTCCAGTGCTCTCTTCTCATATTGTGCTGTATCTAGCTAGGTTGGAAAGTTTTTGCATTGGCTACCACTGTGAATACCTTCATTTGCTAATGCTACATACTCATAGGGATTACTCAGTTTGCTGTGGGTCATCCTTGAGTATGCTGGAATCATATCAAGATAGTTTGTCTTATTGTCTTTGGCATCAATTCTCTCCAAACCAGAGAATTCACATAAGCCATGAGTTAGATCCAGAGGGGAGAGGGCACCTGCCTCCGTGAATTAGCTACAAATTATCATGGTCTGGCTTCCAAGAATCCTTAGCAAAATTCTAAATCATCACAAGACTTCTACTTAATATCTATTGGCAAGAACAGCTGCTCTTATTTTAGGAAAATTAATTGCTTTTCAAATTGTTCTAGAAACCTAAGTCCATTTTGATAATTCAGTAGGAATTAACATTCACTTTTAACTTGAAGTCCATGAAAGCCCAGACTCTAATGAATTTTTTTGGACTTTGAAGTCATGTGTCATCTGACTCACAGTGACATCACTAGAGATCACATGGTTATTATGAAAATGATTAGAATCTAAAATATGAAATGCATGCGTACTAAGTCGCTTTAGTCATGTCTGACTCTTTTTGATGCTATGGAATGTAGCCCGCCAGGCTACTTTGTACATGGGATTCTCTAGGCACTTTGAATAATGGAGTGGGTTGCCATGCTCTCCCCCAGGGGTTTTTCCCCACCCAGGCATTGAACCCGCGTCTCTTATGTCTGCTGCATTGGCAGGTAGGTTCTTTACCACTAGTGCCACCTGGGAAACCCCTAAAACATGCCACTGAAGTTACGTTTCTGCTCTGATAATTTACTATGTTGATGATCTTGAGCACGGTATTTCAGAGTTTTTAGCTTCTGTTCAATCATTTATAAAATGGCAATAATTACAACAATTGTGTTATCTTTATTAAAGATCCTAAGGAGATGCATGAAATTGATGCAAGAGTACTTTAGAAAGTGTAAAATTCTATACAAATCCAGGGATAATAACAATGGTGATACCTAGAAGAAGTAGGAACTGGTAGTTGAAAAGAGAAAGGGAAAGAAAAGTGACGGCAAAAGCAAAGGAGATCTTTATTCAATGCAAATTTAAAAGGGGAAGAAAGTCTGGAAATAATAGCTAATGCTTACTAAGCACTTCTTACATCCTGGGTAGTATACTACGTGATGAACTTTCCACAATAACCCTAGAGGAAGATGCTTTTACTATCTATTATATGGATAAAGGATAGAGACGTAAGAAATTTAGCCTAAACATATGGGCTAGAAAAAGGTAAAGCTAGGACTCAACCTTAGGCAATGTGACTCTAGAATGTATATGCATAACCAGCCAGGCTGGAAAATGCTCCATCTCATCATTCTGCTGTGCTGACTTCTTTATGGTTGCTAAAGGGATCCAGACAAGAACTTCAGATGAGCTGGAAGCAATTTATATTTTAAAGTGTTTATGCTATTTGGAGTAAAAGACACCAAGAGATTTCAAAGGAGTAAGTAGAGGTCACTAAAGTTGTTCTCAGCACACTCTTCTTTCCCACAGAATTTGTCAGTTTGAGTCTGATCAACAAATATTTAATCTTTGTGTATGTCAGATATTATTCAAGGTGTTGAGACCACAGAGATGATTAAAAGACCTTCTCTTTCTGTGACATATCAAAGATGGTTGCAAACATTTTGCTATTCCTTTGAACTTGGATGACTTCAGTCACTCACTCGACTAATAGAATGTGGCAGGTGACACAGTGGAATTTTTGAGGCTATGTCATAAGAAGCCTTGCAGCTCCAGATTGGGCTTCTTGAAGCACTTGCTCTTGGAACCCAGTTCCATGAATAGATGCTCTGGTTGACAGTTCCCACTAAGTTCCTGCTCAGGAACCAGCATCAGCTGCTAGTTTTATGAATGAGCCATCTTGAGCATCCCACCCTGTGAGTTGTCAGCTGATTCTGGCTTCAGTAACTGACTCTAAACACATGAGAAATCCCTGGGAAGAATTGCCCAGCTGAGCTCAGTCACCCGTTGAACTGTACAAGATAATAAACAGGTTGTTTTAACCCTGTAAATTTTGAGGTGGCTTGTTAGGCAGCACTTAATATCCAGAACACATCATAAGAAAGTTTCTGTCAGCACATAGGAGGCAGATGTATGAACAGTTGATTTCAGTATGTTTTAAATGCTACTGCGGTGTAAGCAGATTAGGCTGTGGAGTTAGCTTAGACCTCAAGGAATCAGAAAGTTCTGCTCTAGGACTAGCTCTGTGGCTCTGGTGTGTACAAAGTTGACTGATTCCATCATTGGATGAGTTGCATCATCTCCATTTCCTTTCTAATATTTAGACTTTATGATTGCATAGATCCCTCATCACTACTCAGGCACTACTAATCCTGAGTTTACCCCTCTGTAAAATAAGAGAAAATAAGGAATCAAGGAACCCAAAGTAGACTGTGGAGCTGAGACAGAAAGATAGAGAAAATTCCTTCCACCTCACCGAAAGACATTGGGCTTCCCTGATGGCTCAGTGGTAAAGAATATGCCTGCAGTGTAGGAGGCATAGGAAATGTGGGTTCAATCCCTGGGTTAGGAAGATCCCCTGGAGGAGGAAATGGCAACCCCCTCCAATATTCTTAACCTAGAAAATCCCATGGACAGAGGAGCCTAATGGGCTACAGTGCAAAGCGTCACAAAAAGTTGGACATGACTGACCACACAGAGCACATTTCTTTCATTAGAAATACAATGAGAGGATTTTGGGTGCCGTGGAATGAGCACAAGTTCTGTGGTCAGAAGACCTAGGTCTGAGTTCCAGCTCATGTGTTCCCAGCTGTGTGACTTCACCTCTGTGAGCTCCAGCTTCTTCATAGCTATGCCCAGAGCATGAGGGGAAGCACCTGACAGCCTTCTGTATTGCCTTCCTTCCAGGTCTGTGCTTAGCTCCAGCTCTCTTCTGATGTGGCTTTGTTCAGTGGAAGAATCCAGGCTGGGGGAACTGAAGGAGAGGCAGGGGAGCAGTGTAAACATCCCTAGGCAGGGAGCCATGTGGGTTCACAGCAATGCCAAGCAATATGGAGCCTTGGCAGAGCCATCCAAGGGCAGGCTGGAAGGGGTTAACTGAGCCAAGGGGCCAACTGGCATCTGTGCTGGCACTCAAGGAGAGAAGAAAAGGAGCCTCAGTGTCAAGACAAGAAAAAGAAACAAAACCAAATACCAGCATTTTAGCCAGATTCCCGAATTCCATATGGATGTGGAGGGAAATATTCAGTTAGTTCCATGCAGCAGCCTCTGTCAGGAAATACCTGATGGTCAGGCAAGTCTGTGAACACACCTGGGCAAGCTGTCTCTGCTGGATGGCTTGTAAGAGAACCGCATCATCTTTGATTAATATGGCAAGAAAACGTTGCACTTCCCCCCTTTATTTTTCATGCATCCCGCCATCTACCCATCCACTCATCCACCCATCCATCAATGCGTGCATTTCTGTAACATGTATTAAACACCTACACTGAGCCAAACAGTATGCATTAGATAACTGGGACTGTAGACAAATCAGTGACGCAAAGATGAATAAGCCAACATGGTCTTTGCCTCAAGGATAAAATCTTCCCAGACTAGATAATGTGGGCAGCTCCAAGGTGAGCTCGAAGATGAAGTTTGTGGGTAGACAAAACTAACATTGACTGATCATTTATTCCGAGCCAGACACTGTGATAAGAGGTTTACGTGTATCATCTCATTTAATCTTCACAATTCGCCTATAGTTTTGGCAACATGATTAGCCCTGTTTTATAGCCGAGGAAACTGATGCTCAGACATGAGGGTGCTCGTCAAGGTTGCACAGTCACCGTGTGTCACGGTGCTGATCTGAGCTCATTTGGTACTGAGGAGGAGACCCTGGAGAAAGACAGGCAAGGATGTAAGCAGGGGCCGAGACTCAGAGTGTCACGTGGAGTCTTGTTATTGGGTGGGAGTGGACGCGTGGTTGGAATTGGGGTGGTCAGTGCAAGGAGACGCAGTGGGAAGGGAGGCACGTCCTGCCACTGGAACCCAGATAGTAGAGTAGCACCCACATCTGAAGGGTCAGTCCAAGCTGAGAAGACACTGCCCCAGATCCTCCACCCTCTTCTCAGTTTTTGGGTGAAGGCATTTCCTACTTCTCTGCTGAGAGTATGCTTATGAAATACAAATCCTCCTTCTCGTCGGCTTCCTGGCTTGTCTCTTTTACCCATATGTGCACTGACAGATGGATGGGCTACAAAAGCAGCTGAGAATCAGAACAAGAGGGGAGGGTGCTGGGANTGAGTTGCCATGGGCCTCTGGGGATTCCTTGGCAGTCGGTTCTGGCTCCTAAGTCCTCGTCTGGCACCTGAGGATTCCTCTGCACTTCAGACGTGGACCGTGGGGTTCCTGTGGAGGCACCCCAGGGGAGTCAGGTCTCGTCTCGAGTGGAGACATGCACCTCCGTTTCCCTCCCAGCTGTAGCTGCAGGGTCGGGCTTCCCGTCGAGGTGACGCAGGGGTCTGGGGCTTCCCCTCGTGTCTTTCCCACAGGGAGGAATCACGTGCCACTGTGGTGTGATTCAAAGTTCGGGGTGACTGTCGAGGCGGCTCAGGCCCACCACGTTCCAATGGGGTGGACAGAGACATCTGGAAGTCTCGTGGAACAGGGGCTCAGCCGCCGGAGTTCCTCTCGACACTCATGTGGAGAGCACCTCCTCTTGAGATGCGATGATACTCGCGGCAATCCTTCCCCAATGAATCAAAAAGGGAACCCTGGTCCCGAGTGGAGCAGGTGGACACAGGACACTTGTTGAGTTGTGGCGGGACTCTCGGTGTTCCTCTCGCGTGGAGACCTGTATGTCGGGATATTCTTGAGTCGCTGCAAGGATGTTAAGGAGCCCGTCGAGGTTCACGAGGGATGGGGTGACTTCCCGCGAAGTGCCACAGAGGAAAAGAGCCTCATCTCGCCTCCAGGGGAGATCCTCCTGGTTTTCCTCGAGTTGTGGCAGGTTCCTCTCGACTTATGATGGGGAACCCAGGGATCTGCTCCTGGGCCCTCGGAAAGGCCAGGGTCCACGCGTGTTGCCAGGGCCCTCTGGGGATTCCTTGGCAGTCGGTTCCAGCTCCTAAGTCNCCTGGTTTTCCTCGAGTTGTGGCAGGTTCCTCTCGACTTATGATGGGGAACCCAGGGATCTGCTCCTGGGCCCTCGGAAAGGCCAGGGTCCACGCGTGTTGCCAGGGCCCTCTGGGGATTCCTTGGCAGTCGGTTCCAGCTCCTAAGTCCTCGTCTGGCACCTGAAGATTCCTCTTCACTGCAGACGGGGATCGTGGGCTTCCACTTGAGGCTCCCTAGTTGAGTCATGTCTCTTCTCGAGTGGAGACTTGCACCTCCACTTTAATCCCCAGCTGTAGCTGCAGGGTCAGGCTTCCCGACGAGTTGACACAGGGGTCTGGGCTTCCCCTCGAGGCTTTCCCACAGGGTTGAAACACGTGCCACCGTGGTGGGATCCAATCCTCGGGGTGACAGTCGAAGCGATGCAGGGCCACCAGGTTCCTCTGGAATGATCAGAGACATCTGGGGGTATTGTGGAAAAGGAGGCGCCATCCCCAGAGTTCCTGTGGAAAATCCTGTGGCAAGAGCCTCCTCTTGACTTGCGACGGGACCGTCGGGAATCCTTCCCCGATGAGGCCAGGAAAGGAAGCCTGATCTCGAGCTGAGCAGGGAGACACGGGGGTCCTCTTGAGTTGTGGCGGGAACCTCGGTGTTCCTCTCGCGTGGAGACCTGTATGTCGGGATATTCTTGAGTTGCTGCATGGGTGTGAAGGAACCCGTCGAGGTTAATGAGGAGTGGGATGACTTCCTGTGAGATGCCGCANGGACACGGGGCTCCTGTTGAGTCTGTCTCTTATACACATCTAGATGTGTATAAGAGACAGCGCGTGGAGACCTGTATGTCGGGATATTCTTGAGTTGCTGCATGGGTGTGAAGGAACCCGTCGAGGTTAATGAGGAGTGGGATGACTTCCTGTGAGATGCCGCAGTGGACAAGGCCCTCATCTCGCCTGGAAGGGAGATCCTCCTGGTTTTTCTCGAGTTGCGGCATGTTTCCCTCGACTTATGATGGGGACCCCAGGGACCTGCCCCGTGCCCTCTGGAAAGGCCAGGCTTCACGCGAGTTGCCAGGAGACTCTGGGGATTCCTTGGCAGTGGTGGCCTTCTCAAAAGTCCTCGTCTTGAGACTGAGAATTCCCTCCACTGCTTACTTGGACAGTTAAGTTTCTCTGGAGGCTCTCCAGGAGAGTCAGGTCTCATCTCGAGTGGAGACGTGCACCTCCGCTTTCCTCCCGAGCTGTAGCTGCAGGGTCAGTCTTCCCGTCGAGGTGACACAGGGGTCTGGGTCTTCCCCTCGAGGCTTTCCCACAGGGTTGAAACACGTGCCACCTTGGTGGGAGCCAACCTCGGGGTGACAGTCAAGGCGGTGCAGGGCCACCAGGTTCCTCTGCAATGGACAGAGACATCTGGGGATATCGTGGATCAGGTGGCGTCACCCACGGAGTTCCTCTGGAAAATCTTGTGGCAAGCGCCACCTCTTGACATACGACGGGACTGTCAGGAATCCTTCCCCAATGAAGCCGGGAAAGGAAGCCTAATCTCAGGCTGAGCAGGTGGACACGAGGTTCGTCTTGAGTTGTGGCGGGAACCTCGGCGTTCCTCTCGCGTGGAGACCTGTTTGTCGGGATATTCTTGAGTCGCTACAAGGTTATGAAGGACCCCCTTGAGGTTCATGAGAGATGGTGTGAATTCCCGTGAGGTGCCACAGAGGAAAAGGGCCTCATCTAGCCTGGAGGGGAGGTCCTCCTGGTTTTCTCGAGTTGCGGCAGGTTTCTCTTGACTTACATCGGGGACCCCAGGGACCCGGTCGTGTGCTCTCCGGAAAGTCCAGGCTCCACGTGAGTTGACATGGGCCTCTGGGGATTCCTTGGCAGTCGGTTGCGGCTCCTAAGTCCTTGTCTGGCACCTGAGGATTCCTCTGCACTGCAGACGTGGATGGTAGGGTTCCTCTGGAGGCTCCCCAGGGGAGTCAGGTCTCGTCTCGAGTGGAAAAGTGCACCTCTGTTTCCCCCCAGCTTTAGCTGCAGGGTCAGGCTTCCCGTCGAGGTGACACAGGGGTCTGGGGCTTCCCCTCGAGTCTTTCCCACAGGGTGGCATCAGGTTCCACTGTGGTGTGATCCAAAGTTCGTGGTGACTGTCGAGGCGGCTCAGGCCCACCACGTTCCGATGGGGTGGACAGAGACATCTGGGGATCTCGTGGAACAGGTGGCTCAACTGCCGGAGTTCCTCTCGACACTCATGTGGAGAGCACCTCCTCTTGAGATGCGACGGTACACGCGGGAATCCCTCCCGGACGAATCAAAAAGGGAACCCTGGTCTCTAGCGGAGCAGGGGGACACGGGGCTCCTGTTGAGTTGTGGCGGGACCCTCGGTGTTCCTCTTGCATGGAGACTGGTATGGCGGGATAGTCTTGAGTCGCTCCAAGGGTGTGAAGGAACCCGTCTATGTTCACGAGGGAATGGGGTGGCTTCCCGCGAGGTGCTGCAGAGGACAGGTCCTCATCTCTCCTGGAGAGGAGATCCTCCTGGTTTTTCTCGAGTTCTGGCAGGTTCCTCTCGACTTACAACGAGGACCCTAGGTACCCGCTCCTGTGCCTTCCAGAAAGGCCAGGCTTCATGCAAGTTGCCAGGGGCCTCTGGGGATTCCTTGACAGTGGTGGCCTTCTCCAAAGTCCTCGTCTGGAGCCTGAGGATTCCCTCCACTGCTTACGTGGACCGTGGTGTTTCTCTGGAGGCTTCCCAGGGAAGTCAGGTCTAGTCTCCAGTGGAAATGTGCATGTCCGCTTTCCTCCCGAGGTGTAGCCTCAGGGTCAGGCTTCTGGTCGAGGTGACACAGGGGTCTGGGGCTTCCCCTCGAGGCTTTCCCAAAGCGTTGAAACACGTTCTACTGTGGTGGAAGCCAATTCTCGGGGTGATAGTCGAGGCGGTGCAGGGATACCAGGTTCCTCTGGAAAGGACAGACACATCTGGGTGTATCATGGATCAGGTGGGGCCACCCCAGGAGTCCCAATGGAAACTCCTGTGGCAAGGACCTCCTCTTGACATGAGATGGGACCATCAGGAATCCTTCCCTGACAAAGCCGGGAAAGGAAGCCTGATCTCGAGCTGAGCAGGGGGACACGGGGGTCCTCTTGAGCTGTGGCGGGAACGTCGTTGTTCCTTTCATGTGTAGACCTGTATGTCGGGATATTCTTGATTTCTTGCAAGGGTGTGAAGGAGCCTGTGGAGGTTCATGAGGGAAGGGGTGACATCCCGTGAGGTGCTGCAGAGGAAAAGTGCCTCATCTCGCCTGGAGGGGAGATTCCCCTGGCTTTTCTCAAGTTGCGGCAGGTTCCTCTTGACTTATGACAGGGATCCCATGAAGCTGCTCCTGTGCCCTCCAGAAAGGCCAGGCTCCATGCGAGTTGCCAGGGGCCTCTGGGGATTCCTTGACAGTGGTGGCCTGCTCCAAAGTCCTCGTCTGGAGCATGAGGATTCCCTCCACTGCTTACTTGGACGGTGGGGTTTTTCTGGAGGCTCCCCAGGGGAGTCAGGTCTAGTCTCCAGTGGAGACGTGCACGTCCGCTTTCCTCCCAAGCTGTAGCCAGAAGGTCAGGCTTCCCGTCGAGGTGACACAGGGGTCTGTGGCTTCTCCTCGAGGCTTTCCCACAGGGTTGAAACAGGTGGTGGGAGCCAATCCTCGGGGTGACAGTCGAGGCGGTGCAGGGTCACCAGATTCCTCTGGAATGAACAGAGACATCTGGGGGTATTGTGGAACAGATGGCGCCACCACCGGATTTCCTCTGGACACTCATTTGGAGACCGCCTCCTCTTGAGATGTGACGGTACACGGGGGAATCCTTCCCCGATGAATCAGGGAAAGGAACCCTGGTCTCGAGCAGAGCAGGGGGACACGGGGCTCTGTTGAGTTGTGGCGGGAAATTTGGTGTTCCTCTCGGGTGGAGACCTGTATGTTGAGATATTCTTGAGTCGCTACAAAGGTGTGAAGGACCCCATCAAGGTTCACGAGGGATGGGGTGACTTCCCGTGAGGTGTCACAGAGGAAAAGGGCCTCATCTCACCTGCAGGGGAGATCCTTCTGGTTTTTCTCGAGTTTCTCAGTTTCCTCTCCACTCACGACGGGGACCCCAAGGACCCGACCCTGTGCCCACCGGAAAGGCCAGGCTTCACACAAGGTGCTAGGGCATCTGGGGATTCCTTGGCAGTGGCGGCCAGCTCCAAAGTTCTCGTCTGGAGCCAGAGGATTCCCTCCACTGCTTACTTGGACCGTGGGGTTTCTCTGGAGGCTCCCTAGGGGAGTCAGGTCACATCTCCAGTGGAGACATGCACGTCCGATTTCCTCTTGAGATGTAGCCACAGGGTCAGCCTTCTCATCAAGGTGACAAAGGGGTCTGGGGCTTCCCCTCGAGGCTTTTCCACAGGGAGGAAACACGTGCCACCATGGTGTGAGCCAATCCTTAGGGTGACAATCGAAGCGGTGCAGGGCCACCAGGTTCCTCTGGAATGGACAGAGACAACTGGGGGTATCGTGAAACAGGTGGTGCCACCCCAGGAGTTCCTCTGCAAACTCCGGTGGCAAGCGCCTCCTCTTGACATGTGACAGGACCGTCGGGAATCCTTCCACGACGAAGCCGGGAAAAGAAGCCTGATCTCGCGCTGAGCAGGGGGACATGGGGGTCCTCTTGAGTTGTGGCGGGGACCTCTCTGTTCCTCTCGCATGAAGACCAATATTTCGGGATATTTTTGAGTTGCTGCAAGGGTGTGAAGGAACCCTTTGAGGTTCACGAGGGATGGGGTGACTTCCCGTAAGGTGCTGCAGAGGAAAAGGGCCTCATCTCGCCTGGAGGGGAGATCCTCCTGGTTTTTCTCGAGTTTCAGCAGATTCCTCTTGATTTAAGATGGGGACCACTGGGAACTGCGCTTGTGCCCTCCGGAAAGGCTGGGTACCACGTGAGTTGCCAGGGGCCTCTGGGGATTCCTTGGCAGTCGGTTCTGGCTCCTAAGTCCATGACTGGCAACTGAGGATTCCTTCAACTGCTTACTTGGACCGTGGGGTACCTCTGGAGGCTCCACAGGGACTCAGGTGTCGTCTCGAGTGGAGACGTGAACCTCCGATTTCCTCCCGAGCTGTAGCTGCAGGGTCAGGCTTCCTGTTGAGGTGACAGGGGTCTAGGGCTTCCCCTCGAGACTTTCCCACAGGGTGGAAACACGTGCCACCGTGTTTTGAGCCCATCTTCGGGGTGACTGTCGAGGCGGCTCAGGACTGCCAGGTTCTGATGGCGTGGACAGAGACATCTGGGGGTCTCGTGAAACAGGTGGCTCAACCCCCGGAATCCCTCTGGACACTCATTTGGAGAGTGCCTCCTCTTGAGATGTGATAGTACACACCGGAATCCTACCCCGATGAATCAGGGAAAGGAACCCTGGTCTCGAGAGAAGCAGGGGGACACGGGGCTCCTGTTGAGTCGTGGCGGGACCCTCTGTGTTCCTCTTGTGTGGAGACCTGTATGTCGGAATATTCTTGAGTTGCTGGAAGGCTGTGAAGGAACCCGTCGAGCTTCACGAGCGGTGGGGTGACTTCCCGCGAGATGTTGCAGAGGAAAAGGGCCTCATATGGCCTGGAGGGGAGATCCTCCTGGTTTTTCTTGAGTTGTAGCAGGTTCCTCTCGACTTACGACGGGGACCCCAGGGACCTCCTCCTGTGCCCTCCGGAAAGGCCAGGCTCCACGTGAGTTGCCTGGGGCCTCTGGGGATTCTTTAGCAGTCGGTTCCGTCTCCTATGTCCTCGTCTGGCACCTGAGGATTCCTCTCCACTGAAGACGTGGACTGTGGGGTTCTCTCGTGGCTCCCCCGTGGAGTCAGGTCTCGTCCCGAGTGGAGATGTGCACCGGCGCTTTCCTCCCGAGCTGTTGCCACAGGGTCAGGCTTCCCGTCAAGGTGACACAGGGGTCTGGGGCTTCCCCTCGAGCCTTGCCCACAGGGTTGAAACATGTGCCACCATGGTGTGTTCCAATCTTCGGGGTGACTTTTGAGGCGGCTCAGGGGCTCCAGGTTCCAATGTAGTGGACAGAGACACCTGGGGGTCTCGTGGAACAGGTGGCTCAACAACCGGAGTTCCTCTGGACACTCATGTGGAGTCCGCCTCCTCTTGAGATGCGACAGTACATGCTGGAATCCTTCCCGACGGATCAGGGAAAGTAACCCTGGTCTCTAGTGGAGCACGGGGACATGGGGCTCCTGTTGAGTTGTGGCGGGACCCTCGGTGTTCCTCTCGCGTGGAGACCTGTATGTCGGGATATTCTTGAGTTGCTGCAAGGATGTGAAGGAACCTGTTTAGTGTCACAAGTGATGGGGTGACTTCCCGCAAGGTGCTGTAGAGGAAACGGCCTCATCTCGCCTGGAGGGGAGATCCTCCTGGTTTTTTTCATGTTGTGACAGGCTTCTTTCGACTTACGACGGGGACCCCAGGAACCCGTCTCCTGTGCCCTCCAGAATGGCCAGGCTTCACGCGAGTTGCCAGGGGGCTCTGGGGATTTGTTGGCAGTGGTGGCTTGCTCCAAAGTCCTCGTCTGGAGCCTGAGGATTCCCTTCACTGCTTACTTGGACCGTGGGGTTTCTCTGGACGCTCCCCAGTGGAGTCAGGTCTCGTCTCCAGTAGAGATGTGCACGTCCACTTTCCTCCCGAGCTGTAGCCACAGGGTCAGGCTTCCCGTGGAGGTGATACAGGGGTCTGGGGCTCCCCCTTGAGGCTTTCCCACAGTGTTGAAACACGTGCCACCGTGGTAGGAGCCAATCCTCGGGGTGACAGTCGGGGCGCAGCAGGGCCACCAGGTTCCTCTGGAATTGACAGAGACACTTGGGGGTATCGTGGATCAGTGGCGCCATCCCCGGAGTTCCTCTGCAAACTCCTGTGGCAAGCACCTCCTCTTGACATGCGACGGGACCGTCGAGAATCCTTCCTCAACGAAGCCGGGAAAGGAAGCCTGATCTCCAGCTGAGCAGCGGGACACGGGGGTACTCCTGAGTTGTGGTGGGAACCTCGGTGTTCCTCTCGCGTGGAGATCTGTATGTCGGGATATTCTTGAGTTGCTGCAAGGGTGTGAAGAAACCCGTCGAGGTTCATGAGGGATGGGGTGACTTCCTGTGTGGTGCCGCAGTGGAAAAGGGCCTCACCTCGCGGGGAGGCAAGATTCTCCTGGTTTTTCTCGAGTTGTGGCAGTTTCCTCTCGACTTACGATGGGGACCCCAGGGACCTGCTCCTGTGCTCACCGCAAAGGCCAGCCTCCACGCTTGTTGCCAGGGCCCTCTGGGGATTCCTTGGCAGTCGGTTCCGGCTCCTAAGTCCTCCTCTGGCACCTGAAGTTTCCTCTCCACTGCAGACATGGACTGTCGGGTTCCTCTGGAGGCTTCCCTGGGAAGTCAGGTCTCGTCTGGAGTGGAGACGTGCACCTCCAACTTCCTCCCGAGTTGTAGCTGCAGGTTCAGGCTTCCCGTCAAGGTGACACAGGGGTCTGGGGCTTCCCCTCAAGCCTTGCCCACAGGATTGAAACATGTGCCACTGTGGTGTGAGCCAATCTTCAGGGTGACTGCCGAGGCAGCTCAGGGCTGCCAGGTTCCGATGTAGTGGACAGAGACACCTGGGGGTCTCATGGAACAGGTGGCTCAACAACCGGAGTTCCTCTGGACACTCATGTGGAGTGCGCCTCCTCTTGAGATGCGACAGTACATGCGGGAATCCTTCCCCGACGAATCAGGGAAAGTTACCCTCGTCTCTAGCGGAGCACGGGGACACGGGGCTCCTGTTGAGTTGTGGCGGGACCCTTGGTGTTCCTCTCGCATGGAGACCTGTATGTCAGGATATTCTTGAGTCGCTGCAAGCGTGTGAAGTAACTCGACGAGGTTCATGAGTGATGGGGTGACTTCCCGCGAGATGCTGCAGAAGACAAGGGCCTCATCTCGGCTGGCGCTGAGATCCTCCTGGTTTTTCTCAAATTGTGGCAGGTTCCTCTCGAGTTATGACGGGGACACCAGGGACCCACTAGTATGCCCTCTGGTAAGGCCAGGCTCCACGCGTGTTGCCAAGGACCTCTGTGGATTCCTTGGCAGTTGGTGCCATCTCCTAATTCTCGTCTGGAGCCTGAGGATTCCCTCCACTGCTTACGTGGATCATTGGCTTTCTCTGAAGGCTCCCCAGGGGAGTCAGATCTCATCTTCAGTGGAGACGTGCACGTTCGCTTTCCACCCGAGCTGTAGCTGCAGGATCAGTCTTTCCGTCGAGGTTTCACAGGCTTCTGGGGCTTCCCCTCGAGACTTTCCCACAGGGATGAAACACGTGCCAACGTGGAGGGAGCCAATCCTCGGGGTGACAGTCGAGGCGGCACAGGGGCACCAGGTTCCGATGGAGTGGCAGAGATATCTGGGTGTCTCGTGGAACAGGTGGCACGACCCCCGGAGTTCCTAGGGACACTCCTGTGGAGAGTACCTCCTCTTGAGATGTGACAAGACCGGCGGGATCCTGCCCCGACGAATCAGGGAAAGGAACCCTGGTCTCGAACGGAGTAGGGGACACGGGGCTCCTCCTGAGTTGTGGTGGGAACCTCGGTGTTACTCTCGAGTGGAGAAGTGAATGTCGGGATATTCTTGAGTCACTGCAAGGGTGTGAAGGAACCCGTCGAGGTTCACGAGGGATGGGGGGACTTCCTGGGAAATGCCACAGAGGACAAGGGCCTCATCTCGCCTGGAGGGGAGAGCCTCTTCGTTTTCCTCGAGCTGCGGCAGGTTTCTCTGGACTTACAAAGGAGACCATAGGTACCTGCCCCTGTGCAATTCGTAAAGGCCAGGCTCCACGTGAGTTGCCAGGGGCCTGTGGGAATTCCATGGTGTTCAGGGCCTGCTCCTAAGTCCTCGTCTGGAGCCTGAGGATTCCCTCCACTGCTTACCTGAACTGTGGGATTTCTCTGGAGGCTCCCCAATAAAGTCAGATGTCGTCTCCAGTGGGTATGTGCACATCCGCTTTCCTCCTGAGCTGTAGTCGCAGGGTCCGGATTCCCATCGAGGTGACACAGGGGTCTGGGGCTTCCCCTCGAGGCTTTCCCACAGGGTTGAAACACGTGCCACTGAGGCGGGAGCCAATCCTCGGGGTGACAGTCGAGGCGATGCAGGGCCACCAGGTTCCTCTGGCATGGACAGAGACATCTGGGGGTATCATGGATCACTTGGCTCAACCCCCGGTGTTCCTCTGGACACTCCTTTGGCAGGCGCCTCCTCTTCACATGCGATGGGACCATCAGGAATCCTTCCTAGACGAAGCCAGTAAAGGAAGCCTGATCACGAACTGAGCAGGGGGACACGAGGGTTCTCTTGAGTTGTGGCAGGACTCTTGGTGTTCCTCTCGCGTGGAGACCTGTATGTCGGGATATTCTGGAGTCGCTGTAAGCGTGTGCAGGAACCCGTCGAGGTTCATGAGGGATGGGGTGACTTCCCACAAGGTGCTGCAGAGGACAAAGGCCTCATCTCGCCTGGAGGGGAGACCCTCCTAGTTTTCCTCGACCTTCGGCAGGTTCCTCTCGACTTATAACGGGTACCCCAGGGACCCGCCCCTGTGCCCTCTGAAAGGCCAGGCTCCATGCGAGTGGCCAGGGGCCTCTAGGGATTCCTGGCCAGTCGGAGCCTGCTCCTAAGTCCTCATCTGGAGCCTGAGGATTCCCTCCACTGCTTACTTGGACTGTGGGATTTCCCTGGAGGCTCCACAATAGAGTCAAGTCTCGTCTCCTGTGGAGACATGCACGTGCGCTTTCCTTCCAAGCTGTATCCGCAGGGTCAGGCTTCCCATCAACGTGACACAGGGGTCTGGAGCTTTCCCTCGAGGCTTTCCCACAGGGTTGAAACACGTGACACCGTTTTGGGAGCCAATCCTCGGGGTGACAGTCGAGGCAGTGCAGGGCCACCAGGTTCCTCTGGAATGGACAGAGACATCTGGGGGTATCGTGGATCAGGTGGCTCGATCCCCAGAGTTCCTCTGGACACTCCTGTGGAAGTGCTTCCTCTTGACATGCGACGGGACCGTTTGGAAACCTTCCCCGATGAAGTCGGGAAAGGAAGCCTGATCTCGAGCTGAGCAGGGGGACACGGGGGTCCTCTTGAGTAGTGGCGGAACCCTCGGTGTTCCTCTCGCATGAATAACTGTATGTCGGGATATTCTTGAGTCCCTGCAAGGGTGTGCAGCAACCCGTTGAGGTTCATGAGAAATGGGGTGACTTCCCGCGACGTGCCGCAGAGGATAAGGGCCTCATCTCGCCTGGAGGGGAGATCCTCCTGGTTTTTCTCGAGTTGCGGCAGGTTCCTCTGAATTGCGAAGTGGACCCCAGGGATCCGCACCTTAGGCCTCTGGAAAGGCCAGTCTCCACGCGAGTTCCCAGGGGCCTCTGGGGATTCCCTGGCAGTCGGTTCCAGCTCTAAGCCCTCGTCTGGAGCCTGAGGATTCCCTCCACTGCTTACTTGCAACGTGGGGTTCCTCTGGAGGCTCCCCAGGGGAGTCAGGTCTCGTCTTCGGTGGAGACGTGCACGTCCGCTTTCCACCCGAGCTGTAGCTGCAGGATCAGTCTTCCCGTCGAGGTCACAGAGGGTTCTACGGCTTCCTCTCGAGGCTTTCCACAGGGTTGAAACACGTGCCAGTATGTTGGGGGCCAATCCTCGGGGTGACAGTCGAGGCGGTGCAGGGCCACCAGGTTCTGATGGAGTGGACAGAGATATCTGGGCTTCTCGTGGAATTGGTGGCACGACCCCCGNGGCTTCCTCTCGAGGCTTTCCACAGGGCTGAAACACGTGCCAGCATGTTGGGGGCCAATCCTCGGGGTGACAGTCGAGGCAGCGCAGGGCCACTAGGTTCTGATGGAGTGGACAGAGATATCTGGGCGTCTCGTGGAATTGGTGGCACGACCCCCGGAGTTCCTCTTGGACACTCCTGTGGAGAGTGCCTCCTCCTGAGATGCGACGGGACCGGCCGGAATCCTTCCCTGACGAATCAGGGAAAGGTTCCCTGGTCTCGAACGGAGTACGGGGACACGGGGCTCCTCTTGAATTGTGGTGGGAACCTCGGTGTTCCTCTCGAGTAGAGACGTGAATGTCGGGATATTCGTGAGACACTTCAAGGGTGCGAGGAACCCGTCGAGTTTCACGAGGAATGGGGGGACTTCCTGCGAGTTGCCGCAGAGGACAAGGGCCTCATCTCGCCTGAAGGGGAGAGCCACCTGGTTTTTCTCGAGTTGTGGCAGGTTCCTCTCGACTTACGATGGGGACCCCAGGGACCCGCCCCTGTGCCCTCCGAAAAGGCCAGGCTCCCCAGAGTTGCCAGGGGCCTCTGGAGATTCCTTGGTAGTCGGGGCCTGCACCTAAGTCCTCGTCTGGAGCCTGAGGATTCCCTCCACTGCTTACTTGGACCGTGGGATTTTTCTGGAGGCTCCCCAATGGAGTCAGGTCTCGTCTCCAGTGGAGACGTGCACATCCGCTTTCCTCCCGAGCTGTAGCCGCAGGGTCAGTTTTCCTGTCGAGGTGACACAGGGGTCTAGGGCTTCCCCTTGAGGCTTCCCCACAGGATTGAAACACGTGCCACCGTGGTGGGAGCCAACCCTCGGGGTGACAGTCGAGGTGGTGCAGGGCCACCAGGTTCCTCTGGAAAGGACAGACATCTGGGGGTATCGTGGATCAGGTGGCACGACCCCCGGGATTTCTCTGGACACTACTGTGGCAGGCGCCTCCTCTTGCCATGTGACGGGACCATCGGGAATCCTTCCCCCACTAAGCTGGGAAAAGAAGCCTGTTTTCGAGCTGAGCAGGGGGCACGGGTGTCCTCTTGGGTTGTGGTGGGACCCTCGGTGTTCCTCTCGCCTGGAGACCTGTATGTCGGGATATTCCTGAGTCGCTGCAAGCCTGTGAAGTAACCCATCGAGGTTCATGAGGGATGGGTTGACTCCCCACGGGGTGCTGCAGAGGAAAAAAGCCTCATCTCGCCTGGAGGGGAGATCCTCCTGATTTTTCTCGAGTTACGGCAGGTTCCTTTTGGCTTACGACGGGGACCCCAGGGACCCGCCCCTGTGCCCTCCAGAAGGACCAGGCTCCACGCGAGTTGCCAGGGGCCTCTGGGGACTCCTTGGCAGTGGGGGCCTGCTCCTATATCCTCGTCTGGAGCCTGAGGTTTCATCTTCACTGCTGATGTGGACCGTGGGGTTCCTCTGGAGGCTCCTCAGGGGAGTCAGGTCTCGTCTCGAGTGGAGACTTTCACGTCCGTTTTCCTCCCGAGCTGTAGCCACAGGGTCAGGCTTCACGTCGAGGTGACACATGGGTCTGGGGCTTTTCCTCGAGGCTTTCCTACAGGTTGAAACACGTGTCACCGTGGTGTGAGCCAATCTTCGGGGTGACTGTCAAGGCGGCTCAGGGCCACCAGGTTCAGATGGAGTGGACAGAGACATCTGGGGAAATCGTGGAACAGGTGGCATGACCCCCGGTGTTCCTCTGGACACTCCTGTGGAGAGCGCCTCCTCGTGATATGCGAGGGGACGGGCAGGAATCCTTCCCCGACAAATCAGTGAAAGGAACCCTGGTCTCTAACGGAGCAGGGGGACACGGGGCTCCTGTTGAGTTCTGGTTGGAACCTTGGTGTTCCTATCGAGTGGAGACGTGAATGTTGGGATATTCTTGAGTCACTGCAAGGGTGTGAAGGAACCCGTCGAGGTTCATGAGGGATGGGTGACTTCCTGCGAGATGCTGCAGAGGACATGGGGCACATCTTGCCTGGAGGGGAGATCCTCCTCGTTTGTCTCGAGTTTCGGCAGGTTCCTCTTGAGTTACGATGGGGACACCAGGGACCCACCCCTCTGTCCTGTGGAAAGGCCAGGCTTCACGCGAGTTGCCAAGGGACTCTGGGGATTCCTTGGCAGTCGGTGCGGGCTCTTAAGTCCTCATCTGGAGCCTGAAGTTTCCCTCCACTGCTTACTTGGACCGTGGGCTTTCTCTGGAGGCTCCCCAGGGGAGTCAGGTCTCATCTTCGGTGGAGAGGTGCACGTCCGCTTTACACCCAAGCTGTAACTGTAGGGTCAGACTTCCCGTCGAGGTGACACAGGGTCCTGGGGCTTCCCCTCGAGGTTTTCCCACAGGGTTGAAACACATGCCAACGTGGTGGGAGTCAGTCCTCGGAGTGACAGTTGAGGCGGCGCAGGGCCACCAGGTTCCAATGGAGTAGACAGAGATATCTGGGTGTCTCGTGGAACAGGTGGCGTGAGTCCCAGAGGTCCTCTGGACAATCCGGTGGATAGTGCCTCCTCTTGAGATGTGACAGGACCGGTGGGAATCCTTCCCTGACGAATCAGGAAAAGGAACCTTGGTCTCAAACGGAGTACAGGACATGGGGCTCCTCTTGAGTTGTGGTGGGAACCTCGGTGTTCCTCTCGAGTGGAGACGTGAATGTTGGGATATTCTTGAGTCACTGCAAGTGTGTGAAGGAACCCGTTGAGGTTCCTGAGGGATGGGGTGACTTCCCGTGAGATGCTGCAGAGGACAAGGGCCTCATCTCGCCTGGAAGGGAGATTCTCTTGTTTTTTTCTTGAGTTTTGGTAGGTTCCTCTCGAGTTACGACGGGGTTCCCAGGGACCCGCCCCTGTGCCCTCCGGAAAGGTCAGGCTCCACACGAGTTGCCAGGGCCCTCTGGGGATTCTTTGGCAGTCGGTGCCCTCTCCTAAGTCCTCATCTGGAGCCTGAGGATTACCTCCACTGCTTACTTGGACCGTGGGCTTTTTCTAGAGGCTCCCGAGGGGAGTCAGGTCTCATCTTCGGTGGAGATGTGAACGTCCGCTTTCCAACTGTGCTGTAGCTGCAGGGTTGGGCTTCCCGTCGAGGTGACACAGGGGTCTGGGGCTTCCCCTCGAGGCTTTCCCACAGGGTTGAAACAAGTGCCAGCATGGTGGGAGTCAATCTTCGGGGTGACAGTCGAGGCGGTGCAGGGCCACCAGGTTCCGATGGAGTGGACAGAAATATCTGGGCATCTCGTGTAACAGGTGGCGCAACCCCCGGAGTTCCTCTGGACATTCCTGTGGAGAGTGCCTCCTCTTGAGTTGCGACTTGACAGTCGGGAATCCTTCCCTGACGAAGCCGGGAAAAGAAGCCTGATCTCGAGCTGAGCAGGGGGACACGGGTGTCCTCTTGAGTTGTGGCTGGACCGTCGGTGTTCCACTTGCCTGGAGACCTGTATGTTGGGATATCCCTGAGTCGCTGCAAGCGTGTGAAGGAACCTGTCGAGGTTCATGAGGGATGGGGTGACTTCCCGCGAGGTGCTGCAGAGGAAAAGGGCCTAATCTCGCCTGGAGGGGAAATCCTCCTGATTTTTCTCGAGTTACGTCAGGTTCCTCTTGACTTACGACGGGGACCCCAGAGACCCGCTCCTGTGCCCTCCGGAAAGGCCAGTCTCCACGGGAGTTGCCAGGGGCCTCTGGGGATTCCTTGGCAGTCGGTTCCGGCTCATAAGTCCTCGTCTGGCACCTGAGGATTCCTCTACACTGCAGACGTGGACCGTGGGGTTCCTCTGGAGGTTCCCCAGGGGAGTCAGGTCTCGTCTTGAGTGGAGACGTGCACCTCCGCTTCCACCCGAGCTGTAGCTGCAGGGTCAGGCGTTGAGGTGACACAGGGGTCTGGGTCTTCTGCTCGAGTCTTTCCCACAGGGTTTAAACATGTGCCACCGTGGTGTGAGCCAATCTTCGGGGTGACTGTCGAGGCGGCTCAGGGCTACCAAGTTCAGACGGAGTGGACAGAGTCATCTGGGCATCTCGTGGAAAAGGTGGCGCGACCCCCGGATTTCCTCTGGACACTCCTGGGGAGAGTGCCACCTCTTGAGATGCGACGGGACTGGCGGGAATTCTTTCCCGATGAATCAGGGAAAGGTTCCCTGGTCTCGAAAGGAGTACGGGGACACGGGGCTCCTCTTGAGTTGTGGTGGGAATCTCGGTGTTCCTCTAGAGTGGAGAAGTGAATATGGGGATATTCTTGAGTCACTGCAAGGATGGAAGGAACCCGTGGAGGTTAACGAGGGATTGGGGGACTTCCCTTGAGATGCCACAGAGGACAAGGGCCTCATCTCACCTGGAGGGGAGATCCTCCTGGTTTTTCTCGATTTGCAACAGGTCCTTCTCGAGTTACGACATGGACCCCAGGGATATGAACCTCTGCCTTCCGGAAAGGCCAGGCTTCATGGGAGTTTCCAGGGGCCTCTGGGGATTCCTTGGCATTCGGGGCCTGTTCCTAAGTCCTCGTCTGGAGCCTGAGCATTCCTTTCCACTGCTGATGTGGACCGTGGTTTTCCTCTGGAGGCTCCTCAGTGGAGTCAGGTCTCTTCTTGAGTGGAGATGTGCACGTCCCCTTTCCTCCCAAGCTGTAGCCGCAGGGTCAATCTTCCCGTTAAGGTGACACAAGGTTCTGGGGCTTCCCCTCGAGGCTTTTCCACAGGGTTGAAACACGTGCCACTGTGGTNCATCCCTGATAAAGCATGAAACCATGCTTCTAGTCCTGTCTTATGAGACAGATCGACACGTCAATGAATAAATTTCAAAACAGTGCTGTAGAAGTAGGAAGATGATGCTGTGGACACAAAGAGATAAGACGCCCAGAAAATTTGAGTTGGACCTTCAAAGCTGAATAGATGTTCACCAGCAGATGCAGGATGAGGCATGGGAAGATTATTCTAGGCAAAAGGAGCAGCAGGAACCAACACAGGCTGAAAGCTGAGACTGTGTGGAGTCCCTGTGAGAAAGTCCTTGCTGTGAAGGAGAGCACGTTCAGGTGGTGGATTGAATGTAGGCCAACAACTACGCGAGTGGGCCAGGTTTGACAGGGACCAGGTGAGTGATCTTGGAGCTCTTAAGGAGAAAGACCACCAGAAGCTCCTGTCCAGGGGTCAAGAAAACTTCATGAAGGAGGGAGTAGGTGTGGAACTGTGTCTTATACAATATTGGTGACACTAGAGAAGAGCATCGCCTGTTAATTTGTCTTCCTCTTTCAGACCATGTGGTCCATTAGAGCAGAGATCAGGCTGTATTCATCTCTGAATTCCCAGATTGGTGCCCGATCCTTAGAAGGTGCTGAATGAATGACAGAAGGCAGGATTGAATTCAGATGCTTCTGAGGATGATCTTGCCTGCTACATTTATTGGGAACTGAGCATCTGAGGCTCAATAGGAACTTCCCAGTGCTTCCTTATTCCCAAATCACAACTATGATCACATCCAAGCAAATTGATGCCAGATTAAGGAATAGGCTGTCAGCCTCTGTACCATTTCCTCCTGTATTCTACTAGTATTTAGAGACTGCCTCCTGTATTTGCTGGGTTCCTACAGACTGTGTAGGGCATCAAACTCACCCTCATGAAATAGGGAGAGTTCATTACCACAGGCTGACTCTGCCCTTTTCTCCCACCACCAAGTCAGATCTCATGATTTACATGATCTCTAACGTTCCTTATTTCTATGATATTTAAGATATGGACAATCAGTGAAATGAAAGAAGAAAGCATAGAGAAAATGACAACACTTGGATAATTCACACACTAGATAGCCAGTTCTCAAACCACGGAGACATGACAGTTTTGATGACTCCAGTTCATTTTGAGTAATTAGCCTCCGGGTGCCTCCAGGTGAGAGTCCAGGCTCTTTACCAGGACACACAATCCCTGCTCCTCTCCAGCCTCGTCGGCCATCACTCCCCACTCAGTGCATACCTGGACTCCCCAGGTCCTGAGGCTCTTCTCCCACATGCTTTATACACATTGCTTGTTCTCTGTTCTGGAGCCATCTATTTAGTCCTTTGTGTTGCAGTTAAAGTGTCTTTTCTTTATAGTTTTTCTAGAACTTCCCAACCAAATTTTACTCATTCTTGCTTTGTGCAAAGCATTCTGCTAGAAACAGAGGAAGGACATTTGCATTAGGAAGCAACTGACTTTTAGTATATTTTTTAAATTTTTAAAAAATTTTAGTTGTGACAAAGTACACGTAACATACAGTTTACCATCTTATACATTTAAAAATATTTTTAATTGAAGTATAGTTGATTTACAACATTGTGTTAGTTTCAAGTGTATAGCAAAGTGAATTGATTATACAAATACATACATTTTTCAGACTTTTTTCATTAATAAGTTATTATAAGGTATTAAATATAGCTGCCGGTTCTATATAATAAATCTGTTTTATATATAGTGGTGTGTATCTCTTAATTCCATACTCCTAATTTATCCCCCCATCTTAACCACTTTTAAGTGTATAGCTTAGTAGCATTAAGTATATTCATGCTATTGTGCACCCCATCTCTAGAACTTTTTCATCTTACAAAATTAAAACTCTATAGTCACTAAACAACAACTTCTCACTTCCCTCTCCCCATAACCCTTGAAACCCACCATTCTACCTTCTATTCCTATTAACTTCTATAAACTTTCTAGATACCTCATATAGAAGAATCATATAGTATTTACCTTTTGGGACTGGCTTATTTCATTTAGCACAACGTCCTCAAGAGTCATCCATGTTGTAACACCTGTCATAATTCCTTCCTTTTCAAGGCTGAATAATAGTCCATTGTGTGTATATAGCACATTTTGTATATCCATTCATCAATCAATGGGCATCTGGCTTTCTTTCTTTCCTCTTTTGGCTCTTAAAAATAATGATGCTATGAACATAGGTATACAAATCTCTCTTTGAGACCCTGATTTCAATTCTATTGGATATACACTCAGAAGTGGTATTTATATATCATATGGTAACTATATTTTTTTGAGAAACTCCCGTTCTGTTTTGTCTGGCAGGTAGATGGTGTTCCATTTCCATCAATAGTTCACAAGGGTTCCAATTTCTCCATATCTTTGTAACAGTTGTATTTTCTTTTTGTCTGTTTTGCTAGCAGCCATCCTAAGTGGTATGAAGTTATATATCATTGTGATTTTAATTTACATTTCCCTAATTATCAGCAATCTTGGGCAGTTTTTTCCTGTGTTTGTTGACCATTTGTATATCTTCTTTGGAGACCTTTGCCAGTTTTTAATTGGATCATTTGGATTATTTTTATTGTTATTGATCTGTACAGTTCTTTTTATATTCTGGATATTGACTCCAAATTGATTTCAATTGACTCCTATTGACTCCAAATCAGATATATGATTTGTAAACTTTTTCTCCCCAAAGTTTTCTTTTTCACTCTGTTGATTGTATCCTTTGAAACATGGAGGTTTTAATCTTTGACAATTCCAATTTATCTATTTTTGTCTTTGTTGTCTCTGTTTTAAGTTTCATATTCAATGAATCATTGCCAAGTCCAATATCATGAAGCTTTTCTTCTATGTTTTGTAAAAGATTTTCATAGATTTAGGTCTTATGTCTTTGATTCATTTTGAATTACTTTTTTGTGATGGTGGAGGTAAGGTCCAACTTAATTCTTTTGTGGATATCCAGTTTTTCCAACACCACTTGTTGAAAAGACTGGCCTTTTCACATTGAATGGTATTGACACCCTTCTCAAAAATCACTTGACCATATAAGGATGGGTTTATTTCTGAGCTCTCTACTGTACTCCATTGATTTGTATGTCTTTCTCCTAGTACCACACTGCTTTGGTTACTGTAACTTTGTAATAGATTTGGAAATCAGTAAGAGTAAGATCTCCACCTTTGTTCTTTTCTTTTTTCCCCCAAGATTATTTTGGCTATTTGGATGGGTTTCTTGAAATTACATATGAATTTTCAAATGGATTTTTCTATTTCTTAAAAAAATGGCATTGTGATTTTGATTGCCTTGGGTGGTATTGACAGCTTAACAATATTAAGTCTTTCAATCCATGAACATGGAATGTCTTTTATTTGTGTGTGTGTTTGTCTTTGGGTAGCACTTGTTTTAAATCAACAATCAGGAGCTTTGTATATATCATTTATTCACCTCTAATGCCCTTTTGGGTGACTTCAGAAATAAAAGTCAGGAGAAACTTTGCTTTTATGAAGGCCTGGGATGTATCTTCCTCATGTTCTATTTTGCATAGAAAATAGAAGATCACATAATGTCTAAAGTTTCTCACTACTACTAGTTCCTAGGAAATGTATAGCTCGATTTTAATAATTATGCACAATCTGTTATAATTTGATAATTACAAAGATCTATATATTTCCTCAGGTCTTACATTTTCTCAGGTCTTAAATGTCTGCTGTAATTTATAATTTCTCTCACCCTAATATTTTTGCTTTTTTATTGTATGTATTGTTATAAGCTACCTTAAATATATTGTGAATTGAAATGTATCTATAAAATATTCTTAAGTGAAAGATACGTATTATCATCACCGTATTACAGATGAAGAAAATGATGTTAAGAGTGGATAAGTAACTTCAACAGATCATACAACTCATTAAGTTACAGAGCTAGGATTCAAATCTAGATCTCTTTGACTACAAAGCCCAAGTTTTCATGTCTACTGTAAGTCAGTAAGATTGGGTCCCTGCATAGCTCAGAATCTAATGGGGACTGAGGAATTGAATGGCCAAATATGGCCATAAGTAGCTGTTATACCAGCCAGATATTATAGGAATGGCAATAGGGAAGTTTGAGAAATAAAGATGGTAACGATAACCCTGTATGATAGACAGCAAAAAAGACACAGATGTATAGAACAGTCTTTTGGACTCTGTGGGAGAGGAAGAGGGTGGGATGATTTGGGAGAATGGCATTGAAACATGTATAATATCATATATGAAACGAATTGCCAGTCCATGTTCAATACATGATACTGGATGCTTGGGACTGGTGCACTGGGACGGCCCAGAGGGATGGTATGAGGAGGGAAAGGGAGCAGGGTTTAGGGTGGGAAACACGTGTATACCTGTGCCAGATTCATGTTGATGTATGGCAAAACCAACACAATATTGTAAAGTAATTAACCTCCAATCAAAATAAATACATTTATATTTAAAAAAATGAAGGTGATTGAGCCTTTTTGGTATGGGATTCCAGACTGAATGATCTGAATATATCATATGTGAATTCATGAAGCAAGAACTTTTAAAAGAGGGCTTTAGGGATTGTTTCATCTTTGGGTTAAGAAACAAGAGACATTGTGTATTAGTTTCTTGCTGTTTGCTAGTCTAATCCTTGTGAAATGAACATATACCAATGTCTGCTCAGCATTCTTTCCCGTGGAGGAACCACTCCTCCTCATTAAAGGGGGTTCGGTAAAAGAGGACCGCATTCCACTCCCTTCCTGATCACAATACTCCTCCCCTGGCCACAGTGAGGCACAAGGTAGGCCCACGATAGGCCAGGAAAAATCTTTTCAGGACCTTTTGAGAAAGATACTCTCTTCCTTTAATATCATGAAGTTTCAGGTAAACTCAGGCACATGTGCCTGTTTTTGCTGACATCATGGAAATAGGCAAGAATCGAATCAACCTACAAAGAGTATAAGAAAAGCAGAGAAAGACTCTGCTGATGTTGAGAATCTCTACCCGGTTAGGCCAAATGCTATTCTAACAAATTCCCTTTCCTACTTAAGGTGATTTAAACTTAATAGTGTTCATTTAAAGCCAAAAGAGAAATGGCAGGGTTGGAATGGAGTATGACTTCTGCTTGATTCCTTCCTCCATCACTTACTCGTTGGGTACCCTGTGCACATCCCCTAATCCTTTGCTCCTCTGTTTCCCTTCTTATCCATGGATTCGTAGGATTCTTATGAGGAATGGATGAGAAATTGTATCCAGATGAGAGTCTGGCATAAGTGATCATCCTAAGCATGTAAATTCTTAAAATACACGTCAACTTTGTGAGGGGTAGGGATTGTGTGTTTTATGGATGAGGAAAATGAGGCTCAGCAGGATTAAAAGAAAAAGTGATGATTCCTCCACAGTTGATATGTCAGATCCGGAAGGAAAACTTCCATGGGACACTCAGTTGACTGGGTGATCCTGTTCTGCTCATGGAACCACAGTTCTTGGTAGCAATGGGAAGGGCAGAGGATCCCCTCCTTAGCCCCAGCTGTCTTCCCCTTGCTGAGTAGCAGATAGAATCTTCCTTACCCTCCTCCCTCACAGAAGAGGTCCCATCATACCTACCAGCCTACAGGGAGAGAGTCAAACAGCTGTGGAGAAGGTAGGACGCCAGGCTGTATTTGTTCAGATGGATACAATAGCATCAGACTAGCGTGGAGCTCAAATATTGAATCAAAAGTCTTTGTATTTAAATCATAGCCCTGTCAAGCTCATATTCGATATGCACTAATTAATGCTCCTCATGAGTTGTACCAGATTTTCTGGTGTGTGTGTGCGCGTGTGCATGCACGTGTGTGTGTAGAGCCAGAAAGAGATTCCTATAAATCGGAGTAATCAAAAACAAGCATCTGTCACTGTCAAATTCAGTAGTTGGCTCTTTGTGGCTCATGGGTACTTCCTGGATGAGAGGGGTGGATACCAGTTATTAGACAAATATGAATCATTTAGGAGGAAGTCACCTAGATCAAATGAAGCTAATGTTTTTATTATCCATGAAAACTAGGATCTCATACTAGATTGAGGAGACAAAGCCAAGCCCAGTGTGGAATTTCATACACCAGTTCCAATAATTCTGACCCTACGCCTTTCTTTTCCTTTCAGGGTGGCAAGGGCACTGCTGGCAAGATGTGGAGGGGATTTGGTTGAAAGGAAGTGGATGTTGGACTATTTTAAATGGAATATTCATAGATTTCACTGTAAATGAAAAATTTTAAATATCCCTTTGTATAATACAGAAAAAAAAATGTTTTGTTTAGAGCAGTCAATAAAAGTAGGCATGCAGCAGACACGCTTATGCTTAAACCTATGAGTGAGATCCACAGTGCAATGCCAGTGGAAGTGAGAACTAAAGCCACTTACAAGCTTTTCTCCCTGGAAGAGAAGGAAGTGATGAAAGTTTGACTAACAGGGGGACAGAGCAGGGCAGTGAGGAGGACAGATAGTTAAGCTGAGAGGCTCCTCTTACATTCACATCTGGAGAAAGAGAGAACCTTGACTTTATAGTTAGACCAATTTAGGTTGGAGTCTGAGCTCTATAGTTTCGTATTATGTGACCTTGAATAAGCATGCCACCTCTTTGAGCCTCACTTTCCTTGAATGGGGGGTTGGGGGGTGGTAGCCACAGAGTTCTCGTGAGGATTTTAGGATATACTCTATGTGTAAAGTGGACTTGCCAGGTGGTAAAGAACCTGGCTGCCAATGCAGGAGACAAGGGAGATGCAGGTTTGATCCCTGGTCAGGAAGATCCCCTGGAGGAGGGCATAACATCCCTCTCCAGTATTCTTGCCTGGAGAATCCCATGGACAAAGGACCCCAGCCTAGGGACTATGCTTCACAGCATCTCAAAGAGTCAGACACAGCTGAAGAGACTTAGCATATGCACACGAATACATGTATGAAGTACCTTCTGTTAACTTTACTCAGTTCTAACTTTCTTTTTTTCCTATCACTCTCTCCTTTAAGTTTCCAACACATTTTACATTCTACTTTTTGCCTCCATCATAAAATTCATTTGAAATTTTTATGAGTTTTGCCACATGGTATATAGTACCTTAGGGCTGCCCATGTTTAAACTAAAACCTTTCTTCTAGGACTGTGCAAATCACATCAAAGAAAATACAGATGACAGTAGGTTTATCAATTATGGAAGATATAGTAAGCTGACCGTCAAAATGAATGAGCCTAGAAGTAGCATAGCGTAGCCACTAGGAGACAGCTAGCAAGCCGGGCAGCAGGTATATTTGCCCGTGCCCCCTGCATTTATGTTTGGGTTTTTCAGGTAGCTCAGTGACAAAGAAATCACCTGCCAATCAGGAGCTGCAGGGCACATGGGTTCAATACCTTGGTCAGGAAGAGCCCCTGGAGGAGGAAACGGCAACCCACTCCAGTATTCTTGCAGGGGAACCCCCATGGACAGAGGAGCTTGGGGGGAGGCTAAAATCCATGAGGTCACAAATGTCAGACAGGACTGAGTGACTGAGCATGCCAACCCTGCGTCTAGGAGGTGCTGCGTGATTAGTCTCACCAATGGAATGTGGAAAGAAATATGATTCCACTTCCAAGGAATTAACAAGCATATACGGTTTCTTCTTCCAATGGCTTGATGTAAACAAGCTTGACTGCCCTAGGAAGCTAGGTGTTGAAGATAGAGGTAAAACTATATCCCCAACTTGCCGCTTGAAGGAAAGCCACCCATGAATTAGGAGAACCAATTTAGAACTTGAATAAGAAATAAACTCCCATAAAATCTGAGCCAGATACTCCTTAGATTTCTTTGTTACAGCAGCTAGTGTTATTCTAATACATCAAGATAGTTCAAGGTGACAGATTATATCTATTTACGGAAGTGAGGTGATGAAAGTCAACACCTCACTGACAGGATCTAATTACGTAGCAGTTGGGAATTGATTGGGGGTTAGATTAGATGACCTTTAAGGGCTCTTAATACCGTAAACTAATAGCACTAATATCTTATATTGAATAAGTATTTGCTATGTTCTAGCCCAGGGCTAAGCACTTTACATCAATTTTCTTCTTCAGACCTTACAACAACCCCAAGATATTCTCATTTAAAGATAAGAAGGTTGATGGCTGCTGGCAGAGATAAGAAACTTGTAAGGTCAGACAATCCACAGAGTGGATTTGCATCCAAAGCTATCAGACTTCAGAGCCTGAATTCCTCATCACTGGACTATGTTTTTCCTCAAATCTGTGAGTCTGTGATTTTAAGTGCATGCCATACATCTCATGCCTTTGTTCTGGGAATTGCTCATGTTTGGCTATTGAAAATTAGTTGAAAGATCAGTCAGTGGCTCAAATTGTATTGCAGCATTAGTTTATTTTTGGCTGTGTTTAAGAAGGAGAAATAAGATAAGGAGTAGAGCCAACACTAAGAGAGTTTCTACAAGGTCCAGGGGGCTCAGATGGTAAAGAGTACGCCCACAGTGTGGGAAACCTGGGTTCAATCCCTGGGTCAGGAAGATCCCCTGGAAAAGGGAAAGGCAACCCACTCCAGTATTTCCTTCCTGAAGAATTCTATGGACAGAGGACCTGGTGAGCTATAGTCCATGGGGGTCTCAAAGAGTTGGACCCAACTAAGTGGCTAACACACTTTCACACCAGCTACACTCACATGTCATCTCATTTAAAATTTTCCAAGATCAATATTAATATCACCACTTTACAGACAAGGAAGCCAAAATTTGTCCATGTGGCATTTATTCCTTTAATACATATTAATGGAACTTCTACTACGTTGCTGCAGGAGATTGCAAAGTGAACAAGGCAAACATGGGCTCTGACATATTATACCCAGAGGTCGAGCAGCTGCCATGTGAGGTAGCAAGCAAACTGTCACAGAGAGTGATTGAGCAAAATCTGGGTGCCTACACACCAGGGAGATTGTGAAGGAAGTCCTGATACTGGGCAGAGCACACTGGATGATTTCTGGGGTCTTTCTGCACTGAGAGTCAAGTTGTGTAGTATCTAGCTGATTGAAAAGGATCACCAGAAATGATCAGCAGAGGAAGAAAACAAGTGACAGGGAAAAGAGGCAAACAAAAGCAAATACATTTTTCTATCCAGAATCTGGTTGGTAGCAATTGTTCAATAAACATTATCATCATTACTACTGAAACAATGTTTGCATCCTATTAACAACTTCATATATGTTTTATCCAGTGAGTGGCACTGTTTTTCTTGTTGTCGTTGAGTTGCCAGTTCAGTTCAGTTTAGTCGCTCAGTCGTGTCCGACTCTTTGCAACCCCATGGACTGCAGCATGCCATGCTTCCCTGTCCTTCACGATCTCCAGGAGTTTGCCCAAGTTCATGTCCATTGAATGGGTGATGCATCCAACTATCTCATCCTTTGTCACCCGCCTTCTTTTGCCCTCAGTCTTTCCCAACACCAGGGTCTTTTCCGATGAGTCAGTTCCTCACATCAGATGGCGTATGCATTGGAGCTTCAGCATCAATCCAATGAATATTCAGGGTTGATTTCCTTTAGTATTGACTGGTTTGATTTTGCTGTCCAAGGGATTCTTAAGAGCCTTCTCCAGCACCACAGTTTAAAATCATCAATTCTTCGGCGCTCTGCCTTCTGTATAGTCCAACTCTCACATCCATATATGACTACTGTTTACAGCTCCCAATAAGGGATAAGAATCACTTATTAAACAGTTTCTGTTTTCTATATTATTCCATTCTATGCCGTTTTTCACATTTTCTTCTGTAACTCTCAACAGTAATTTTACAAGATAGTATAAAACATCAGTAAGGATAGGTTAGGTGATGCTTCAGCAACAAGCGCACCAAAAATCAAGAAGTCTTAAAATCGTAAAAGTCTATTTCTTGTTCATGCTGTGAGTCTATCACAGGTTGGCTAGGGACTCTTCTCAATGTTATATTTGTTTTGACTCTGAGATTGAGTGTGATACAGTAGGGCAGTCACTGTGAACACTGAGGTTATTATGACAGTGAAAAAGCAGAATAGAGTGAAACACACACTGGCTCCCAAATCTACCACCTAGAAGTGACATACATCCCTTCTGTCCACACTTAACTGGATAAAGTAAGTTAGATGCCCTTGCCAAAGTTGAATTGGCATGAGGAAGTGTGATCTTCCCATGTGCCCGGAATGAGAAGATCAAATATCTGTTAACAGTCATAATGACTGGTTTAGGAAGATATATATTTTTTATTTATTGTACCCAGTTTGCAGATGGGGAAATTGAGTTTGGGCAGGGAGTAGAATTCTAAATAACTTGGCCTAGTAAGCAGATTTGAATTTGCCTGCCTCATTCCAAATCCATGTTCTTTAAACACTCCGCTTGTAATCTATATCTCATCTTTCTGCCTCCACCACGTACCACCTCTTTCTATCATCTTTCCCTTCTCCCCTGGCTGCTTCTTCCTACTAGCAAGCTTAAATATCTTTATATTTCAAATAGAAGAAAAAATTTCTCCCTCCAGTTAGTCCAGCCACTGACCTATACCTTTCCATCTTCCCTTCCTGCCACACTTTTTGGCAGTTATCTGCAAGTATCACTCACTTCCTAATCATCCTCTGGATTCCTCTCTTATCCCTTCACTGAAAGGACTCCTTGTTGACCTTCATACTTCAAATGCAATGGTCTTTTTTCAATTCTTACTTCAAGTTTGATCCCGCAGCAACATGTGGCATAGATGACCACTCCCACTTCTTACACCTCCCATTCCTTTGGTTCACAAGGTCAGTCCTTTCCTCCTACATCCCCAGCCAGTCCTCAGTGAATTTTTCAAGCTCTTTCACTTTTCCTTTCCCTTAACTGATGGTGTTTTAGGAGAATGAGTTTTAGACTCTTTTCCATTCTCACTCTACCCGTTCTCTAGGGAGTCTTATCGCTCCCCATATCTTTAATTACCTCTACAGATTGATAACTGCTACAGTGATTGCTTAAGCCCAGACCTAACTCTGGAGCTATGGGCAGACCCAAAAGACCATTTAGACATTGCTCAAATGTTCCTTGGGATCTGAAACTTCGTATTTGGGGAAAAGTTATGAGTGTGTGGATAGGCTTGGTAAATTTCATCCAGAGGATTTCTAGGGAATTGAACTTTTCTTCAAATTGGCTTTGAAAGCTTATCTTCTGCGTTGTTAGAATCAGATAAGTATTTTTTCCCTACTCCTGTTTTCTAAGAGGAGGGATTTTCTCTTTGCATGCTTTTGGCCTTTACTTGCTCTTCCCTTGGAGAATTAAAGTAATTTTTCTGAGAGTGAATTTGGGAACAATAACTAGGCATGCTCAGTGTACATCCATCTTCCTGCTCTGTTTCAGGAAAGGGTTTGTTGGCAGAGTACATTGATTCCCTTTTGTTCACTCGTCTTTTAGGTCTTATATGGATAGGCATCTCAGGTAAGACAGTTCAGCTGTGCCTTGGACTGGGTGGAAATGTTTGTCAGTTTGGGAGTTAAATATTACGTTGGCCAAAATGTTTGTTCAAGTTTTCCATATCATGTTACAGAAAAATCCAAATCACAGTTTTGGCCAACACAGTATTTGCAAGCCACATAGGCTAAGACACCCAAAGTCATGTCCTCCAGTAGTAATACAGTTGACACTTTGGCCTCCATCATTACAATCATTTATTTCTCAGCTTGTTTAAAATCTACACCTGGCAGGAGTGCTATTCTGGGCATTTCAAGATATGTTCAAAGAAGCAGGAGTTTCAGCCCCTCCTTTGTTGTTTCTTAGCTTCATGAATTTGATCAAAAATTTATTCCTGATACAAGATTACAAATACTCAAAATCTCTATCCTGTTTCCTTCTACACCTGAGAAAAATATCAAGTACTGCATACATGGAGTTTTGCATCATTTTTTAATTTTTGTATCAACATTTATTGAACACCCTTATCCCAGGTTTGGGGAATGGTGCGATAAAAGAAACCCTGCCCTCAGAGTCTTATAGATCCTCCAGGAAGTAAGAGGAGCAAAGGGATAAAGACAGTATTGTGTCATCACAGAAAAGGGAATGCAGATTAGGGTGTGGGGTGGGGTGGGGCATGGGTTGGGCCTCAAAGAAATCTCAAGAGAAGATGCCTGAAAATCAGTGGGAAATTGAAGGGGAGAACATGAAGGACTAGACAAACAGCATTCGCATTGGTACAAGGCCTGAGACAGTAGGCTCTTTCGAGGATCTGGGCTGGGGTTTGGCTGGATTGAGGGTGCTGCCTGGGTAATGGCCAGAAATGGGGTTGGGAAGGTAGAAAGAGGCCAGCTCAAAAAGGGCCCATTACAGGAGGCTTGCGATTAGGTAGTAAGGGCAGTGATGAGGAGAGTGATCATGTGGACAGCTTGTATCATGTGTCTGGTGCCTCATTATCAATTCAGTGGCTGGCAGAAGAGCTGGCAGCAGTGGGAGCACCCAGCCAGGGTCTCTCTGCTCCTGGGAGGCCAACAGGATCACCAGAAAGAAGCAGGAAAGAGGTCCAGTGCCCTCTCTCGGCAGACCAGCTGTAGTTTTAGTCTCCTTCCTAGTCTTTCCTCGGAGCTGGTACCTTCAGCTGATGCTTTACTTTGATGAAGGGCCCATGAAGATGTGAAGAGTAGCTCTGATACCACCTTTTGATGGGGATTAGAGCCCAGTGATGATTAATGACTGCCGGAGTTTCCAGAGGTAATAACCACAGATTTTAGGCAATTTTTCTTATGTATTTAGAGAGTGCCATGTAGATTCTGGATCATCAAAAAAGCAAGAGAGTTCCAGAAAAACATGTATTTCTGCTTTATTGACTATGCCAAAGCCTTTGACTGTGTGGATCACAATCAACTGTGGAAAATTCTGAAAGAGATGGGAACACCAGACCACCTGACCTGCCTCTTGAGAAATCTGTATGCAGGTCAGGGAGCAACAGTTAGAACTGGACATGGAACAACAGATTGGTTCCAAGTAGGAAAAGGAGTACGTCAAGGCTTTATATAGTCACCCTGCTTATTTCACTTCTATGCAGAGTACATCATGAGAAACGCTGGACT